>CM066982.1:42844217-43106717 GCA_033977485.1 Hydrangea macrophylla | reverse complement strand
TAATTGTGGAAAGCCAGGGCACATTGCCAAGTTCTGTACAGTTTCCAAGGTTAACCATCATATGGGTGCTAACTATCCTAATTGCAACAAGCCAGGGAGGATACTATGGGGCACAAATTCAAGGAATACAAGGACCCCCAGAGCAGACTCGGGTAAATGTTATAATCCCAGGGGAAGCAGGTTTTAATGCCAATGAACAATCATTTGGAAGGTACACTCGTACTTTTTTATAGTCTAGTTAAAGTTTTATTTGATACTGGAGCTACATGTTCTTTCATTACTGTTAAGATTGTGCGTCAGTTGGGTTTAGAACCCCAGACACTTGAACCAGCTCTTAATGCTGTGTCACCTTTGGGAGTAACTGTTAAGCTGGGTAAAGTATGTAAGGATTGCCCATTGACTTTAGCAGATAGGAATCTTCCAGCAAACTTGGTAGTTCTATCGATGTTAGAATTTGACATTATCCTAGGGATGGATTAGTTGACAAAGTACAATGCCAATTTGGATTGCCCTACTGTGGACACGCGGAATCGGACCACTTCTCTCTCTCTTGTTTGAGATTGTTTTTGAAACTTGATTTGAATCAATGAAAGAAAACGAAAGGTCTGTTGAAAACAGATACAGAGTTGCCACTTGGTCTTTAAGGAACCAAGAAACCTAATTTTGACTCACCTAAGCGGATAAGGGCACCGGCCCTTCATAACCAAAGAAACTTGGTTCGGGGTTTTGGTACGAGAGAGGAAGGAGCCTTTGTCGCGACTAAAACACCCTCAACTCGCCCCGTCTTTCAACGGGCCTCAATTAGCATCCAAATAACCATCTTATACTATGTATGGTTCAACAAATAATACTATGATAGTATACTATATTACATAAGAAACTTGAAATGGAAGATCTAAAGATAAGATATCATTCATAAGATCTAAGCCAAATATCATACAATGTAAAGTGAAAGATCACACAAATAAACCTAGGAAAAATCGTCTAATCATGTATCAAATAATCAAGACTTCCTAATCTAAAGGGGGACATGAATTGTTCTTGAAACAAATAATCAAAGAAATCAAAATATGCTTAGCAAACTAGAATGATGCATGTTATTCTTTTGGGAAAAGAAGAACTCTCAATCCCCGGGACGGATGAGAAAGGATGATTAGATCGAGGGGAAGCATGAACGTGTGATCAAGTTCATTCCTTATAATCTTCTTAGATTAAGAGTTACAAAAAAACCCAAATCTTGCATGAATGCATTGTATGCATCTAAAAATGTGCAAAGGTTGTAGTGTGTTTTGTGTACATGGATTTCTAAAATGACTTAGGAGTCTAAAATGTGTATGAATGAATGGATTAAATCAACATGGGATGTGTACAAATGTAGTATGAACTACTTCCTAAGATATGAGTTAATTTGGAATGCATATAAGCATTAAATCAAAGAATGAAAGTTGAAAGGTGCTTGCTGTGAATAGTGGACAGACTGCATGTATTACTTTGCAACATTATAATGGGAAGTCAAACGTGCCTAGAAAACTGTGAGAAAAATCAGAGATCATCCTTATTGTGTCTAGAAAATAACCCAAAAAGCCAAACATCAATAGCTATCACAGATTAAAATAAAAAAATCAGAATGTACACATGACTCAGAAACAAAAGCTGTACTGTTGACTGATTTTGTATGATTTTTCATAAATCAAAGAAAAGGTTTATGATGACCCATTATATACCAAAAGTTCCCTAAGACACCCAAGTTTTATAAAAAAAAATAGAAAAGATATATGTACAGTGACGAAAATGTCCAGAATAAGTGCAAGAAGTTGGGTGAACATTCTGTGAGAACAGAGGCAGATTATGAATATGAACTTCTCACATCCAAAACAAATACCTTCACATCTCTATAATTGATGGGAAAAATTAGGGACAAACTATGATGTATTAGGAAGGTTTTCCAAGTGGTTTCATCATCATAACTTGAGTATTTAATTCAAAACAAATCTTTGAATCTGAACAGCTCACTGTTTTGGGTCATGGTTTTGGAAATTTTAGGGAAAACAAAGTTGTGTTTCTTGAAACCAAATGAGAGGGATTGAGAGGGGTTTTGAAATAGATGTTTTGAAAACATTTTTTTTAACACTCAATAAGGATTATGACCACTTAGAATACCAACATCAAACTCATCATTAAGAATCTCCAAGATTGTTGGAGAGTTTTATTTTTTGAACATAACTTCAATACATTCCAAGAATACCTTGGAAGTATTGAGGTTATGATCATCATCTATCAAACATGTTTTTGAGGTCAAGAGCTACTATCCATAAGGATTCACTCACCCCAAACTTCATGCCATCACTTAGATGATGATGAACTAGTAAGTAAATAAAGAAAAATCAAAAAGAAATGGGATAAGAAGGGATGAACAATAAATAAACAAGCAAGTAGGTGATGATCAATAGATGATATTCATGAAGCATGAACTTGTAGATTGGTGTTTCACTCATATGTAATGACACTAGACATGGAAGAAGCTTCCACTCTCTTAAATGCTCACTAAAATGGTGGTTGGGAGTATTGAATGTTGAAGTAAATGGAAGTAATGAAGTAAAAACAAGGTTTAGAACTCACTTTGTTTTGAAAATCAAAGAAGAAAGCTTCTTTTCTCTCTACTCTAACCTTATCTCTACAACTTTTCTCTCCCAAACTTTCTCAAGACTCACATTTGACTCCCCTAAAATGAGGAGTAATGGGGTGTTTATATAGGCCAACTTGGGGTGGTTTTGGGATTTAGAAAGTATTCCCATTGGCTCCAAACATCTGAAATCATAAAACTATGTCGTTTTGGTTTTTAATTAATCAAAATGGGACCACAAAACATATTACAAAAATACACTGTTCTGGAGGGGAGTGCCGCGGCGGCACTGGGCCAGTGCCGCGGCGGCAGTGCTCCTCCCTTCGTCTGGATAATGCTGTTTAGGCCCCCTGATGTTCCGGTATTCGCGAAAAGGCCCTATTTCGTCCGAAATTCACAGAAAATGCGTACGAACTCCAAATTGAGGTTGTGATATACCGTTGGAAAGGTAATGGAGTCTACTTTACATAAAAAATAGTTCGGGGATAGGTCACTTTGAAAAGTTTTGCGGTATTCGCGATAAAAGCCGGTTTGATCGCCTTTTTCGCCTTCGGAAATTCATAATAAATTCGTTTTAAATCCAGAAATTATGTACGATATACCGTTGGCAAGCTATTGACCTCTAGTATCCATGAAAAATATTTGAAAATTGTTTTGGTGCCCCGATTCCAAAGTCAAATTCTGGTCAAACTGGTCAAACCTGGGATTCCCGGGAAGTTCTGGAAACCTCCGGGAGTTCCCGGGAGCCGATGTTTTCGCTCGATCTTCTTTTGGAACTTGTTTTAACACTTTTCCATGATTTAAAATGATTTTGGTGAATTCGGACGATTTTGGTCAAACTTGGTCAAACTTGGTCAAACCTGGTCAAACCTAGTCAAACTTTGGTCAAACCGGTCAACGGGGACTTTTCGGGAACTTCCGGGACTTCCAGGGGTCTTTGGGAGCCGACGATTTTTATCTGATTTCTCTTTAAAACTCTTTTTATCGCTTTTCTTACGACATAGCATGTTTTCAGAACTTTGGGACCAACTCTGGGAGTTTTCGGGCTTTTAGGGGCATTTTGGTCATTCTGAGCATTCTGAGAGATGGAGCTGACTTCCGAGAGTCCTTTCGAGTCTTTTGCGATCATTGCGAACCACCAAGCTATGGGTCTCCTAAATCCGATAGCCGACAAAATGGGGTGTCTACAGTTTGCCCTTCTTTGGCATGAACTTGCGAGGCAACGTATATCGCAAGCGAGTGCCAAAGCTTTGAAGAGACAAGACTTTTTGGAGGCTATAGATTTAGGATAAAAACGTTGCAAAAGATGCAAGGATGATGAGGTTAGTGCTGGTCGTGCTCTATGTGAGCTGCCTACGTATCCCAAGGGGAATCAGACCAGGACGTAGTTCGGGGCACAAATCACACAAGACAGGCGGATGCTATGCTATAAGAATGATATGTAATGCATGAATCGTGTCATGAGTCCTGATGCGTCTAGTGTTATGACCCTAGTACCAACACGTGCTGTGTGTGCCACTCCGAGTGGGCTGGTGTTGTGCTAGTGTTTGCGATCGTGATGTGATGAATGACTTGGACAAGGACACCGTGGTTTGGGGACAAACTTCTGGAATGAGTGAGATAGACCAGACGCGCTTTTTAGAAGATGATAGCCAAAGGCGACCGAGGGACCTTGTGATAAAGCTGTGAGGAAATTCTTGTCAATCGGGGAATCTGGATGCAGGCAATGTTCTGATTGTTCCTGACGGCCAACTTTCGGGAATCGGTTCCGGCTGGTGGTGGTATCTTTTGTATTTACCCTTGGGGATGACGTAGTGTTCTCGGAGAATTTTTATTTTCTTGATCGGGAACCAGGATCCATCTCTGAACCTCTCACGGTTGACCAAATCTTTCGGCTCTCAATCCGAGAGAGCCGGTCAGGGCCTCCGGGAGTTGGTATCTGTCTGCTTTTGTCCTCGGGGGATGATGCAGGGTTCTCGGGGAATCTCTTTTCTTGATCGGGAACCAGGATCCATCTCTGAACCTCTCACGGTTGATCAAATCTTTCGGTGCTCAATCCGAGAGAGCCGGTCAGGGCCTCCGGGAGCTGGTATCTGTCTGCTTTTGTCCTCGGGGGATGATGCAGGGTTCTCGGGGAATCTCTTTTCTTGATCGGGAACCAAGATCCATCTCTGAACCTCTCACGGTTGATCAAATCTTTCGGCGCTTAATCCGAGAGAGCCGGTCAGGGCCTCCGGGAGCTGGTATCTGTCTGCTTTTGTCCTCGGGGGATGATGCAGGGTTCTCGGGGAATCTCTTTTCTTGATCGGGAACCAGGATCCATCTCTGAACCTCTCACGGTTGATCAAATCTTTCGGCGCTCAATCCGAGAGTGCCGGTCAGGGCCTCCGGGAGCTGGTATCTGTCTGCTTTTGTCCTCGGCGGATGATGCAGGATTCTCGGGGAATCTCTTTTCTTGTTTATTTGGTGCATTAGCTAAAAACCAGGATCTGTTACCAGAATTCTCGTGTTTGATCGAATCTTGCGAAGTTTGTCCTGAAACGACCGATTCGGGTCTTCGGGAGCCGATTTTTCCCAGTTTTTGCCTGCTGGAGGTAGTTCTGACGATTTTTAGTCTGCTTGGGGTAAAACCTCATAAATCTTGACTGGACTGGGCCACAGGGGCTGATCGGGGTCAAAAACGGGCTGAAAAAGGCCAAAATGGGTCAAAACGGGGCAAAACGGGGCAAAACGAAGCGAAGCGGGGCCCACGGGGAGCAGTGCCGCGGCGGCACTGGGCCACTGCCGCGGCGGCAGTTGGCCAGTGCCGCGGCGGCACTGGGTGGCCGGACTCCATCTTCTTATATCTCGGGTTTTTGAGCTTTTGAAGCTCATTCTTGGCCATTTTGGGGTGTTTTTGAAGCCAAAATTCATCAAAACGCAGCTTGTGCGCGCTCAGGTGAGTAATCTTTCCCCGTAGTCTGATTTTTGATTGGTGTTTTGGTTTGCCCAAATTTTCAAGAAGAAAGTTTGAATGTGACTTCCATTTTTCTTGTAGATCCATGGCTTCGAGCTCAAGGAGACCGTCTAAGAAGGCTAAGGGACGGATGAAGGCTGAAATGCAAACCCCGGACTTGATTTTACGGGACCCCCAACGCCATCTTTCGGCCGCGGCTCTAGCGAGCTTGGTATGTGAAACTTTCGACATTTTAGGACCACTTTCATGTATTGTGCTAGTTTTGTGAGCCGTAGTGTGCACCTAGAAATTGTTAGGAGTCCGATTTGTGCTCAAATGTTGATTTTGTGAAATTTTGCTCTCGGGTCGTGAATAGTGATTTTGTGCATTTTTGTTGTTTTTGTTATGTACAGGTGCCTGAAGTGGCGTTGAAGGGCCATGGTAGCCTTGCCCACGCCTTCTTGTGGTATACTCAGCTTTCGCCCACCGTTAAGAGGATGGTTGATGATGCCGGGTTCGGAGGCTTTGTCCGTCTGGTTTCGAAAAGCAGCAATGATTTAGCTCACTTCTATGCACTGGCCGAGAGGTGGTGGGATACCACCAACACTTTTCACCTGCCGTTTGGTGAAATGACTATGACGCCCTTCGACTTTTCTATGATCACGGGCCTGAGGGTCGGCGGGAAGCGCCTGATTCTGGATTACTTTTATGAGATCGACCCAGAGGCGGTGGAGATGCTGATTGGGGCTGTTCCCCCTAACCTGGAGAGGCACTGGTTTCCCTGCGGCTGGCTTTACCGGGCCTATGGCAGAGGGAATCATAATCTGAACAATTCCCAGCTCCTGAGAGTATATCTTCTGTATGTCCTCGGGTGCTCAATCTTTGCGACAAGGAACGACCGGGTGAGCTTGAGGCTCCTCTCTTGCCTGGCGACCATTGATGAGATCCCCTCCTACAACTGGGGCGGTGCTGCCTTGGCCCATCTCTACAAGCATATGGGGGAGGTCTCTCGGGGCGATGTTAAATCTACTGGGGGATTTTGGCGAGCTTGGGAGGTACGCACTGTTTCTTCCTTTATTTTCCATCTCTTTGATTTCCATACTTGTTCTGATTTCTCCTTTGTCTGTGCAGCTTTGGAGTTTTGAATACTTGAAGATGTTGGCTCCTTCCCCGGCGGATGAATCAGGCAAGGATGAGGATGGCATGGCTCCTGTGCCTCTATTCCCACGAGGTTTGAGATGGCGGAGGGACGTTGTTGGGGTGAAGAGTGGGGCCCACCGGATTGTTTTGCTTAGAAACTTCCTGACTGAGCTGACGGCCTCTGATGTTGATTGGACGCCTTGGGAGGGCGTCGCTTACGCCGCCCCAGAGGAGATACAAGCGGTTAAATCTCTTACCTCTTGCCGCCTTCTGCTGGAGAGTACCGAGTGTAGGCAGTGGTTCCTTGGGGAACGGGTGTCTCGGTAGGTGGTTGGTGGCTCCCGGTATCGCGTCCCTCATAATCCCCCTGTGATGGATGCTAGTGACCTCTCCGGTGATGCTCTGTCGGCGGCCTTAGCCGGCACCGACGTCTGGGATCATTTCCTCTCTGAGACCGGGTATGAGGCTTACCGTGGCAGCTCCTTGATGCCTAACTTCCCGCTCTTGGAGGTGAGTCGCGTTTTTCATTTTTACTTTTTGTTCATTGCCTATGTTTTTGATTCGCCTTTTCCTAACTTATTCTGTGCCTGCAGCTTCGCGAGATGTACAGGAGACAGGCTCCTCAGGCTCCCGACCCTATCCCTCCTTGGGATTGGACCGTCAACGTTCTAGGCGCTGATGGCACTCCCCAAATGATGGAAGTGCCGCGAGTTACATATGGGTAACCTACTCAGCCAGCGGGCGTCCTCAACATTCCTTGGAGTTACGCTGAGGAGGGTCACGCCTTGGCAGCTAGCTTACGGTCCCTGGTCCTCACACGAGACCACCGGGTATGTCTCTAATTTTGTACTTCCTTAAATTTATGAGGTTCTAACCCTAGATTTTACCCTTGACAGATGGACGGCATGCGGCAATTTGCTGCCAACCAGATGGCGTCCTTGGTAAGTCTCCGACTCGGCTCTGTTTTTGTACTTTTTGTTATTCCCTTACTGATTGCCTTCATTTTATTTGTGTGTGCAGTATCGTGGAGGCGGGGCTGGCTCATCGAGGACTGGTCCAAGATGTCTGTGGTAGGAGGAGGCCGTCGCCGACATATACTCCGGGCGGTCCGACAGAGGACGAAGAAGAGGAAGATTGATGCCTCCCAAGCGGGCAACATTATTTTATTTTTCTGTTTTCGATTGGGTTGTACTGGGAATATGATTATTTGGACAGTGTAGGACGAAGTGTGGAACAATTTGTAACCTTTTGACAGAGTATTATGATGTTTTGCCTCCTAGGCCGGATATCTTCCGGTTTAGAGGCGCAGTTGTGTGCTTGTTTTAGTTGATATATGTACACTGTGATTGTTGAATGCTACTGCGATGGGCAGTTTTGTGATAGTGAGTGCTTTTTGCCTTGCAGGTGGGATAGTCCGTGAAACGGGGAGGTGCTGCCGAAATTTCGAATTTTGCTAGAGCCGCGACCGAAAACATGGCTTTGTATGATCCCGCTCAACTCACAGCTTGGCTGACCATCACGGATGGCGTGGAGCGGATCAACCTCTTTAGCTACGGCTTGACCGAGCTATTCTCTCTTTGCCGGATGACCCTGAACACTGAGTTCTTGCGTGCTGCCATTGGTCACTGGGACCCGGTGAACCATGTCTTCAACTTCAATGGCCTGGAGATATGCCCCATGTTTGAGGAGTTCTGCGCTATTCTCGGCTATGATTCTGACTCTGATCTGATTCTCCCTTCTGCTGGTACCCTCAGTCCTACGCGAGGTTTGGCTGAATATCTGAATTGCTCCATCACTATTTCCCGTCGGTTGATTCAAGGTGAGGCCCTTAATATTGCTTCTATTATTGCTCAGTATGCCAGTCTCGGGAATCCCAGCGTGTATGATGCCACCCGCGGGGCTGCTTTGATATTGTGCATGACCTCCCACTTCTTATTCTCGAGTACTTCCGTTGACTTAGTGCATGTGTGCCTTGGGTTGAAGTTTAGCAAGAATCCCATGGCCATGGTTCTAACTGAAACCTTGAATGGTTTGGATAATGCCTTCAATCACGGGACTCTTCTTCTTTCCGGGGCGCCTTTGGTGTTACAGGCTTGGTTATACGAGCGCCTTCAGCTGTGGACAGGTCGCATACCACCAGTTTACTTTCGTCGGGCTGTGCTTTACTCTCACTATACTTTTGCCGATTGGGTGGGCATGATGGGTGCCTTATCTGAGGCTGACATTTGCTGGGTTGTGAGGCGTTGGGGCCTTTACGCTATTACCACGAGCCTCAGGGGTCACCAGAGAGTGTGGTTGATGGGTCTGAGAGAGACTTCTTTCTATCATCCTCGCCGTTTGGCCAGACAGTATGGACAGGTTCAAGAGGTTCCCCGGGGGTTTACTGAGAGGGTCTTTGCTTCCAGGATCAGGGTTGCTACTATTGCTGCTTTTATTGACGGTTGGACTGACCGAGTAAAGGCCTACTTCTAAAGGCCTTTGAAGAAATAAAAAAAAAGACTAGACCTGACTGATTCTGCTCATTCCTCCAAGTGTCTTTGAACATGTGATTGCTTTTTGAAAGACTTTTATTTCTTTGATTATTCCTGCTTATGCAATATTCAAAGTTTGTTTATTAGTGAACCTTGGTTACTTTGAGAACCTCTTTTTATGCATTTAGCTTTCTGAAAAACATTTTGTGACCTGGATTTCAATTTAGTTATTGCTTTTTGGTACTCACTTGGGCATGCTAGGGTGATTAGAGGCAAACGAGGCGGGTGGCCGAAGTTTGCCCCTAGTTTGGGATGTGCATGGTTATGAGGCAAACAAGGTAGATGACCGACGTTTGCCCCTAGTTTGGAAGGGGTTCAGGCAAACGAGGCGAGTGGCCGAAGTTTGCCCCTAGTGTGGAGGGTGATATATGGGTTATGGTAAGGACCGCGACTTTATTTCTCACATGCTCATAATTTTTGCCTAGGCACCAAGGAGGTGGCCTAGCGAGCTATTTTCTCTCTTTTGTTATTGCTCACCTTGGATTTAGCTCTAATTTTTGCCTAGGCGTCCTTTCGGATTTTCATCCTAGCGAGCCATCCTTCTTTTCTTTTTGAAAGTCTGCCTACGTACCCCCGAGCGGGGATCAGGTCCAACGTAGTTCGGGCCAAAGTTTCGAAAGAAAAAGGTTATTTTTTGTGGGGTGGAGCGACCGAACCGACGTGGTTGCCTACGTATCCCCGAGTGGGAATCAGGTCAAGCGTAGTTCAAGGCAAGGCTTGAAAGAAATGGTTATTTTGGTGAGGTGACCGAACCGATGTGGTTGCCTACGTATCCCCGAGTGGGAATCAGGTCAAGCGTAGTTCAAGGCAAGGCTTGAAAGAAATGGTTATTTTGGTGAGGTGACCGAACCGATGTGGTTGCCTACGTATCCCCGAGTGGGAATCAGGTCAAGCGTAGTTCAAGGCAAGGCTTGAAAGAAATGGTTATATTTGTCAAGCATAGTACTTTTTGAGGCGAACCATGTTGATTGGTTCTTTGAATTCGACACCATCGAGGTCCATGAGGTAAGTTGCTCCTCCAGAAAGGATTGTTTTGACGATGTAAGGGCCTACCCATTTAGGTTTGAATTTCCCACGGGGATCAAAGATCGGAGCTCGCAATTCCTTAAGGACAAGGTCGCCCTTGACAATCTTCCTTGGGCGAACCCTTTTATTGAAAGCACGGGCTATCCTCTTTTGATAGATTCGGACATGGTCGACTGCCGCTAGGCGCTTTTCATCTATGAGAGCCAACTCTTCGTATCTTTCTCTCAACCAATCTGATTCTGAAATTTCACATTCTGCCATTACGCGTAGAGACGGTAGCTCTATCTCGACTGGGAGCACCGCTTCCATCCCATACACCAGCGAGTAAGGGGTCGCTCCTGTGGACGTCCTTATCGACGTTCTGTATCCCCAAAGTGCGAATGGTAGCTTTTCATGCCAGTCCTTGTAGGTATCGGCCGATTTCTGCAGTATGGCCTTGACATTCTTATTTGCAGCTTCGACTGCCCCATTGGTTTGCGGCCTATACGGCGACGACTTGTGATAAGTGATCTTGTATTCCTCGAACAGATCCCTGACTTCTGCCTTGAAATGACTTCCGTTATCCTAAATAATCTCATGAGGAACTCCATAACGGCAGATGAGATTTCTTTTGATGAATTTGGCCACTTCTTTGGCCCCCAACTTGGTGTAAGATGCAGCTTCTACCCATTTTGTGAAGTAGTCTATGGCCACCAGGATGTACCGATTTCCATTTGAGGCTTTCAGAACGATTTCACCAATGATGTCGATTCCCCAGGTTGAGAATGGCCAAGGCGAAGTCATGCTGTACAGAAGGGATGGTGGTGTATGCATCATGTTTGCATGAATCTGGCACTTGTGACACCTCCTCACGTACTCACAACAATCTTTCTCCAATGTTGTCCAGTAGTACCCTTGTCTTATGATCTTCTTAGCCAGCATGTGACCGTTCATGTGCGGGCCGCATACCCCCTCGTGTATTTCTTCCATCATTCTTTTGGAACTCTTTCCGAACAAGCAAGTTAGGTTGTGACCATTGTATCCTTTCTTCAGCAATTTCCCACCGCAAATGATGAATTGCGCGGCGAATCTTCTAATGGCTCTTTTGTCTTTCTCGGTAGATTCTTGGGGGTATATCCCCTTTTCTATGAAATCCCAAACATCCCGATACCACGGCATTTCATTCTCTTCTTCTTCGATTGCGGCGATCATATTGAATGAAGGCTCGTACCTCTGCTCTATTACCAAAGGCATCATCTTGACTCCCACAGGAATCTTGATTATGGAGGCTAAGGTAGCCAATGAATCTGCTAGCTGGTTCTCTTCCCTAGGCAAGTAGAGGAACGTGACGTTCTTGAATTGCCTCTTGAGTTGGTCGAGATGATCATGGTAGGGCTTCAGCCTTTCTTCTTTTACTTTCCATTCCCCTCTGGCTTGCGATATAATGAGGTTCGAATCCCCAAAGACATCTAACTTCTGAACCCTCAGTTCTAAGGCTGCTTCCATTCCCAGAATGCACGCTTCATATTCGACGGTGTTGTTGGTGGAGTTATAGTTGAGCTTGACCGCCAATGGAGTATGATCCCCGCTAGGTGATACGAGAATCATCCCTACTCCGTATCCTTTCATGTTGGCTGCTCCATCAAAGTACAACTTCCACTGTTCTTCCTTGATTTCCATGATATTCTCGTCCGGAAACGGAAAGTCCCCACTTTCTTCGGAGTCAACGGCATGCTCTGCGAGATGCTCAGCTACGGTTCTCCCTTTTACTGACTTGCTTGTAACATACTTGATATCGAATTCGGATAGTAGAAGTAACCAACGGGATATGCGACCGGTCAGGGCGGGTTTTTCGAGGAGGTATTTTAGAGGATCCATGCGGGATATGAGCACAACTGGGAAGGCCAGCATGTAGTGCCTCAGTCGGCGAGTACACCAAACCAAGGCCCAACATGTTTTTTCAAGGGTAGAGTAGTTGAGCTCATACCCAGTCATCCTCTTACTGAGGTAGTATATGGCTTTTTTGGAGTGGCTTTCTTCTCCTTCTTGGGCTAGCATGCAACCCATGGCATTTTCGGAGACGGATAGGTAAAGGAATAAGGGCTTATGAGGAATGGGTGGTGAAAGGACAGGCGGGTTCTGAAGGTAGGCTTTTATTTTGTCGAAAGCGGCTTGGCATTGGTCATCCCATTGGAACTTCTCCCCTTTTCTCAACAATCGGAACAGAGGATCGCACGTGGTTGTGAGCTTGGAGATGAAACGGCTGATGAATTGGATTCTTCCGAGGAACCCCCTTACTTCTTTTTCATTCCGTGGTGGTGTCATTTCTAGGACTGCCTTGATCTTGGAGGGATCCACCTCTATCCCCCTTTGTGTGATAAGAAAACCCAGGAGTTTACCGGAAGTCACACCGAAAGTGCATTTCTTTGGATTCAACCTCATCTTGTATTTGCGCAACCTTGCGAAGAACTTTTCCAGCGCTACCAGGTGTGCTTCTTTGTCCTTGGATTTCACAATCATGTCGTCTACGTACACTTCTACCTCCTTGTGAATCATATCATGCAGCAGAGTGGTGGCAGCTCTTTGGTAAGTCGCCCCCGCGTTCTTGAGTCCGAAGGGCATTACTCTATAACAATAGGTTCCCCAAGGGGTGGTGAATGTCGTCTTCTCCCAATCTTCTGGCGCCATTAGAATCTGATTATATCCTGAGAAACCATCCATGAATGAAAGTAGCTCATGTCCTGCGGTGTTATCTACCAAGACGTCAATGTGGGGAAGTGGAAAGTCATCCTTGGGACTGGCTTTGTTTAGATCACGGAAGTCGACGCACACGCGAACTTTCCCATCCTTCTTCGGGACTGGTACGATATTGGCAACCCATTCCGGGTATTCGGTGACAATGATGAACCTTGCCTTGAACTGCTTCTCCACCTCTTCTTTAACCTTGAGTGCCCATTTCGGTCTCATGCGCCTCAGTTTTTGCTTGACAGGTTTAGAATTGGGGAGGAGAGGAATACGATGTTGGACGATGTCGGGATCGACCCCAGGCATGTCTTCGTAAGACCAAGCAAAAACATCTTTGAATTCTTTTAGCAAAAGGGTTAATTTTTCTTTTTCTTCTTTATTAAGAGTTGAGCCAATTTGCACAATTTGTGGATTATCTGTTTCACCTAGGTTAACTGATAAAGTATCCTCGATTATTTCATAAGCAGGTGGTTTTTCAATTAGTTGCTTAAGTTCAATTGGGAGATCCTCGGAGGGATCTGTGCATTCACAAGTGTTAGACACAGAGGAGTAAGCAGAATCGTCTTTCATTTCATTCATGACAGGTGAAGTGACTACAATGGACAGTGGTGGGCTTACAGCAGCCGACTCTGGTACAGACTCGACAATTGGTAGTACAGACTCCGGGGGAATAGGGGATTGGGAGACACAGATAGATGACTCTACAGCCTGGTTGCTCAGACCCTCCTCAGTTGGCTTGATCTGATCATCTTGGCTCTTGGCCCTCTCTTCTTCCTTCTTCTCAGCGGATTCCTCCCACATTTCCTGGATGGCTTCAGCGTCCAGGTACTTCAACCAGTCCTCCTCCGGGGTTTTCTCAATTTCTTCGGGATAGAACGGGTCTTGGTATGGGGGCCTTTCGCAGTCAGCGAAGATTTCAAGCCCGGGGTGCCTTTTCCCAGTGGTTTGATGGATCCAGGGTTCGGGGAACCCGAAGTAAGGGAAATCATCCCCTTCTTTGATGAACTGTCCGTTCAGAGTCTTGCGGTATGGGGGGAGACCCTTCACCCTTTTCTTCCATGGCCTCTGTAGCTTGACGTCTTCTTCAGTGGGCTTATACCCCAACCCGAAAGTGCCTTGTTGTCCTTTGATCTGTGGGAACTCCCGGATTCCTTGCTGGCGTCGACCCAATCCCATTCCGGGGAAGTAGTTCATCTTGCGGACAATGTTGACAACTGCAGAGCGGACCTCAGGGAATCGGTCTTCATCATTGATCACATGGACTTCATCCATGAAGAATCCTCCGATTTCTCCTTCTTCTAGCTCAGGTATTTGGACTTCAAAAATGGGAGCGTAATTTGGGAAAGCTTCGTTACCCCAACTATTACCGAGGATGATCTTTACTTCCTTCTCATGAATGTACTTGATCATTTGATGCACAGTGGATGATACAGCTTTGTTGGCATGAAGCCAGGGCCTTCCAATCAGCAGATTGAACGAGGCAGGTATGTCCATGACTTGAAAGATCTCAGTGCTCGCCAAAGACCCTACCCGGATTTGTAGAGAGACAGTCCCCATTACATTCCTCCTGGTATTATCATAGGCCCTCACAGATTGGACGGATGGCGTGATGTCAAGGATATTGACCCCCAAAGCAGTGGCAGTTCTCAAGGCACAAACATTCAAAGCAGAACCTGTGTCGACCAGACAAAACGGTACCTGCTGCTCCTTACATCCAACAGTGATGTATAGTGCTTTGTTATGCGCGGATCCTTCCGGTGGCAAGTCCTCATCAGAAAATGTAATGATCGGGTCGGGGGTAAGTGCGCCCAAGAAAGCCACCATGTCCTCCGGTGCGGTATCGATAGGAACTTCAATCCCAGCCAAGGCATTCAACACGGCTTGCCTATGCTTGTAGGATGTTACCATGATATCCCACATCGAGAGATGTGCTTGGGTCTTCTTTAGCTGCTTTATCAACTCATTATCTTCTTCGATGATCTCATCCATCTTACCCTTCCCCTTGTCCTTGACTGGACCTTTCTCAGTTGCGTCGGTGACAGGCTGTGGAGGCTGATAATGACGGCCTGACCTGGTCAGATGATCAATCTCGGCAGGAGTAGGCCCTTCTACAGTCCCATCCTTCTTGAACCAATCACAATCCGTTCCCGCAAATGGTTTTTCTGGTTCGTTCCAGATGGAAGCATCACTCTCGTTGTTAGGATCATACCATTTGAGGTCTACCACCCCTAGGTCATGCTCTTCCAGGAAGAACAAGTCTTGCTCATTGTTAAGCTGCTGCTGCCTTCGTCATTCTCTCCTCCGATCAGATGAATTCCCTCAGAATCCGGGATGTCAATGAGGGGTAAGGGTTGTCCTAGGGGGGTGATATAAGCGGCAGGGTTGAAGGGTATAGGGTTGGACTCGATGAGGTTGACATTTTGGTGGTTTGGTAGGGGATTTTGGGTGATATGGGGCTGCTTTGGGGGCGGCTCGATGATATTCTGATCAATAAGGTCTTGGATATCATGGCGAAGGCGCATGCAGTCATCGGTGTTATGGCCGGGGGCTTGGTGGTAGGCGCATCGTTTGGACATATCACAATTAGGAGGGGGTGGGGTATTTCGAGACTGGAGTAGTTGGAGATGGCCCTTTTTGAGGAGGCGGTCCAAGGCTGAGGAGAGGGAGATTTCTAGCTTGGCAAAATTGCGAGGGGGCTTTTTCTGGAAAGGGCGGTTGGAGGGATTTGCCTGGTTGGAGGGTTGGTATGGCCTTGGAGGGTATGCCATGGGTTGGCTGTTAAGGGCATTGACATCCGGGGGATTCCGGGAGTAGCTGGGCCTTCTTGGCTGACTCGGAGGGTCTTCCTTTTTGATCTTTCCTTCCCTGATAGCATCTTCGATTCGGGTTCCGACCTCAAACAACTCTTCAAAGGTGGAGATGGACTGGTAGAATAACTTCTCATGGTAAAGTGGCTGCAGATTCCGGATGAGCATCCTTACCTGTTCCTTTTCAATCGGCCGGTGGGTCATTTGAGCTACCTTGTTCCTCCACCTGCTCAGAAACGCAGCGAAGGATTCGTTGTTGCTTTGCCGGGTCGTTTCCAAATCCCTGATAGTGACATCCAGTTCCTGGTTGTAGGAGTAATGATCGACAAAAACTCGAACGATATCTTCCCAGGCCCGGGTTTTGGAGGCTTCCAAGGTTAGGAACCATGATAGTGCAGATTTTGCCAAAGTTTGTGGGAATAGCATTGCAATGTGCTCGTGGGTGCAACCCATGGATTGGAAGATACTCATACATAGCTTCACGTGGCTTTTCGGGTTCCCAGTTCCATCAAAACGATCGATGGCAGGCATTTTGAAGTTCTCCGGCAGTTTCAACTTGACAGGCTCAAAGAGGCCTTCCAGATCTAGCATGTAATCATCGACTCCCTTGCTTTTTCTCAGCACGCTCTCCAATTTATCGACCTTGTCCATTTTCTCTTGGAGCTTCTTTTCATACGCAAGCGGTGGGACCCCTTGGAACCAGTTTTCCTCCCCATTATTCTCATGTAGAGGAGGTTCAAACCCTGGTGGCGGAAACTCGGGCGGAGGACACGGCTGTTGCTGCTTCAGTTCTTCCATGAATTTCAGGACTTGGGCTAGACTGTCAGATTGTTGGCTTATAGTCGCTCCCAATTCGGTGACCTTGTTTTCCAATTCTTCTCTATTCATGTTGAAGCGGGCTGTCGGACCGATTTTGACTAAACGATTATCCGAACTCCTGGTCCACAACGAGGATTCTGGCTGTTGACCCTGGGAATCTATACTGACCTGACAGATTTTGAGAGAAATGGGTGTATCAGGTCCTGACAGTGATGACTTTTAGACAGACAAAGACAGTGACGTGGACTGACTCGAGACAGTGCGTGCAGAGAGATGGGGATGGTGTATGCATGGGAGACAAGCATGCGGATGTAAGGCCTAGTCTATATGACGTTCCTATTTCTAACAGATAGAAGTTAAGCAATTAAGGTCCTAACCATATAGAGTGTGCCAATCTTACTTTCCAGTATGATCACCAAGGGATAACAGGGGTTTTCAGACGTTTCCGATTGACTGGGACAGAGTTTCTGGGAGAAACTGGTAAGTACGGTTAGATCTAGGATATCTGGACAGAGTTTCTGGGAGAAACTGGTAAGTATGGTTATATCTGGGATATCTGGTAAGTACGGTTATATCTGGGATATCTGGACAGAGTTTCTAGGAAGAACTGGTAAGTACGGTTATATCTGGGATATCTGGACAGAGTTTCTGGGAGAAACTGGTAAGTACGGTTATATCTGGGATATCTAGACAGAGTTTCTGGGAGAAACTGGTAAGTACGGTTATATCTGGGATATCTGGACAGAGTTTCTGGGAGAAACTGGTAAGTAGGGTTATATCTGGGATATCTGGACAGAGTTTCTGGGAGAAACAGGTAAGTACGGTTATATCTGGGATATCTGGACAGAGTTTCTGGGAGAAACTGGTAAGTACGGTTATATCTGGGATATCTGGACAGAGTTTCTGGGAGAAACTGGTAAGTACGGTTATATCTGGGATATCTGGACAGAGTTTCTGGGAGAAACTGGTAAGTACGGTTATATCTGGGATATCTGGACAGAGTTTCTGGGAGAAACTGGTAAGTACGGTTATATCTGGGATATCTGGACAGAGTTTCTGGGAGAAACTGGTAAGTACGGTGATAGTGATCATACTTTCTAGCAGGTTTTCATACTCCTATGTCTCAAGACCGACAAGCAAGGTTTGCGGTGTATATCTTTGCGAGCACGGAGCAGACATCCTTGTCATGATGCTTAGGCAGGTCAACTCAATGTGATCACATGTGAGTGATTGCCTTGGGAATCATAAGAAAGAGGTTTTGTTCTATGCCACATAAGCATCTACACCGCGCAGGTAATCCCGTCAGGGCATACAGCAGTTATATCATATTGTCCTATCTGAAAAGATAAATGAACAGTCCTATGAAAGGTTCTACAGGAATCTATATGCAAAGGCTGGGTTTAGTCAAAGAGGGTCCGTTGACGAGAGTTCCAATATACCGTCAGAGAGACAGTACGGAGGTTTTTACTCTTTTTGATATACCTTGGAAGGTACAGTATCAACGGTGACTTGTGCCCTGGCACAGCAAGACCTGAACAATGTCAGCGCCGCGTTTCAGACACAGTCGGGAGGGGAAATGCAGAGTGCAATGCGGTGAACCAGACACAGTAAAAAGATGATTTTAAGGATGCTTCTTATGAGTCAAACCTCTGTATTATTTTGTTTTAAAAAAATAAAAGTTCCCCAGCAGAGTCGCCAGATTGTGGACACGCGGAATCGGACCACTTCTCTCTCTCTCTTGTTTGAGATTGTTTTTGAAACTTGATTTGAATCAATGAAAGAAAACGAAAGGTCTGTTGAAAACAGATACAGAGTCGCCACTTGGTCTTTAAGGAACCAAGAAACCTAATTTTGACTCACCCAAGCGGATAAGGGCACCGGCCCTTCATAACCAAAGAAACTTGGTTCGGGGTTTTGGTACGAGAGAGGAAGGAGCCTTTGTCGCGACTAAAACACCCTCAACTCGCCCCGTCTTTCAACGGGCCTCAATTAGCATCCAAATAACCATCTTATACTATGTATGGTTCAACAAATAATACTATGATAGTATACTACATTACATAAGAAGCTTGAAATGGAAGATCTAAAGATAAGATATCATTCATAAGATCTAAGCCAAATATCATACAATGTAAAGTGAAAGATCACACAAATAAACCTAGGAAAAATCGTCTAATCATGTATCAAATAATCAAGACTTCCTAATCTAAAGGGGGACATGAATTGTTCTTGAAACAAATAATCAAAGAAATCAAAATATGCTTAGCAAACTAGAATGATGCATGTTATTCTTTTGGGAAAAGAAGAACTCTCAATCCCCGGGACGGATGAAAAAGGATGATTAGATCGAGGGGAAGCATGAACGTGTGATCAAGTTCATTCCTTATAATCTTCTTAGATTAAGAGTTACAAAAAAACCCAAATCTTGCATGAATGCATTGTATGCATCTAAAAATGTGCAAAGGTTGTAGTGTGTTTTGTGTACATGGATTTCTAAAATGACTTAGGAGTCTAAAATGTGTATGAATGAATGGATTAAATCAACATGGGATGTGTACAAATGTAGTATGAACTACTTCCTAAGATATGAGCTAATTTGGAATGCATATAAGCATTAAATCAAAGAATGAAAGTTGAAAGGTGCTTGCTGTGAATAGTGGACAGACTGCATGTATTACTTTGCAACATTATAATGGGAAGTCAAACGTGCCTAGAAAAATGTGAAAAAAATCAGAGATCATCCTTATTGTGTCTAGAAAATAACCCAAAAAGCCAAACATCAATAGCTATCACAGATTAAAAGACAAAAATCAGAATGTACACATGACTCAGAAACAAAAGCTGTACTGTTGACTGATTTTGTATGATTTTTCATAAATCAAAGAAAAGGTTTATGATGACCCATTATATACCAAAAGTTCCCTAAGACACCCAAGTTTTATAAAAAAAAATAGAAAAGATATATGTACAGTGACGAAAATGTCCAGAATAAGTGCAAGAAGTTGGGTGAACATTCTGTGAGAACAGAGGCAGATTATGAATATGAACTTCTCACATCCAAAACAAATACCTTCACATCTCTATAATTGATGGAAAAAATTAGGGACAAACTATGATGTATTAGGAAGGTTTTCCAAGTGGTTTCATCATCATAACTTGAGTATTTAATTCAAAACAAATCTTTGAATCTGAACAGCTCACTGTTTTGGGTCATGGTTTTGGAAATTTTAGGGAAAACAAAGTTGTGTTTCTTGAAACCAAATGAGAGGGATTGAGAGGGGTTTTGAAATAGATGTTTTGAAAACATTTTTTTTAACACTCAATAAGGATTATGACCACTTAGAATACCAACATCAAACTCATCATTAAGAATCTCCAAGATTGTTGGAGAGGTTTATTTTTTGAACATAACTTCAATACATTCCAAGAATACCTTGGAAGTATTGAGGTTATGATCATCATCTATCAAACATGTTTTTGAGGTCAAGAGCTACTATCCATAAGGATTCACTCACCCCAAACTTCATGCCATCACTTAGATGATGATGAACTAGTAAGTAAATAAAGAAAAATCAAAAAGAAATGGGATAAGAAGGGATGAACAATAAATAAACAAGCAAGTAGGTGATGATCAATAGATGATATTCATGAAGCATGAACTTGTAGATTGGTGTTTCACTCATATGTAATGACACTAGACATGGAAGAAGCTTCCACTCTCTTAAATGCTCACTAAAATGGTGGTTGGGAGTATTGAATGTTGAAGTAAATGGAAGTAATGAAGTAAAAACAAGGTTTAGAACTCACTTTGTTTTGAAAATCAAAGAAGAAAGCTTCTTTTCTCTCTACTCTATTTTTTTCGGAAATTGGTAAATAGATTCCAAAAAAAGGGATGTACAAATGTACAAGGGGCATACCCCAGGATATTCAAAAAGCACGCAGCATAAGGACAAGTGGCTAAGCAAACCACACAAAAAAGGCTACATCAAGCCAGGATCAAAACAAAAACACTGATCAACTAAGAGCTAATCAAACTCAAATCAGAAAAGACAACAAATCAAAGTTCCTGCCAAAAACACTGCCAAACAACGAGAGTCACACAAAAACAACAATAACTCTACCAACTCTACCAACTTAAGTCCATGGAATAGCAATTGAATCAAGTTGGGGATGGTCCTTCCATTGGTCTCTAATTTGAGTATTAATTTGAGACACCAGATTTAGTAGCAACTGTTCTTTTGGAGTGTAAGAATTTGCAAACGTTCTATTGTTCCTCTCCCTCCATAAACCATAGATCGCAACACCGAGGCAAATTTTAGGAATAGCAAGATGAACCTCTCTCCCTTTCCAATGTTGTGCCATCCAAAGTACCGTAGTATCCCAATCTGTGTTATTCCAAATAAGTCCACATCTATTCATCAAATCCTGCCAAACAAAGGAGGAAAAATTACAATCAAAAAATAAATGATTATGGGTTTCCATGTTGCTCTGACAAAAAACACAAACAAGAGGACCAGGCGTAAAAGAAAAAATTCTATCATGGGTCGCAAGTTTTTTCTGAACAGTAAGCCATAATATAATCTTTTGCCTAGGAGTGCAACCTGAAGACCAAACAAGTTTGTGCCATGGAACCTCAAGGGACACCTCTCTAAGGTGTTCCCAAATATGAACAAAGGTATATTTCCTGTTGGGAGACGTAGTCCATGATAAACTATCAGATGACCCATTTGGTTTATACATATTAGATAAAAGATTACGAACTTCATTCAACCCAATAGAATTGGACCTAGGCCAATTCCAATCCTGACCCCTAATGATGGCTGACACTTTTGCATAAGGCTCAATAGCGGCATCGTAAGAAATTCTGTTGGTATACTTTTCAAATAAAGGGCCACAAGGAAGCCAGTTATCAAACCAAAGAGAAGTATGTTGACCATTACCAATAGAATGACAAAGTAAAGGCCTAACAACTCCCCTTAATTTCAACAGCTTTCTCCAATACCAAGAACATTGACCAGGGGGTTTAATGTCCCAAAAGCTTTTTGTTTTAATCATGTACAAGTGTACCCAAGCTTTCCTAACCTTATCTCTACAACTTTTCTCTCCCAAACTTTCTCAAGACTCACATTTGACTCCCCTAAAATGAGGAGTAATGGGGTGTTTATATAGGCCAACTTGGGGTGGTTTTGGGATTTAGAAAGTATTCCCATTGGCTCCAAACATCTGAAATCATAAAACTATGTCGTTTTGGTTTTTAATTAATCAAAATGGGACCACAAAACATATTACAAAAATACACTGTTCTGGAGGGGAGTGCCGCGGCGGCAGTGGGCCAGTGCCGCGGCGGCAGTGCTCCTCCTTTCGTCTGGATAATGCTGTTTAGGCCCCCTGATGTTCCGGTATTCGCGAAAAGGCCCTATTTCGTCCGAAATTCACAGAAAATGCGTACGAACTCCAAATTGAGGTTGTGATATACCGTTGGAAAGGTAATGGAGTCTACTTTACATAAAAAATAGTTTGGGGATAGGTCACTTTGAAAAGTTTTGCGGTATTCGCGATAAAAGCCGGTTTGATCGCCTTTTTCGCCTTCGAAAATTCATAATAAATTCGTTTTAAATCCAGAAATTATGTACGATATACCGTTGGCAAGCTATTGACCTCTAGTATCCATGAAAAATATTTGAAAATTATTTTGGTGCCCCGATTCCAAAGTCAAATTCTGGTCAAACTGGTCAAACCTGGGATTCCCGGGAAGTTCTGGAAACCTCCGGGAGTTCCCGGGAGCCGATGTTTTTGCTCGATCTTCTTTTGGAACTTGTTTTAATTTCCATGATTTAAAATGATTTTGGTGAATTCGGACGATTTCGGTCAAACTTGGTCAAACTTGGTCAAACCTGGTCAAACCTAGTCAAACTTTGGTCAAACCGGTCAACGGGGACTTTTCGGGAACTTCCGGGACTTCCGGCGGTCTCTGGGAGCCGACGATTTTTATCTGATTTCTCTTTAAAACTCTTTTTATCGCTTTTCTTACGACATAGCATGTTTTCAGAACTTTGGGACCAACTCTGGGAGTTTTCGGGCTTTTAGGGGCATTTTGGTCATTCTGAGCATTCTGAGAGATGGAGCTGACTTCCGAGAGTCCTTTCGAGTCTTTTGCGATCATTGCGAACCACCAAGCTATGGGTCTCCTAAATCCGATAGCCGACAAAATGGGGTGTCTACACCTACTAGGACGATTGTGTGTCCGATACCAGATTATACGACGATTAGATTTCATTGTCAGTCGACGAGCGACATGTGTCTTACGAGTAGTTTGGCTATAATCGGGAGTACAAGTACGGAACTTAAGATGAATCAGATTCCTACCGTACAAGACTTTTAGGACGTATTCCAAGATATTAAAGGACTTCCACCAAAAAGAGAAATAGACTTCTGTGTGGAGTTAGTACCTGGAACATTGCCAATTTCTAAAACTTCGTATAGGATGGCACCAACTGAGATGTTGGAACTGAAAAAGCAAGTCCAAGAACTTGAAGATATAGGATTTGTTCGTTCGAGTACGTCACCTTGGGGAGCACCAGTTATATTCGTGAAGAAGAAGGAAAGGACACTTCGACTTTGTATGGACTACCGGGAGTTGAACAAGGTTACAATCAAGAATAGATATCCACTACCTCGGATAGACAATCTATTCAACCAGTTACAAGGATCTAGGATCTTTTCCAAGATCGATCTACATTCAGGATATCACCAGTTGTTAGTTCGGCCGGAGGATGTGTCAAAAACCGCATTCAGGACGAGATACGGGCATTATGAGTTTTTAGTTATGCCTTTTTGGATTAACAAACGCTCTAGCAGTATTCATGAACTTAATGAATAGAGTATTCAGACCATATCTGGATAAATTCATTATAGTATTCATCAACGACATACTGATCTACTCGAAGACGGAGGAAGACCACAAGGAGCACTTGCAGATCGCTTTACAGACGCTTCGAGATAGCAAGTTATATGCAAAGTTCAGCAAGTGTGAATTTTGGCTACAGGAAGTCAAATTCTTGGGACATGTTTATCTCAAGACGGTATTTTAGTGGACACATCTAAGATTGATGTAGTCTTAAGTTGGAATAGACTGACCAATGCAATCGAAGTCAGAAGTTTTCTGGGTTTAGTCGGATATTACAGGAGATTTGTAGAAGGATTCGCCCAGATAGCGGGACCTTTGGCGAACTTGACAAGGAAGGAGATGAAGTACGAATGGACAGACAAGCATGAGGGTGCATTTCAAGAGTTAAAGGAAAGATTGACCTCAGCACCAGTCTCGCGATACCTGAGAGTGGAGAAAGGTATGTGATTTACAATGATGCATCGCACCAATGACTTGGATGTGCGCTGATGCAAGATGGGAATGTCATTGCATATGGGTCAAGACAGTAGAAAGTACATGAGAAGAATTATCTGACGCATGATTTGGAATTAGCAGTAATAGTGTTTGTATTAAATATATGGAGACACTATCTCTATGGAGAAAAGTTTAATCTGTTTTCTAATCATAAAAGCTTGAAGTATTTGTTCTCTCAAAAGGAATTGAACATATGACAATGAAGATGGATGGAATTACTCAAGGACTATGACTTTTTGTTATAATACCATCCAGGTAAAGCTAATGTTGTGGCAGATGCTTTGAGTCGCAAACCTTGACTAGTAATTGCTGCATTACTAATTCGAGAATGGCAAGCATTGGAAGTGTTAGCTGAATTCGAACTTCAGCTAGTGAAACCAATGGAAAGACAACATTTTGGATGTCTTATGGTACCCCCGATGTTGATCAGTCGTATCATAACAGCTCAACAGACGACGAAAGATTTGAAGTTATGGTTCGCCAAGATGTCAGCCAAGGAACTAGAGATCTGGAGTATCGGTACATACGGAGCCTTACGATGTAAAGGTAGACTCTATGTACCTGACGAAGAAAATCTCCAGAAAGAAATATTGGATGAAGTGCATAAGTCACGGATGACTATTCATCCTGGAGGTACGAAGATGTACAAAGATTTAAAGTGGAATTTCTGGTGGGAAGGAATGAAGAGAGAAATAGTTGAGTATGTATCTCAATGTCTTACTTGTAAACAAGTAAAGGCAGAATATCAGAAACCACCTGGACTACTGCAACCGTTACCGATTCCTCAATGGAAATGGGAGCATATAACTATGGATTTCGTGGTAGGATTGCCAAAGTCACAGCAAAACCACGATGCTATTTGGGTAATTGTGGATCGACTTAAAAGGACGGCACATTTTATTACCTACAGTATGAATTTTTAGTGGAACGTTTGAGCCGGATGTATCTGCAACACGTAGTACGATTACACTGAGTACCTGTGTCTATAATGTCAGATCGAGATTCGCATTTTACTGTAGTGTTTTGGAATAGTCTCCAAACAGCGATGGGAACAACACTAAACTTGAGTTCAGCTTTTCATCCACAGACAGATGGACAGATTAAACGAGTTAATCAAGTAATAAAGGACATGTTACGCACTTGTGTCATTGATTTTGAGAGTTCTTGGGAGATGCACTTACCTTTTATTGAGTTCGCCTATAACAATAGTTATCATTCGAGCATAGGAATGGCGCCATTTGAAGCTTTGTACGGAAGACCTTGCTGATCGCCTCTTTGTTGGATCGAAGTTAGAGATACTCAACTTCTTGGGCCGGAGATGGTACGAGAACCAGTGAGAAGATTCAGATTGTATGTGAGAAGATAACGACAGCTCAGATGCGACACAAGAGTTATGCTATCAAGCAATACAAAGGCTTGGAGTTTGCAGTCGGAGATCACGTGTTACTCAAAGTTTCACATGTTCGAGGCATCGTCAGATTTGGTCAGAAGAAAGGCAAGTTATCACCACGATTCATTGGATCGTTCGAGATTTTAGAGCGGGTAGGAAAAGTTGCTTATCACCTTGCATTGCTGCCGAAGATGTCAGGAGTGCACAACGTCTTCCACATCAGTATGTTGAGAAATTGTGCCCACAACCCAGCACATGAGATCAACTTTGAAGATATTAAAGTCAACAACAATGTTACATTCAACGAAGGAACAGTTTGCATTTTGGATAGAGGGATCAAGAAGCTCAGAAACAAGGAGATTCCATTGGTGAAAGTTCAGTGGAAGCATCATGATGAAGGAGAAGCTTCTTGGGAGCTAGAGTCAGAGATGCGTGAGAAGTTTCTGTTTTTGTTTTAGACTTGTTTGTTTTTGATTTCGAGGACGAAATCCTTAATGAGTGGTGGATGATGTAATACCCTGTATTTTTTATATAAAGTAAGACTTGGTATTTCATTTCTATACTTGTATAACTTTTCCTTTTCTATTGGTAAAATTTGGTTACCAATCGATTGCCTTTCATCCCAATCGATTGACACATTTTGGTTACTAATCGATTGACATGTTCCCAATCGATTGCCATTATACCGACTAAAATTGTCTACATGGAAACATACCAATCGATTGCTTTTCTTTCCAATCGATTGCGTTCAAATATCTGTTACCAATCGATTGCCATCTATACCAATCGATTGGCATAAGCTGAGACAATTTTCTTCTTTGCTTGAGATTTAAATGTGTGGCACTCTCAACCTCTATATATATGAGAATGTTTATGGCCTTGGGCCTATTTTTTACAGCCTTAAGAGAGAGAGAGAGAGAGAGAGAGAGAGAGAGAGAGAGAGAGACATATCTTGTTATATATATACACATCCATATATCCATACATATACACACCCTCACACACACTCACTGCCCTTGGCAGCTGGGAGTAGAAGAAGAAAAAGAGAAGAAAGAGGAGAGAGAAGGAGAGACAGAGGAGATAGAGAGAGGCAGAGCCAGAGAAGACGAGAAGAGAGAGAAAGCTTGAGTTTTCAAGCTTACACACAACCAAACACACCCTAGGTGAGTTACAACTCACTTGGTCCCTCTATTTGATGTTTATACAAGTTGTAGTGACGTTTAGATGTGTTAAATGCATGGTTTTTATGTTTATATATGTTGTTTTACTAATCTGCTGGTGAAGACGAAGTGCCAATCGATTGGCATAATTACCAATCGATTGCCATCAGTCTGGACCCAATTGATTAGATAGAATTCCAATCGATTGATATCCCAATCGATTGCCAATGTTAGCAATCGATTGACATTGCTTTGGACCTAATCGATTGCCAGTTTTCC
This sequence comes from Hydrangea macrophylla, assembly GCA_033977485.1. Taxonomy (NCBI): domain Eukaryota; kingdom Viridiplantae; phylum Streptophyta; class Magnoliopsida; order Cornales; family Hydrangeaceae; genus Hydrangea; species Hydrangea macrophylla. Next base: position 43,079,881 of record CM066982.1, on the reverse strand, counting down.
TCAATCGATTATTATGATTTTTGTTCCAATCGATTGGACCTTATCCCAATCGATTGGTATTGCCAGAACATGGATTCCTTTGTCGATTTATTATATAAGAGGTTCGATTGTTCGTATCTCGTTTCAGACTTTCGTTATGCGATTTTGGGTGGATCTGGGATAATGTGACAACAAGATAAAGTATGATTAAGAATAATGGGCCAACGTGACGACGTGGTAACATGTTCATTCTTGTATGAGTTCGGTATCTATTTCTTTTAATCAGAGTAGTCAGGCCACATTGGGAATTGTCATGTATCAATAGAAGTACTGAGTTTAAATAGGTTTGATAAGTTCTGGGAATGGTGCGTGGTAAGACGCCTAGTCATGATATGCGTTCACCTGCGGTGGATGGGTTATATCATTAATGAGCAGTGAGCGGGACCATGTAGTCCTAAGGTAACCTGATGATCTATGTTATATCCTTAATGAGCGGTGGATGGTTATATATCCTTAACGAGCGGTGGATGGGGATCACTGGTATATATATATAATACGATGACTTGTAGCAATAGATTTGATGTGCTGGTATTCAAAGCGTTGTATCCCTGACATGTGGTGGATGGTTTATATCCTTAACGAGGGGGGGAATGGACTGACGTGGTGTCCATGAATGCTGTGGATGGTTTATATCCTTAACGAACAATGGACAGAATGATGGTATGTCGATATATGTGCAACGATTGAGTCTGTTCTTTCTACAAAGAGTATGTTGATCATTGGTCTTCGTGTAACAAGACGATAAGGGTTGTTCACGAGGTTGAATAAAGGAACAAGATATTATTATAGTAAGACTTTAACTCGTGTCTTCTTAAGCTTGTTATTGCTTCAGATAATTGGTACCTTGCTAGTTTATGCTCACTCAGCTCTCAGTAAGCTGACGGCCTTTATTGCCTCGACTTTCCCCTGTCCAGACTATCATGTACCTCATTTTGCAGGTGACAGATCCTACAATGACGGTTACTATCAGGGAGAGGAGAACACAGAATGTGGTCCCACTGATGACGCTTATGCCGGGGAGGACTACTATGCTCATGTTTACTCCAGTTGAAGACCTGGAGATAGTTATTAGTTTATTTCTGTTTAGATTGTTTTGTTATATTTGGTACTTGGGTATATGTTGCTTCCAAACCTTATATACTTCCGCTGTAGCTTTACTGTTGTAATAACTCTGATGTTTGTTGTCTAGGTTCTTATGGGCTGGTAATACTGATACTAGCCATGGTGCAAAAATTGCTTGGGAGACGGTGTGTAGACCCAAGAAGGAAGGAGGATTGGGGTTCAAAGACATCTATTTAACTAATACTGTCTTGAATCTCAAACATATAGGAAGTATTCTTGATCCTTCTAATAACTCTCTGTGGAAAAAATGGATACACCTTTATATGCTTAAAAACAAAAGTTTCTGGCAGGTTAAAGCCCCCTCCCAATGCTCTTGGTACTGGAGAAAATTACTAAAACTTAGACAAGTTGCTAAACCTCTACTTATTCATAAAATTGGGAATGGTGATCACACTTCTCTTTGGTTTGATAATTGGCTCCCTTTGGGCCCTCTGCTGGATAATTTTACTAATAGAATTGTCTATGATGCTGCTATTAATATTCATGCTAAAGTTAGTACTATTATTAGAGATTGGGACTGGGCTTGGCCTGGCACTCACTCCATTGAGATGGATGCTGTTAGAAGCATTTTATCCACCTTCTATAAACCGTCTAATCTTCAGGATAAAGTTAGTTGGTTGGTTACTCCTACTGGGAAATTTAACACTTCCCTCATTTGGAGCCACTTGAGGACCCACCACCCTGTTGTTCCGTGGCATGATAGTGTGTGGTTCCAAGGAGGTACACCTAGGTCGAGTATAATTCTCTGGTTAGCTGCCCATAATAGGTTGTCTACTCATGATAGGATTGTTTCTTTCACCCCTGGTCCCCTGGCCTGTGTTTTTTGCCACTCTCATATGGAAACTCATGATCATTTGTTCTTTTCTTGCTCTTACTCTTTTGGTATTTGGCAGGATATTATGCGAAGGTGTGGTCTAAATTGGAATGGAAATGGATGGAATGACACTTTGCAATGGATGGCTCATCATCTCAAAGGCAAGAAGATACATCAGTTAATTCCTAAATTGTGCTTGGGGGTGACTGTTTATGGATTATGGAAAGAAAGGAACAACAGATCTTTCAGACACACTTTCTGTCCTAGTGAGATCACTCTGAAGTGCTTTATTTCTCAAATCAATACTCTTATCAGGGTGAAGTGGAAATGTCATACAAATATTGATACCATTCTTTGTAATTGGCATTAATGCCCTCTTTTGTTGGTTGCCTATGTGTGTGTGTGTGTGTGTATGTGTTTTTTTTTTTTTTTTTTTTTTGTGTCTTGTTTTAGGCTGCCTTGGGTTTAGGTTCTCTTGTTTGGTAGCTTTCTTTGCTACAGGTGCCCTCCATTGAGCCCTGCTCTTTTTGTATATCCTGGGGTATGCCCCTTGTACTTTTGTACACCTTTCTTTTTTTGGAATCTATTTACCAATTTCCGAAAAAAAAAAAACCTCTGATGTTTGTAATAGAAGCAACGGTTTTGTATATCCAGTTTGTTTTTATTACTCTTCTTGTTGTAGACTAGTGCTGTGTGGTGTGGATCATTACTGAATTTCACCAGTCATTCCCTATGGACCCAAAAAGGAAATTTATTTTTCTCTATTTTTGCTGCTCCGGGGCATGACAGTTGCAGTCTATAGCCTATGGAGAGAGAAATAATAGCACCTTCAATGGCAAATCCACACCAAAGGAAGTGCTGCTACAAAACATGGTGTTACAAATTCAAAATCATATTCGGTCTAAGTGGAAACAAAATTCTCATTTTGCTGCTTTTGTTCTTCCATGGACATAAATTGATGTGATCTTGAAAGGTTGATTGGGTTTTGTGGGTCCTGTGTTGACTCTTTTGAATTGATTTGTCTAATGCATGTAGTGAGTAGCTATAAAAGCTACTAGTCTTTTTTGCTGTGCTTTGTTGTTATATCCTGGGGTATACCCCTTGTACATTTGTACATCCCTTTTTTTCGAATATATTTACCGTTTTCCAAAAAAAAAAGTTTCCTAAACGTACGCATTACCTTGAGATGAGAATAATCTAGAATGAAGGACATGTTTTACTTCCTGTGTAATTTTCAGTTGTTTTGGTTGACACAGTTGTTAATTGTTTAGTGTAGGGATTTGATTGTCTTCCCAGCTTTCTGTGAGTTTTTTATGTTTTGAGTACTTGGTTGCTTTTGCTTTTGCTTTGCTTTGCTTGTACTCAGGGAGATGACTTTATCTTGTGTCATCATGTTGTTTGTTTTTCCTCACCTTTTTTCGTTGGTGGTTTTGCTCTTATTGTATATCCTGGGGTATGCCCCTTGTACTTTTGTACTTTCTTTTTGGATTAATTAACCAGTTTTCCGAAAAAAAAAATAAGTGTTTTATGATCCTATTCAGTGTAGTAGGCTTACTCACTCAGCTTGTAGTAAAACTGACGACTTTCATGTCCTGGACAATCAAACGTCTAGATCTTGCAGAGGCTGGACAATCAAACATCTAGATCTTGCAAAGGTTGGACATTCAAACACAGATCTTGCTGGAGAAGGCTATGGGTTTGCGAGCTAGCTGGCAGAAGTGAAGACTTTTGTTTATTTATCTTTTATTAGTAGTTGAGGCACTAAAAGCCGATCTTATTATTATTACTTTGTTGTAGGGCTTTACGCCCAGGATAATATTATCCTTCCTTTTCTTTTCTATGGGTTTTAATAATGGATTAAGTCTCCGATGATGTTTAATATTATGTAAGCTTAGAACCACCATGCTTATTATGCTACTCTGATTATTGTTATTGCTTTTATCTTGGTTCTTTCTTATATGGACAAGCACGCGATCCTCAAACCAGTCACATATCTACGGGTCCAAAGGTAGAAATTTTAATTTTTTCCTACTTTGCTACATCGGGGCGTGACATAAGGTTAACATAAGCATATAATTGAGCATGTTTTAAATGTTTTGGGATTTTTGTGCTTACTTTGTATTCTATTTAGTGTATTCCTATATTAACCTTTTTAGCTTGGTACATTTTTTTTTGTGTTGGGATGGATTTCTTTTATTCAAGGAAGGACTCCTGTAACACCTCAAAATTATCCTCAAAATTTTCATATAGGAGTATTCAGATTAATGGCGTCACCATGATTGTGGTTACAGTAGGTCCACTAGGGCGATCCTAATTAGAATCTCTATAAGAATTGTCTTAACGACGACGACGTCATTATATTTTAATAGTAGTCACAGCCCTGACTGCAATTTAGAATTCATAACATGACTTATATATATACATTGTTATTAAGTTAGTAATAATCATAGTAATCGTGGCCTCGACCTTTAGTTTATAATCCATAGATGGATTTACACTTGGACCCGTACTTAAGGTTAGTACATAGTCCCTTACACACATATTGTAGTAGTTGTGCACGTAGTTCAAGATTGGCACACACAACCTGAGTGTGGGACCTATACTACCACGTGGCAAACATGCAGACCCCACCAAAACCATGTATCACACCACCACCTTTTGTTCCCTAAATGGTCTACCCTTGGACATACACACACACACACACACTTACACATACACATTGGTGCATACGAACAAGTGGGCACATACTAACCTTTTCCTCCTATCTCCCTCTATATAAAGAGCACCACACCCTCAGAAACTTCCCCTTACACCTCCTTATAACACAGCTGCACACACACATATTGTTGAATTATAAGAGAGAGACCCGAGAATAGAGAGAGCTAGAGAAACACACACTTAAACTTCCCCTCTCGGTGCACCCACTCATGTATTGTGTATACACACAACCACACCTACATTCTCTGCACTCTCTGTAACCACACACACACACTGTCACACATGCTAGAGAATGAGAAAAGATACAGAGGAGAGAGAAGAAGAAATTCATAGAAGACAAAGAGAGATCAAGGCTACCTGAGATCTAAACCCACACTCCCTTTCAGTTTGACCCTCTTTATGTCTTTTGATCATGCCCAAATCAACATGCATGGAGCCAAACTGAGCCTAGGGCTCTCCGTTTTGTAGAATCACCATTGAAACTCCTCACCAGAGCTCAAGGTTTGAAACACCACCAAATTGCCGCTAATATATACCAAAATGACCCTAATGAACCCAATTAGACTCTCTAGTAGCAGTTTTTAAAATGGATGATGTTTGGTTAGGCATACAGGCAATTATTCTTACTTTTAGCCAAATAGGATAATCATTTGGTTCGTATGATAAATGAATGAACCGATCTCCCATATTTTAGTATGTTGTAGAGGAGGAAATTTCAGTCTTTCCCCATTGGTTTCATGAATTTTCATGGGCAGATGAGAGAGATATGAGGAGAGAAAGATTTATGGCGAACTCGCGACTCGCTGGCGGCAATCCAAGCTCACTGGATAAGAAAAGGGGGATCGGGTCTCGGGTTGGGTCTTGGGTAGGATCGGGCAAGGGTGTGAGGTAAAATGGGTAGTCCGTATTAGTAGTGGGTCGAATCAGTTCCACTTAAGTGGAACGGTGCCGTTTTGGCATCGAGTAAGAGTTCTGGTCTGGGGCGGGGAACTCTGTGAGCGGAATTGGATCCAGGTTTGGGTAATTGGGTAATGGTTCGGGTTCGTATTTGGGTCATATTGTGAGTATAAACAAGTATGTGTTTCGGTTCGGGTCTGACCCAAGTACTATTTCTTATGTTTGGTAATACTTATGTATTTAAAGATCAATACAGTTATATTTATAAACTATTTTATATTCAATAATTCATAGTAAATAATCTATAACTCCGAAAATTACGCGGTCAATTCCCAGGGTCTTAGAACAATGTCTAGAACATTCCCTTTAAGTTTGGAGACCTTTTGATAAGGTGAAAAATACAACTTATCTCTAGGGCCCACATTAGTTAGGAAACCCAGCCTTTTTGTGACGGACTCTGATTTGAGCTAATCAATGGCGTTAGACTTAGAATGACGCGTAGATTACTACCTTGAGGTTTATATTCGTATCTGGTAAAATTACCATTATGCCCTCACTTTGGGAGTTCATATTTAACCGTGATTCTATCATATGCTTTGTAGGGATCCTCGTTCCGATCATCAATTGAGACGCGTAAGACTTAAGGTTTCAAGGTGAGTATTTATAACCTCACTTCCAATATGCATAGGGGCTGCTAGAGTACTTGTATGTGACTTGTATGTATATTTATATAGTATTCGTTGTAGTAATCCCATGTTATACTACTATGAATGTTTACAAAGCTCTATTGCTATGTATTGCCATGATTAACTGTAATTGAATTGTAATATCATGTATATGAACATGTTAAGGGTTTTATCTATATGTTGTTTGTAGCAATCCATGCTGAAAGATCTATAACTTATCTTATCATGTTTTTGATGATAAGCTGCTAAATTAATGTAGTAAGACGAATGTGAATAAGAACGATAATGTGCACCATGATTAATGATGTAATTAAATAAAGAAAGCTCATATACGAGTAGAGGATTGTGAGCACATGCACTCAAGACATGGTGTCAACATGCATTGCATAGTCTGGATTCTATTTTTTTTTAGGGAATTGGTGAATAAAAAAAAGAAAAGCCAAGCAGCACTATTCAAAAATACAAAGGGCATAGTCTGGATTCTATGGAAATATATGAATGGAGTAAGATCTATTGAGGCCACTGGATCTGTAGTGATCAATGGCTAATGAGTTAGGGCTTTTTTTATTATCGGGCTTTATTTGTCCTAATGGTGTTGAACGTGATAGTCTTCGGACTAGGTGGGATACGCTGGAAGTCTTCGAACTTGGCTGGATAAGTTGGAAGTCTTCGAACTTGACGGGATATGCTGGAAGTCTTTAGACTTGGTTGGATAAGTTGGAAGTCTTCAGACTTGGCGGTATACACTAGAAGTCTTTAGACTTGGTGGGATACGCTAGAAGTCTTCTGACTTGGCTAGATAAGTTGGATTATGTATATGTTCAGAGATGCCAATGGCAAAGCAATCTATTGCTGCTATTATATGATGAGAAAGGGGCATGTTATGCCTGAATTGATCAGAGATGTTGAAAGAGATGAGATATTATTATATGGATTTCTTATTACATTATAGAAAAGATGAGATGATCTGGGAAGTCGCAGACTCAGCGTTCCGATGTGAGGTAAAATGCATTGAACATGCATTGGCATGCACGAGCACGATGAAAAGAAACAAAAAATGTTAATCTGATAGCGAGAACATTAATAGCTGATTATGAGTTGTTGATTATGGGTTATTTCATAAGGACATGTTTCAAGTCTGTTAAAGATGATATATATAAATGATCCGTTTATTGAATTGTTAATACCTTTGTTGTGCCCGTAGAAGGAACGTCTTTTGATAAGAGACTGTGCGCATCTTAAAATGATGAACATTAACGCGAGAGTGAGTGGTTGTCATGTATATTGGCGTTATGTTATGAATACTCACTCAGCTTGTATTCAAGCTGATGGTATAAGCCTTGGATAATCCAACATCCAAACATTTTGTAGGTATAGTAGATAAGTATAAGGATAAAGTGCTAAGGAGTACAGGGAGGGTAAAGCTAGGCAGAAGACCAGAGATAGCGATTCGCCCTTCCCGAAAAAGAAGACCAGAGATAGCTGTTAGAATCATCTCATTTATGGTTAGAAGTTTTGTATTCATTATGTAATTGGTATTGGACAAGTTGGGGCCAAGTAGGCTAGGCAGTTGTAATATTTCTATTATGGTTTAATGTTAAGCTACGCTTCAGCTTGGATTGGTTCTTAGTGTTTAAATTATGTTGTGGTTATGTTTATGTTTAGCAATTCCCTTAGTTAGAATATTTGTGCAGAGTTAGAAGGACAGATCTGTAATTCAACTCGTCACGTATCCACGGGTCCAAAAGTGGAAACTTAAAATTTTCCCTATTTTGCTATGCTGGGGCGTGATAGGATTTTTGGTATCAAAGCCTAGGTTTAGGCATTTACCATCTATCCAACACTTTTAAGTTATGAACCTTAAGAAATTTCTTTAATTAGCACCAATACAAAGAACTGGACAAAGAGGCTCCAACAACTGTTATATATTAAAGAAATATCTAGAGTTTCAAAAAATGGCTAGAGAGAGAAGCTCCCACCTCTCTCTAGAATTTGGTTAAGCTTGCTTTACAATCCTCTTTTATTCTCTTATGTTCTATTCTCTTCTTTCTCTCCCTCTCCATATCTGATCCCTGCCCCTCTGTGGTCCTCTTTTTACTCCCTTTTCTGGCTTTTTCTATTTTTTTTTCTAATTTTAATGGATCAGAGATAAAAAATGAGGGGAAACAAGCACAAGACTTCGGATCATAATACTGTTTTGGAAGAACCCATGGTCAAGTGGGCATTAAGTGAGGTGGGTTTATTTTGGGATGGACCTAGTTTTGATTCTGTTAAGACTACGAAAGCTACATCTTCAGCAGCTGCCCAGCAAGTTAAACAAGACAATGAGAAGGGTTTTATTATCTCAGACCCATCTAAATTTGTGGTGGGTGGTGTGGGAAATGATGGGATTTTTTATCTTTCGAAGGTGAGCTGCTATGAACTATCAGAAGATGATCTTGAACTCCGTGAGGAATGGGAAGACAATACTTGAAATTCATCACACCAAGGTGATCAAGAAATCAGGGGCCAAAATAAGTATTTCCGGTTCCGGAAACTTCAGGATTCTAATGAAATTCTCAAGAAGAAGAAACTTGTTGTAGTTAACACTGATCTAGTTGAAGCACAAAACATGATCCAAAAGCTACAAATAGAGATTTTAGTATTGAAGAAGCTCCATTATACCACTTCGTATGGTCCCAAAAAGAGACTTGCAGCAAGGATAGTTGGTAGCCAAAGCAACCCTAAGCCTAGGGTTTTCTGGCGAGCAAAAAAGGATGGGTCATTCTCTGAATCTGATATTCCTACTAATCAACTTTTAATCCCGTTTAAGGCAACATCCAAATCCAATATTGAGGAAGGGGAAATAACAAATAGTCCTTTTGTTCCTGAAGGCAGTAAGAAGAAGGAAGATAATCAAGCTAAGAGACTCAACATAGGAGAGACTGAAAGTGTAAATCGTACACTTTTTTATCCTACAAACAATACTGTCACAAGCTCCAAGAAGTTTGTGGAGCGTGCCTCTCAAATGCCCACCAATGGTCACATTGGTAAAAGTTTAGAGATTCAAAAAGCCATGGAGTGTCACATGGGTAACACAGGCTTTTCCGTAATACCCGGTGAATTATCTAGCTCTACACACAAGCAGCATGGAAATGTGTTAAGTGTACAACACGTGGCTAATAGACCAACACTTGATCGATTTTCCAACCCCTGGCAGCGTGTCTTGTCCAATTTCTCAGAGGGACCCAGCAGCTACACACGTAGAGAGAGGCTTTGGTAACAATAGTGGCCATACACTCAAGATGGTCACGTGAAAGGCTTAGGATCCAGCCACCTTTCCCTAAAACCGGGACCTTGTCTACAATAATTAATGCTGGTGGACCTTTTTTTTTTTTTTTTGGTAATCGGGGGTGTCCGGGCCAGCTTGCGGGCACCTCGACTAATCCCCCGAGGCTTGGAGGCACCGGGTGAATACTCCAGTGACCACGCTCCCCATGACTCGAACACTAAACCTCTTGGGTAGTACACCCAAGAAGCTTACCACTCGGCCACAAGGGACTTCGTTATGCTGGTGGACCTTTAGCATATGTACATTCTAGATTGGGTTCTCCTCTTAGCCACATGGTCAAACCTCCTTGTGACAACACACCATTGAAGCTTGGAGCTACTAAAGACACGCATAATCTTCATTCACATGCTAGCTGCCAAGAGGACAAGGTGGTCAATCAATCTGCTCACTTACCTTCACAAGCCGGGACTACGCAAATTCCTATTAGGCCTTACCAACCAAAGTCTTGGGCTTCTCTGGTTACTAAGCAGAAGAGTAGTGGGTTTAACTTGAGTTTTATTAAGCCACGTGAAGGTGACAAGAGGAAATTTGTTCAAATGCCAACCGAGGTCATTCAAGAAGGAAGTATTGCATGGAAAAATACTTGATGGGCTACTTTGTGGGGAAAAGATGCCCATTTTCCTTTATTAAGAATACTACTACTCGTTTATGGAGTAAACATGGGCTCAGTGACACGGTGGCAACTGATTTAGGGTTTTTCTTCTTCAAATTTAATAATGAGGAAGAGTGTATCTCCATTCTCGAGGGTGGCGCTTGGCATGTGGCAGGCCAACCTATTATACTAAGGGCTTGGCAAGTTGGATTAACGCTCTCCAAAGAAGCTATTTCTACTCTCCCAGTTTGGGTTCATATATACAACATTCCCTTGGAGTATTGGAACCCTATGGGTCTTAGACACATTGCTAGTGCCATTGGGAAACCTCTCCATGTAGCTAGAGCTACTATCGAATGTAGAAGAATATCATTTGCTCGTATTTGCATTGAATTACATGCTGGTCAAGAACTCCTTAAAGAAATTGTTGTTGAATGTGTAGACCCAATCAGTGGGAATCTAGAGCAGATTGTGCTTCCTATGGAGTACCAATGGACTCTAGTCCAATGTGCTAAATGTCAACGATTTGGTCATTACTGTACTAAGATTCCCAACACTCAGAATAGGATTGTCCAACCTTCAAAACAAGTTATTGAATAAGGTAATTGGCAAAGCAAAGGAAAAGGGAAAGCTACTAATGTGAACCCAAATGGAGTCTCTTCTTCTTCCTCTCATAAGGAAGCCAGCACTATCGAAAATAGTTTGGGATGCCTTTCCTTGGACCCCAAGAGTCCTAATGGTAACATGTTTGCAGCCTTGGATGAAAGAAATAATGGAGAGGATGAGGGAACTAAAGCCGGTTTGGAAGAATTAGTGGGTGGAACCTCTGTCTTGGAAAATTCCACACCAGTGGCTATTGAGGCATGTTCTGCCCCTAAACCTCTGCATCAGATTGCTAATTATAATCAAACTCTTAAGAGTGATGTGGTTGTGCCTACAGCCATGGAAACCCAATATGAGGAATCACTTCATTCAGCTGCTCATATGAAATCTCCTATCTTGGGAATCCATTCTATCCTTGATGTTTCTGATACTCCCGAAGATTTGATTCTTACAGCTCCCCAAGTTGGACAGGAGAATGTAGTATTGATGCCAAATACAGTGAAGGACCCTACTCTAAAACAACTAAAAGAACAGGACACATCTCCCATTGAGAAGGGCAAGAACCATGTCCATGATGATGAAAATGCTCCATATGGTGTTCCTACTTCAGACCACAATGGGAAGTCTACTCTTTTAGATATTGATGGGAGTTTGGATCAATTTGAAGAAACAACGGTGGAAACCCCCCAGGTCTCCAAAACATGTTTCCCATCTACCTTCTCCTCCTAACTCTCAATCCAAAATACCTTTTAATCAAATTAAGAAGAACAAAAAGAGTGGTTCTTCAGGGAAAAAGAAACACCCTTTTAAACATACTTAATGATTATTGGATGCTGGAATATAAGGGGTCTCAACCATTTATCTAAACAAATGGAAATTTCCAAATTTTTTTATACCAACCATATTGATATTATGGGAATTACAGAAACTAAAGTTAGGATGCCTAACCAAGATGAAATACATAAAAGACTTCTCCCTAATTGGAATTTTGTCACCAATAGTCAGCCAAATTTGGTGGATAGAATTTGGATTAGCTGGAATCCAAACAAAGTTTCCCTAAAGGTTCTGAAAAATAGCAATCAGATTATTCATGTTTGTATTAAAGATATTAACCACACTGCGCAATTTGAAGCTTCCTTTGTTTATGCTTTTAACACTATACAAGAAAGGAGAAGTCTTTGGAATGACCTTAAATCTATCTCAATTTTTGTTGGTCCTATTCCGTGGATTACTCTTGGTGACTTCAATGCTATTCTCAATGCTAATGAAAGATTTGGAGGTAATCCAGGAAGAGATCAATGGGCTATGGAGTTTAATGCCTATGTGAATTCCTCTTGTCTTGTAGACCTTAGATTCATAGGGATATTCTTCACTTGGAATAATCGTCGGATTAAGGAAAAATTGGATAAAGCTTTGGTCAATCAAGAATGGCTTGGAAATTTCCCCTCAGCCTATGCTCATTTTCTCCCATCTGGTATTTTTGATCACTCCCCTTTTTTTATTTTTTCGAAATGGACAATGCTAGTAGGATTAAAGGTCGTTCTTTTAAATTCTATAACTATTGGACTTCGTTGGATAAATTTGATGATGTGGTTAGGAATTCTTGGATCAAAACCGGCAATGGGTAACTATCAATTCCAATTATGTCATAAGCTTAGAAATCTAAAAGCTAATCTTAAATTTTTTTCTAAAGATTCTATTGGTAGAGAAAAATTGAAAGCGGATAAAGCTAGGGCAGATCTTATGCTTTGCCAAAGTAGGTTAGATGAGCATCCCGACGATGTTGATTTAAAAGATCATGAAAGTCATCTGATGGGAATTTTTTTGGAAGCTATTCGAGTGGAAGAGGAAGTGATGAGACAAAAATCTAGAGTCCAATGGCTTGAAGCTGGGGATAGGAACACATCCTTCTTTCACCAATCCATAAAGAATCGCAGAAACAAAAAACATATTGTTTCCCTTCTTTTACCTAATGGAGAACAGTCAAAAATGGTGAGGAAGCAAAAAATGAAGCTATTAGATATTTTAAATCCATGCTTGGAACTCCTACTACAAACAATTATCCTGGCATCAATGCTCTCAAGAATATTATCCATAAAAGGATCCCCATTGAAGCTTATGCTAGTTTGGATCTTATTCCTAGTGATGAAGAGATAAAAGATGCTATGTTTAGCATTCATAGTAACAATGCTCTAGGTCCAGATGGCTTTAATGCCCATTTTTTATAAAGAAACTTGGAATGTTACCGGTGCTCTTGTTACTCAAGCTATCAAAGAATTTTTTATCTACGGAGAACTTTTAAGAGAGTCTAATGCAACCATTATTGCTCTTATACACAAAATCCCAAATCCTTCTAAAATGAGTGATTTTTAAGACCTATCTCGTGTTGTAATACTATATACAAATGTATTTCTAAAATTATTGCCAAAAGATTCCAACTTATCTTACCATCTTGTCGACAATGCCCAATCTGTCTTTATTTAAGGTCGAAAGATAAGTGATAATATTCTCCTTGCTCAGGATCTCATGAGGGACTACCATAAACCCAAGGGTCAATCTAGAGCAGCTGCTAAGATTGACCTTATGAAAGCCTACGATAGTGTTAGTTGCAGGTTTCTATTGGATTTAATTGATGTTTTAGGCTTTCCTCCCAAAATGCAACTTTGGATTAAAACCTGTGTGACTAGTCCTAAATACTCCATTAACTTTAATGGGGAGTCTATTGGGTACTTTGAAGGTGCTAAGGGTCTTAGACAAGGGGACCCTCTTTCTCCTTATTTGTTTGTCCTTGTGATAGACACCTTAAGCCAATCAATTGATCATAATATTAAAATATCTACCCACTTTAGATATCATTGGAAATGTGACAAACTTAACATATCTCACCTCTGCTTTGCTGATGACCTTTTATTATTGTTTTATGGTTATAAAGACTCAGCTCAGCTCATGAAAGACACTCTTACTCAGTTCTATGATCTCACAGGTTTACTTGCTAATACTAGGAAGAGTTGTTTATATACCTCTAGCATTGAGGACATTGATGTTCAATCCATTAGTAATAGTCTTCAAATTCCCATCGGATCCCTCCCCCTTAAATACCTAGGTGTGCCTCTTATAACATCTAGACTGAAAAAAGGGGACTGTAATGAACTTATTAACAAGATTGGCTCTAGAATTACGTCTTGGACTTCTAAATGTCTATCTTATGCTGGTCGATTGCAACTAAACCAATACAAAGATAGTTTTCTATTTTGGACAAATAACATGGATCACCAAGGAGATCATGTTGTCTAGGAAGGAGAGCACCGGATAACTGTAGGTAGACAGGTTATTTCCCTCAGATTTGCTCATATTGGAGCCACCATCAGGCATAGTGCTCGTCAGAGGATAAACAGATTGACACGTTGTTTCTCTTGTGAGAGATTTACCCCAAGGGTAGCTTATCATAGAGTTGTGGCACCATGTGTGATGTCAGGGGAGATGGAGGTGTTTTCCCGCACGTTTGGGAGTCTCAATACTGATAATCAAGATAGACAGCAGACAGTGATAGTACCTCTATGACCCCAGCTAGCCTTGTAGAGAGTCTAGTTGTTGATGTTGAGATTCACCTAGCTGAGGAGGATCTGATAGAGCATGGGACGTGGTATGATCCTGATTGGCCACTAGGTTGGGATAGAGAGCAGTGGGTATCATAGAGTCCCTCCAGATGAGATTGTGATTTTAGGAGGAGCACCACAGTCAAAGGATAGATGCTTTAGTTAGCTTTATCTTTGATTTTTGTTGTTTTTGAATTGTAGTTCTATGTTTTGTATCATAGTAGAGATCCAAAGTCTGTTAAGACTCGTATCATTAGAACTCGATGCTTGTACTATCACTATCTCTAATGAAAATCTATTTTCAACTTGACTTATGTATATTATATGGCTGTGATGCTTACTTGCTTTCGTGTTGATTATTTGTGTTTATACTAGTTACTAATCTTATATTCTTAATCAATAAGGATTTATTATCTAATCTGTATAAACCTTCTGGAATGGTTGATAGTATCTCATGGACCACTTCTCCTTCTGGAGGATTTATTTTTTCTCATGTCTGGGACCACTTTAGAGAGGTGGCCCCTGTGGCACATTGGCACAAAATTGTTTGGTACTCAGGGTGTACACCTAGACAGAACTTTATCCTTTGGATTGCTGTACAAAATAGACTCGCTACCCATGATAGGATTTATGCCTATACCCAGGGGCCCCTTGCTTGTGTGTTTTGTAACTGTCATATGGAAACTCATAACCATTTGTTTTTTGAATGTGCCTACGCTTATCCCATTTGGCAGGATTTAATGAAAAGATGTCAGCTTACTTGGAATAGGACAAATTGGAATACAACTGTTCAATGGATGGCGCAAAACTGGAAGGGCAAGAAAATTCAACAGGCTATCCCTATGATCTGCCTTGGTGTAGCTGTCTATGGCTTATGGAGGGAAAGAAATAAAAGGACATTTAAAGGCTCTTCCATGACACAAGAACAACTGCTCCATAATATGGTTTCTCAAATCAACATTCAAATTAGAATCAAATGGAAACAAGACCCCCAACTTGAGGTTTTTGCTAGAGACTGGACTTGAGAGGGTGGTTGCTTGTAAATTTCACTGCTTGTATTGATGTTTTGACCTTTGATATTTGTTGTTTTCTGTTTTCTTGTCAATTAGTTAGAGGCTTTGTGTGTCTCTAGTTCTCTTACTGTGCTTTTTGGAGTTTCCTTGGGTAGGCCCTTGTAGCCTGTCTATTTCTTTTTTGTGGCCTATTTGCCACAAGTCCTCATGCTGCGCTTCTTGTTATATCCTGGGGTATGCCCCTTGTACATTTGTACATCCTTTTTTTGGAATATATTTACCCTTTTCCGAAAAAAAAAAATAAGGATATATTAGACCAATCGTTAGATCATAAATGCCTAGTATACTTAAATAAGTCAAGCCTAGATAGTTTAGCTGAGACGACTTATCATATCAACAAGAAGTCTTAGCCTTAAACAAACTTCTTTGAGACTCGGAATAGTGAAGAGTCAATATCAAACCACAAAAGATGATGTCATGCCCCGTAGTAGCAAAAATAGAGAAAATAAATTCCTTTTTGAACCCGTAGGCCTCGCCATAGTTTTATCATGTGGTTGGCTATTCTTCGTAGATTATCCACACATGATAGAATTTATACATACACACCAGGACCTCTTGCTTGTGTTTTTTGTCACAAAAATTTGGAATCTCATGACCATTTATTCTTTAATTGCTCATATACTTCTTACGTGTGGCAGGGAGGTGCCAGCTTGCGCGCACCTCGACTAATCCCCCGAGGCCTGGAGGCGCCGGGTGAATACTCCAGTGGCCACGCCCCCCATGACTCGAACACTAAACCTCTTGGGTAGTACACCCAAGAAGCTTACCACTCGGCCACAAGGGACTTGGTTCTAAAATGTGCCTTGGTTTGGTTGTGTATCACATTTGGAAAGAAAGAAATGCACGAAGTTTTAAATTTGAAGGGAAGACTAAGGAAAGAGTTTTACAAGACATTTGCCTTCAAGTTTCCTTACAGATACAAGCTACATGGAAGAACAACCCCCATCTCCCTCAGTACATTAAAAGATGGACCATTACCCCATAAGGGGGACACTGCCTTGGCCTTGTTTTTGTCTTGATGAAGTTGGCTTGATGTAATTCGTGCTCTTTTGCCTTTGTTGGTTTGGTTGGTGCCTTGATTTGTTAGGATGGGTTATTCTCTGGTTTTGTTGTAGATAATTCCCCATCCTTTGTTGCATTGTTTGGATGCATTTGTTTTGTGCTCATTGTTTATCCTGGGGTATGCCCCTTGTACTTTGTACAATGCCGTTTGGCTTTTTTTGTTTAAATTAACCTTTTTTCTGGAAAAAAAAAAAAAAAAAAAAAAAAGTTAAAAGTCACCATATTGTCCATGAATAAAAGTCTAACCATCAGAGTAATAATTCAAACCACGCATTTGGAAATTCTAAGTTCAATAAACAAAATCAATGTGCATTACTAACTTATTACAAACCATGAGTATTTTTTTTTTTGGTAATCGGGGGTGTCCGGGCCAGCTTGCGCACATTTTGACTAATCCCCCAAGGCCTGGAGGCGTCGGGTGAATACTCCAGTGGCCACGCCCTCCATGACTCGAACACTAAACCTCTTGGGTAGTACACCCAAGAAACTTACCACTCGGCCACAAGGGACTTGGTTAAACCATGAGTATTTACGAAAGCATAAATAAGTATTACAACAACATATGCGATTACAAACTTAACTATTATACCAGTCTCTAAACATGAACATAAACTATCTATCGAGAAGCTCTAGGTCTTCAGCTCGCATAGTAGTCATCTCTAGCGTAGCCTCCGCCATAGTAGGCTTCATCCTCATAGCCCCTAGCCACATGCTGCTCACCTGTGGTCTCATAACCCTGGCCAGTTGGACGTCGAATATCCAGTGGCATAAAATGCCATTACCTACACAAGATGAGTGCATGCAAATACTAGCAAAGTATCCATAGATATGCAATATTTAAAACAGCATCATTAAATAATCATCTCATTGTTTGTACTCATGCATGTACCAACTCATTATAACTACATCATCCCAACCAATACCCATCATAACATGGACTCTTAGATCCACATCTCACACGTAGCTTTACTTCCCACTTTACTATCCTGGCTTATAGCCCAATACATTACGACTCATCAAACTCAATACGTAGTCCCAACTTTAGGGCGACAGTGCCTCGATCTATTCTGTCCAATACGCCTATACACTTCCCTTCACAACATATACCTCGTTGTCTCGATCATGGACTAAAGTGACATATCCCTTAGCCTCTATCGAACTTCCCTGTCTCGATCTTGGACTAAAGTGGTATTCCTTTAGCCTCTATCAAACTACATTCATGATTTATCCCTCTTTGTCTCGGTCATGGACTAAAGTGACATATTCCTGTAGCCTCTATCGGACTTCCCGTATCAATCATAGACTAAGGTAATATTCTTTTAGCCTCTATTGGACTAAGATGATAGCACTGGCATAATGCTCAGTCTCGGTCTTGGACTAACGTGACCATGCCCTTAGCCTCTGTCGAATCTCTCATGTCTCGGCCATGACTAAGGCGACATTCTGTTAGCCTCTATTGTACCACGGTGCCAGCCGCATTACCATTTTTACAATATGCATCCCTTAGCCTCTATCGGATCTCCTATCTCAATCTTGGACTAAGGCAATACCACCAGAATACCCCCTAGCCTCGGTCATGGATTAAAGTGACATATCCGTTAACCTCTATCGAACTTCCCATCTCGGTCATGGATTAAGGTGATATCCCTTCAATATCTATTGAACTAAGGTGATATAGGTAAACCACAACATCCCATCTGTACTCAATGAATTCTGATTGCATTCCCAGTTTTCTCAACATACAACCAATCTCATTCACTTGACTATCTCAACTCATTACACACAACATCATCGATCCTCGCAATCGCATTCACGAGTACCGATATATATAGTATCGACCTCTGCGGTTAATAGACCCACTACTATGCACATTAGCCTCTTGATTCGGTTATCAACATTTTAAACATTAATGGTATTCATAGTTCTACTTGTATGATGCATTAGGGATTCATTATTCATGCGTGTGTTATTCGATATCGTACTAATGCTCCACATATAACACATATTAATGAAATAGCTCAATGTTTATAAACAACTGAAATATTCAATACACAAAAGGGTTTAATCGATTGGGTAAAGAGGGCAATTGATTAAGCTAACTGGGTTGGCAATCGATTGGGATACCAAACCTGGTAATCGATTGTGATCAAATGGTAATCGATTGGATAAAAGTCCAATCAATTAGGAAGTCGTCTTCTTTCCCAGAAACTGTAATTCACGAATTGAATTATATACATACGTTTAAACTTCCTTTCTTCTGAACAAAACACATTTATTCAACATATATAAGCTATTAAGTGAGTAGGGACACTCACCGTAAGCTTTGGTGACGCCGGTGATGTGTGGGGGCCTCAGGTGTGCTTGGGGTGGTCTCTTCCTCTCTTTCTCCTTCTCTTTCTCTCTGTCTTTTCTCTTCTTCTCTTGTCTCTCTTCTTCTCTTCTCTTCCTTGGTGAGAGAAAGAGAGAGAGAGAGAGAGAGAGAGAGAGAGAGAGAGAGAGAGAGAGAGTGTGTGTGTGTGTGTTTGTGTAAGTATATATATGCGGGTGTGTATATATATATGTGTATGTATGAGTGTATGGAATATAGATATAACTCTCTCTCTCTCTCAAATCTTTCATGGTTCAAAATCTTCACACACACATAAACATAACATATATATAGGCAAAGGGAAGGGCAGGTGGTAGTTCCCGTCCAAGCAATTGGGTCAGTGGCAATCGATTTTTTCTTTTTTCAGAAATAGGTAAATATATTCCAAAAAAGGATGTACACATGTACAAGGGGCATACCCCAGGATAAAACAAAAAGCGCGAGCATGAGGACAGTGGCAAAGAGCCATGCAAAAAAGGTCAGAAGCAGACCTGAAAACCTTACAAGACTAAATCACAACCAAATCAAGAAGAGATGAAAAAAGGGCATAACAGAAAATTCATCCAATCCTACTCCTACTTAATTCCAAATGCTAGCATGTAGATCAAGAAAGGGGTGATGTTTCCATTGAAGTCTAATTTGAATGTTGATTTGAGATGTCAGATTCTGCAATAACTGTTCTTTCGGAATGGACACTCCTTTAAAGGTCCTCGAATTCCTTTCCTTCCAAATTCCATAGATAGTAACCCCCAAGCAAATTTTGGGGATAGCATGTTGAAGCTGCTTTCCCTTCCAATGATGTGCCATCCAAAGTATAGTTGCATCCCAGTCTATCCTATTCCATCTTAGCTCGCACTTTTGCATCAAAACCTGCCAAATAAAAGAAGTATAAGTACACTCAAAAAATAAATGGTTATGTGTTTCCATATGGCAATGGCAAAAACACACGCAAGAGGTCCACGGGTATAAGTATAAATTCTATCATGGGTTGCAAGCTTATTCTGGACTGCAATCCAAAGTATAAAATTTTGTCTTGGAGTGCAACCTGAAAACCAAATAATTTTGTCCCAAGGAACAATAGGGGCAACCTCTCTAAAATGATCCCAAATGTGTGCAAATTTATAACTCCCAGAGGGGGATATATAGTCCATGAGATACTATCTAACAATCCAATAGGCTTATACAAAGTATTTAAGAAGTTTCTAACTTCATTCAAACCAATGGAGTTAGACAAAGGCCAACTCCAATCATTGTTACTTATGATGGCCTCAACTTTAGCTTTAGAATCAATGGCAGCATCGTAAGCAATCCTATTAGTATATTTAACAAACAAAGGACCAATGGGAAGCCAATTATCAAACCAGAGGGAAGTATGGGTGATGATGGGTCTTGCAAATTCCCTTAGTTTTAAAAGTTTTTTCCAATACCAAGAGCATTGGCTAGGGGCTTTAATTTCCCAAAAACTTTTTGTTTTAATCATGTACATGTGCACCCACTCTTTCCACAATGATTTATTTTTAGGGTCAAGAAGGTTACCAATATGCTTTAAGTTCAGTAGGGTGTTTGTGAGATAAACATCTTTAAACCCCAAACCGCCTTCTTTTTTGGGTTTGCAAACCTTGGCCCAAGCAATTTTGGCTCCATGTCCCTTCTCAGTAGAGCCAGACCAAAGGAATCTCATCAAGGCTTGATCCACTTGCTTTAGAACCCCTTTAGGAAGAATGAACATCCCTGACCAGTACTGTTGGATCCCTATCAAAATAGATTGTATAAGCTGAGCCCTACCTGCATAAGATAAGAACTTAGATTTCCAGGAGGTAATTCTAGAACAAATATTATTAACCAACTCATCACAATGACATTTTTTCAGTTTAGTAGTGATCAGAGGAACTCCAAGATACCTCATAGGAAGAGATCCTTTGGTAAATTGGAGTTCCCTAACAATATCATTAGCCACTTGGTCTTCAATCCTAGATAAGAAGACACAACTTTTAGCATTATTGGCTTGAAGACCAAAAAAGTGGCAATCGATTAACATCAGATATTTGATGGCAATCGATTAGATACAAGGGCAGGCAATCGATTGGGATAGTTCCACATAATGGATTCAGGTCGGCAGCATGGTAATCGATTTGAAAACAAGGCAATCAATTGGTATAAAGGCCAATCGATTGGGAGCTAAAATTCAGCAAAGACGAGAATAAATTAAAGGGTCTTTATTTAGATAAACAAGAATACAAACGTATAATGAAAATAAAGGGCATTACATCATCCCCCTCTAAATAAATATTTCGTCCCCGAAATCTAAACTAAGCATCGCTAAACAAAATAGGATATCTCTCCTGCTATTCTGACTCTAACTCCCAAGAAGCTTCTCTCTCATCGTAGAACTTCCATTGGACCTTTATTAATGGAATCAAGCAGCTTGTTAACTCCTTGATACAAATCCGCACTGGTCCTTCGCTGAATGACATATTATCATTTACCTTGATGTCTTCAAAGTTGATCTCTTGACTCAGATTATGAGCACACTTCCTCAACATACTAATGTGAAACATTGATCTCATGACTCGGCCTTGGTTTTAAGGATGTTTTCCTAAACAATACTATTTTGAATATAAAGCATAT
Source organism: Hydrangea macrophylla (assembly GCA_033977485.1). Lineage (NCBI taxonomy): Eukaryota > Viridiplantae > Streptophyta > Magnoliopsida > Cornales > Hydrangeaceae > Hydrangea > Hydrangea macrophylla. The sequence continues at coordinate 43,058,352 of CM066982.1, read as the reverse complement.
TGGTAGCCTCCTTGACCCTTTTAACAAATCCCTTTGGAGAGAGTGGGTACATGGTTAACTCTAAAATTTTTGGGATGTTAAACTGCCAGGTCAATGCTCTTGGTATTGGAGAAAATTATTGAAGCTTAGGGTAGTTGCTAGGACTTTTGTTTTTCTTTTCGAAAAATGGTAAATAGATTCCAATAAAGGATGTACAAATGTAGAAGGGGCATACCCCAGGATAAATCAATAGGCTCAATACATGAGGACAAGAAGCAAAAAGCTAACAACAAAACCAAACCAAACATGCCCAAGGCAGCCTAACAATCAAATCATAACTCAAACCCAAAAAACCCAACAATCCACAACATGGGGCCTAGGAACAAACAAAGGTTCCTGACAACAACAAAAAATCAATCACACCACTTACTAAGATGTCTATCTATGAACCAAGTCCCTTAAGGTCAAGTGGAAAAATCATGCTCATTTTGAAAGGCTTATATGTAATTGGTTTTAAAGTCCTATGTTTTGAATGTTTTCTTTCCTGCCAGTTGGTTTTGTAGCTAATTGGAGTTGACCTGTTTGTCAAGCTGTTGCTTGTTGAGCTTCATGTCCTCATGTTTTGAGCTTATTGTATATCCTGGGGTATGCCCCTTGTACCTTTTGTACATCCTTCTTTTTTGGAATATATTTACCATTTTTCCGAAAAAAAAAAGTCCCTTGTGGCCGAGTGGTAAGCTTCTTGGATGTACTACCCAAGAGGTTTAGTGTTCGAGTCATGGGGAGCGTGGCCACTGGAGTATTCACCCGGCGCCTGCAGGCCTCGGGGGATTAGTCGAGGTGCGCGCAAGCTGGCTCGGACACCCCCGATTACCAAAAAAAAAAAAAAAAGATATCTATCTATGTTCACTTGATGTTTCCATTTCACCCTGATTTGAGCATTAATTTGGGATATTAACTGCTTCAGAAGAATGCTTGGAGGGTTGAAGATCTTCTTAAACGTTCTTTTGTTTCTCTCTTTCCATAATCCATAAACAGCCACTCCAAGGCAAAGATTGGGAATCACCTGTTGAAAAGCTTTCCCTCTAAATCTTTGATCCATCCATTCCAAGGTAGCATTCCAACTTTGGCTATGCCAATGGATGTCACATCTTTCAATAATTCATGCCACACAAGAAAAGAATAAGGACAATCAAAGAACAAGTGGTCATGAGTTTCCATATTTGAATGGCAAAACAAACAAACTAAAGGACCAGGAGTGAAACTATAGATTCTATCATGTGTGGATAATCGTTTCTGAGCAGCAAGCCATAGAACAAAAATTTGTCTGGGAATGGGAATACAGCCAGATAACCAAACAGCATTATACCAAGGGACCTCAGTTTCATGGACCCTCAAGTGATCCAAATAAGAAAAGTATTGAACTTACCATTAGGGGATAAAATCCACTTAACAGTATCAATGCTATTATTAGGGGAGTAGAAATTAGACAAAATATTTCTAACTTTATAAAGGTCTAAAGAGTTTGAACCAGGCCAGTTCCAATCTGTCCCTCGGATAATACTACTAACCTTAGCATCAATATTTATAGCAGCATTATACACAATTCTTTCAGTAAACTAATCCAAGCCAGTTATCAAACCAAAGGAAGGTGTGATTACCATTACCAACCCGATGGATTAGCAAAGGCTTAGGCCTTTAACCAAAGGAAGGCATGATTACCATTACCAACCCAATGGATTACCATTAACAAGTTGCTAGGCCTTTTTTTTTTTTCGGAAAAAAGGTTAATTTAAGCGAAAAAGCCGAACGGCACTGTACAAAGTACAAGGGGCATACCCCAGGCAACCAAAATCACACAAAAAAAACATTCAGCCAATGCAACCAAGGATGGAAAATTATCTAAGACAAACCAGAGAATGACCCATCCTAACCAATCAATAAACCAAGCAAACCAAGAAAATGAGAAATCAACAAGGTAACTACAATAGATCAACAAAAAAAATCAGCAAAACTGAGGGTCAAGGTAATGACCCCACTAAGTAGTAATGGCCCATCTGTCAATGTACTGTGGTAGGTGGGGATCGTTCTTCCATGTAGCTTGTATCTGTAAGGAAATCTTTAGGCAAAGGTTTTGAAAGACTCTTTCCTTGGTCTTCACTTCAAATTTAAAGCTGCGTGCATTTCTTTCTTCCCAGATGCTATACACAACCAACCCAAGGCACATTTTAGGGACAACCTGTCGTGGTGTCTTGCCTTTCCACTTATTCGCTGCCCAATCCACAAGTACATCCCAAGAAGTGGCTGAATATAAGATTTCCAACCTATTGAGAACTCCCTGCCACAAATAAGAAGTATAAGAGCAATTAAAGAATAAATGGTCATGAGATTCCAAATATTTGTGACAAAACACACAAGCAAGTGGCCCAGGAGTATAGGTATAAATTCTATCATGTGTGGATAATCTATGGAGAATGGCCAACCACATGATAAAACTACGACGAGGAATATTGCCCGGGAACCTAGTGAGGCCAAACCAATGGACTTTAGGATAATGTGTCCGAACATAATCCCAAGTGTTGGCAGAAGAGAACACTTTATTTGGGGAAGGGAGCCATTGGACCACATCACTAGATGTATTAGGGAGAGGTAAGGAATGAAGTTGGCCTCTAATTTCCCTTAATTCAATTGTGTTTGTAAGAGGCCAATTCCATTCATTACCATCAATAACATCAGAAACTTTGGCATTTAAAGGGATAGCGGCATCATATTGGACACGCATTCCGGTTCTATCCAAAATAGGACCCATAGGATGCCAATTATCAAACCAGAGAAAAGTATCACACCCATTACCAATTCTATGCCTAAGCATTGGTCTAGCCATAGTCCTAAGATTAAGGAGTTTTCGCCAATACCAAGAGCACTGGGCTGGGGTCTTGACTTCCCAAAAACTTTTCCTTTTCAACATGTACGTGTGTATCCAATCCACCTAAAGGGAATTGTTTTTAGAAGTAAAAACAGCCCAGATATGTTTAAGGTTTAAAACAGAATTCAATTGAGCAAGGTTTTTAAGGCCAAGACCCCCTTCCTTCTTAGGTCTACAGACTATGTCCCAAGCAACTTTAGCCCCATGAGCTTTTTCAGTTCCGCCGGTCCACAGGAATCTACACATTAACCTATCAATATGCTTAAGGACACTTTTGGGAAGAATAAAAATGGCAGCCCAATAGTTTTGAATTCCAGCAAGGACCGTTTGGATAAGTTGGAGTCTGCCAGCATAAGAAAGAAATTTAGAAGTCCAAGAAGTGATTCTCGAGGTGATTTTCTGGATGAGATCATCACAGTCTCCTTTCTTAAGTCTAGTGGTGATCAAAGGGACGCCAAGGTACTTCATTGGGAGGGAACCAATGGTAAAGGGGAGACTAAGGCAAATAGCATTGGAAGTGCTCTCCTCCATTCCTGTAAGAAACAAATAGCTTTTATACGCATTAGCCTGCAGTCCAGTTAGGTTATAAAATTGATCTAAGGAATTTTTCATAACAGATGCAGAGTGAATATCACCATTAAAAAATAAAAGAAGGTCATCAGCAAAACAAAGATGAGAGACTTTTAGTTTATCACATCTCCAATGGTATTTGTAATGAGAGGATCTTTGGATGTTATGATGGATCAATTGGCTAAGGGTGTCCATGACAAGGACAAAAAGGTAAGGTGACATAGGATCTCCTTGCCTAAGGCCTTTAGCACCCTCAAAGTACCCAACAGATTCCCCATTAAAATTAATAGAGTACTTAGGACTAGTAACACAGGCTCTAATCCACCCTTGAATCTTGGGAGGAAACCCAAGAACCTCAAGGAGATCAGATAAAAACTCCCAATTCACACTATCATAAGCTTTCATAAGGTCAACCTTTGCCGTAGCTCTAGGCTGGCCAGAAGGCTTATGATAGTCCCGCATAAGGTCCTGGGCAAGCAGAACATTATCACTGATTTTCCTACCTTTAATAAAAGCAGATTGGGCATTATCAATCAAAGTAGGTAAGACTTTTTGAAGTCTCTTGGATATGATTTTAGAGATGCACTTGTAGACCGTGTTACAACATGAGATAGGCCTAAAATCACTCATCTTAGACGGATTGGGAATCTTAGGGATAAGAGCAATAAGAGTAGCATTAGACTCAGTTAACATTTGGCCAGAAGTAAAAAATTCTTTGATAGCTTTGGTAACTAAAGGGCCAGTAGTAGCCCATGTTTCCTTAAAAAAGTGGCATTATAACCATCCGGACCCGGAGCTTTATTACTATGGATGCTAAGGAGGGCATCCTTAATATCATCATTACTAGGAATATCATCCATAACGGTAGATAAATCAGTAGGGACACGCTTATGGATGACCTTCCTCAATTCACTAATACCAGGGTAAGGGTTAGCCGCAGGGGTGCCAAGAGTGGATTTAAAAAATCTAACCGCTTCAGTTTTGGCTTCCTCTTCATTAGTGGTAGTGGTACCATCTGGTTTAACAAGAGACACAATGCGTTTGTGATTCCTTCTATTTTTAATAGAATTGTAAAAATAAGAAGTGTTCTTATCCCCGGCCTCAAGCCATTGGATTCTGGATTTTTGTCTAATTATCTCTTCTTCAACGTGAATCGCTTTTAAGAAAACTTGCAGGAGCTCTTTTTCAAGGATTCTAAGGTTAATGTCACTAGGTTTGTCATCGAGAGCCTTTTGGCAAAACCAAAGGTCTTCCCTAGCTTTATTAGCTAAAATTCTCTCCTTACCTAAAGAATCCTTGGTTAAAGTTTTGAGAGCACCTTTGAGGTATTTTAGGCTATGGAATAATTGAAATTGGAAGGTGCCTTCAATGTGCCTCGACCAAGAGGAGCTAACAGTATCCTTAAAATTTTCCAATTCAGTCCAATAATTGTAAAACTTAAAAGGTTTACCTTTCCGTTTAGCAATAGGAGATAAGTAAACAATCATAGGAGAGTGATCAGAGATACCAGAGGGGGAGAAATCTGCATAAGCTGATGGGAACAAGTCCAACCATCTGGGATTAACGAGAGCTCTATCAAGCTTCCTTTTTGTAAATTGAACCGAGTCGAATTGCCGGTTGCACCAAGTGAAAAATATGCCTGTAAATCTAAGGTCTACAAGACAAGTGGCATTCACAAGATCATTAAATTCAACAGCTCCTTGGTCTCTCCCGGGATTACCCTCAAAGATTTCATTAGAGTTTAAAACGGAGTTGAAATCCCCGAGACTAATCCAAGGGATATCACCCATAGTAGCTGCAATATTTCTCAAGGTAGACCAAAGGGGCCTCCTACCTTGGATGGTGTTAGAACCATAAATAAAAGAAGCTTCAAGAGACTGCAATAGGTCTAAAGAATCAATTTTAACATGGATAACTTGCCTGGTACACTGTAAAACAGTTAAAATGACTTTATTAGGGTTCCAGCCAACCCAGATTCTATCCACATAATCTGGTTGGCTATTAGTAATGAAATTCCAATCAGGAAGCATGGACCTCTGAATTTTGTCTTGGTTCGGAATTCTGACTTTAGTTTCAACAATACCCATAACATCAATATTATGAGTAAAAACAAATTTAAAAATCGCTTGTTGTTTAATGGCCTGATTAAGCCCTCTTATATTCCAGCAACTAATAATCATTAACGACGTTTAGAAGAGTGTTTTTTCTTACCTGAAGAACCTCCTGATTTGTTCTTCTGCTTACTAGAATGATTTGGAGATATCTTAGGGCAAGGCTGCCCCAAATACTGCCTATGAGTAGGCACTTGGACATGTTGATCTTCTTCATCACTAGAGACCTCTTTAGAAGTTGGGTTCTTGAAGAAGGAATTTGTGTAGCCAATTTGAGAAGAGGGGTTGGAACTTTCCACCCCTTGAACATGATGGGTATGATCTGTGGATATAGTCCCGGGGAGCATTCCAATGTTTGGCACATCCATCTCATAGCATTCTTCCCCTTGGGCATTGTTACTGGCTTCCACTATAGTAGCATCAGGAGTAAGATTTGTATCTTTTTGGTTGGGTAGTTCAGAAGGTTGTATATCAATCCTAGGCTCACTCCCAACATCCTCTAAAACTAAAAATTGGTTGCTCACAGTTGTTCTTTCTGGGCCAGACTTGATAGGAGATTTAGTACCTGCAGAAATCTCATGGATCTCCGAATGCTAAGAGTGCAGCCTTTCAGTATTGTCACCAAGAGGTGCTACCATAGTTTCAGTAGAAGTGGATGGACAGTGGGAAGGGTCCATACTAGTTGTGATCTTACCCTTACCTTTAGTTTTCCAAGCACCAATAGATTGATCATTGGAGAGTTTTTGAAGAGAATTAACGGAAGGCGTATGGGCTGATTGTGGTCAAGGAGCTCTATTACAGTTATGACCGAATGTCTTACATTTTGCACATCGAATAGGGCTCCATTGGTAATCAACTTTGATGGTAATCAACTTAACATCTCCATAGTCAGGGTCCTCAACCTCTATGTCAAACTCTTTAACCAAGTCAAATGCTGCATCAATTTCCACACAAATTCTAGCATAGTCAATTCTTTGACATGAAGCAGTCATCCTATGAACATGTAGGGGCTTTCCAATTGCACTAGCAATAAAGCTAAGACCTTCAGGGTTCCAGTACTCAAGAGGAATATTGTAGATGTTAACCCAAACAGGGATAGTGGATTGAGTTGCCTTAGTAAGTTCTAGCCCTGGTTGCCAATTTCTCAGGATGATGGGCTGCCCAGCAAAGTGCCAAGGGCCCCCTTCAAGCACAGCAGCACTTTCTTCTTGAGAGTTGAATCTGAAAAAGAAGTACCCTGAATCCATAGCTAGCATATCATGGAGTCCCAATTTACCCCAGAGTCTAGAAGATGCAGATTTCACCAGAGAGTAGGGAAGTTTTTTCCCTATGAAATGCCCAATAAGGGTATAATCCCAAGCTTTGCTGCCTTGGTCTGTCATAGCCTTAGGCACTTTAATTTTGATTCTGTCCATATCTCTAGGATGCTTAATGTAATTGACTTTAAATCCAGTAGCAATTTTAGGTTGCAATAGAGAGGCCCAACTTGGTTCTTGACTGAGCTTAGCAGAATAACTAGACTTGATAGTATTGACACTTTGTAAGTTAGGATTAAGTGTTGAAGTCCCCATGCGTATATTAGTTGCACCCAAATGGTTGTCAATGACCCTCTTGTCCCTAGCCTTGTGTGCAACAGCAACATCCAAAGGGCACTGAGATTGAGTGGACAGGGCGCCGACAATTGCGGGGTGGGCCATGTGCAAGGTAGTTGAACAATGAGCCATGTGGGAGCCTTGGTCACTACTCTCAGAAGCAATATGAGCTTGAAAGTCAACTTGTGGGGCCGACTCGCTAGACTTCAAGGGATGAGGACCCTTAGGATTAGTTTTTAATTCACCAAAAGCCAGCTGGCCAATTTGTCCCGCCACCAGGGACCCACTAGCATGTGCAGCCTGCGTGATGCAAGTGGTTGCATTAGCAGACAATGCTCCAGAAATCCGGGGAAAAGCGACTCTAGCCATGTGATGACCAGCATTTATTTGCATTCCAATAGGGGTCAAAAAATGACCGTTGGAGGTAAGGGTCATTGGGTCATGCCGCACACTCTCTAAAGGTGTAAGTAGTGGATTAGATACCAGACTAGTGGGTAAAGAGGTATTGGCAGTGGCTAAGGATTCCACATGATAATCCTTCATCATAGATGGAGAAACATCTCCGGGAATTAAGGAAAATTGACTGGCAGGCATATGGGATGTGCCAGCTTTAAGCAGAGTGTGAGGCTCAATGTGACCGTTGGAAGCCGCTTGAATGGGCGCGTGGGTACCACTCGCAGCAAACAAATCAGATTGACAGAAATTAGTATTTTTTGGATCAATCTCTGTACTTTTTATGTCTTCTCCAATATCTTTAGAAGGGCTCTTGGCTGCATTTTCATATTTAGACAATTCGGAGACCTTGCTGAAACCAGAAGGATGGGAATTGCTTGTTGCACAGATAATCTCTTGAGCAGAAGAAGCCACCTTGGAAGCCTGATCCTCACCAACAGCCTTTTTCTTTCTCTTAAGTATTTCATTTGAGTCAAGAACAGATTTAAAGGAACCAGTTTGAATAGAGCTTCCAACTACAAATTCACCGTCTTCCTTTTCATCAGCAATATCCCAGGATCTCCCATTGATAGAAATCCTTTCTCTATCCACAGAAGGGCTAATCTCGTTTGCATTTTCATCCCACTCCTCTGGGAGTTCCAGATCTTCTTCTAAGATTTCGGAGCTATTTGCCTTAGACAAATCAGAAATTCCCCCATCATTAACACCGAAAATAATGGACTTGGATGGATTGGAAATGATGAAGTTCTGAACATTTTCTGATTTAGCTGCATAAAGAACCTGAACTACCCCTTCAGAAAGGGTACCTCCTATGGAAGTTCCATCTCTAAGCTGAACAGAGCCATCACCTTTGAGCAAGTATTTGCTTGCTAGATCAGGAGAAAGGGTAGACTGAGTACCAGAGCCAGTAGCATTGTGGAGAGGGTTACTGGAAGTGGCATTTGGAGAGACCACACCATTTGGAGAGACTAGGTTGTTAATCTTAGAAGAACCAAGACCAGCACCTTGATTACTTTTCTTCTTATTGGAACCCATTCTCAAACATAAGAAAAGAGAAAAGAAACACAATCAAATTGTAAAGAGAGACCACAAAAGTTTAAGAGAGAAGTAGGAGCTTCTCTCTCTAACCCATCTTCATTGGAAGTGGAGGCACTTCTAGTCTGTGAATCCTGCTTGGAAGGTAAAATGACCAAGAGGTCGTTCTCAGCCAAGGGCTATAGAGCTAAAGAGCCGTTGGAATTGGTTCACTCTGATTTGTGTGGTCCTATGACTGTCCAAGCAAGAGGGGGATTTGAGTACTTTGTCACTTTCATCGATGATTACTCAAGCTATGGGTACATTTACTTGATGCGGCGTAAGTCTGAATGCTTTGAGAAATTCAAAGACTTCAAGGCTGAAACAGAGAAGCGTCTAAGTAAATGTTGATAGACACTACGATCTGATCGTGGTGGAGAGTACCTCTTGAGAGAGTTTAGGGAATACTTATTGGAGCAAGGGATTACATCCCAATTGTCTGCACCCCGTATGCCTCAGCAGAACGGTGTGGCAGAAAGAAGGAATAGGACTCTTATGGACATGGTAAGATCTATGATGAGTTATTCAGATTTACCAATTTCCTTTTGGGGACACGCGTTAGAGACAGCCGCATACATTCTAAACTTGGTACCATCTAAGTCAGTACCTACTACTCCCACGGAATTGTGGACTGGGCGAAAGCCTAGTCTGCGGCATGTTCGGATCTGGGGTAGTCCAGCACATGTACTGAAAGGGAACGCAGAAAAGTTGGAATCAAGAACAGAAGTATGTTTTTTTGTTGGGTATCCAAGAGGAACTAAAGGTGGTCTATTTTATAGTCCTAAGGATCAGAAGGTTATTGTTAGCACCAATGCCACATTCTTAGAAGAGGACTATGTTATGGACCACAAGCCCAGAATCCGTATTGTTCTAGAGTAAATGAGAGGAGAGACACCGACATATACTTCTTCCATACTAACGGTACGAGAAGAAACACCACAAGAAAGAGTTATCGATATTCCATTACCACGTCGTAGTGGGAGGATTATCGAAACTCGTGTAGATCCCGAACCAACCATCAACACGCAGGTTCTTGAACCAGTACAACGTGTAGATAATGGTGTATTAGGTTCAGAATCTTCACAACAAAATATCAATGATGCACAGACACGGGTTGTGCCTCGTCGTAGTGGGAGGGTTATTATTCAACCTGACCGGTATATGTTCTTGGGAGAGTCTTATGACCGGGTCCCTGATGAACAAGGTACCGACCCCTGTAACTACAATAAAGCACTCCAAGATAAAGATGCAGATCTTTGGCAAAAGGCTATGAAGTCTGAAATGGAGTCCATGTACTCCAATCAAGTCTGGGATCTTGTAGAACCACCCAATGAAATAAAACCCATTGGATGTAAGTGGATCTATAAGAAGAAGAGAGGAGCAGACGGTAAGGTGGAAACCCTTAAAGCAAGGCTTGTTGCGAAAGGGTTCACTCAAAAAGAAGGAATCGATTATGAGGAAACTTTTTCGCCGGTGGCAATGCTGAAGTCTATCCGGATTCTCTTATCCATTGCTGCACATTTCGATTATAAAATTTGGAAAATGGATGTCAAGACAGCATTTCTAAATGGGAATCTTGACGAGTGCATCTATATGATGCAACCAGACGGGTTCATTGCGAAGGGCCAAGAACATATGTTGTGCAAGCTTAAGAAGTCCATTTATGGACTTAAGCAGGCATCTAGGTCTTGGAATATCCGCTTTGATCAAGCAATCAAGTCTTTTGGTTTTGATCAATGTGCGGATGAATCTTGTGTGTACAAGAAACATGATGGAAGAGTGGTGGTGTTCTTAGTACTTTATGTGGATGATAACTTGCTAATCAGAAACGATGTGGGGGTATTATCTTCTATAAGGGTATGGTTATCCAGTCAATTCGATATGAAGGACTTGGGAGAAGCCGGTCACATCCTAGGGATCAAGCTTATGCGAGATCGCAAGAATAGGATGTTGGGCTTGTCACAAGGCACTTATATTGACAACATTCTTGCAAGGTTTAGCAGGAAAGATTCCAAGAAGCGATTCCTTCCCTTCAGACATGGAATTACTCTATCTAAGGATCAGTGTCCTAAGACACCTGATGAGATAGAAAAGATGAAGGCAGTTCCTTATGCCTCGGCAGTAGGAAGCCTAATGTATGCTATGCTATGTACTAGACCTGACATCTGCTTTGCTGTTGGCATGGTTAGTAGATATCAGTCTAATCTAGGGCAAGAACATTGGACTGCGGTGAAAAGTATTCTCAAGTACCTGAAAAGGACTCGAGACTATATGTTAGTTTACCAAGCAGACAGTCTTGTACCCATTGGGTACACAGATTCTGATTTCATGTCAGATAGGGATTCCAGAAAGTCTACCTCAGGATATGTGTTTACCCTAGGAGGTAGAGCCATTAGTTGGAGTGAGGTGTGTCACTTCATGGCTTTGAGTCTAAGTGGGAGATTGTTAGGGATATATACTAAAAGCCATGCTTTATGTAGTTGATTTATTATTCATTTAATGAAATCAGTTAATCCATTTTTTATGAGAATCTGTGTGGGCAATGTTTGTATTATATTATTTATTTAATATTATGCATGTGTGTCTCTCATTCTATATAGTAGGTGGTTTGGTGTGTAGAGTTCGGCTTACACACGGAAGATCAGGCCATCAGATATTATAGAATGTAAGATTTTGGTTTACAGTCTTAGATGGGATTGGACACACCATCGGTAGGACTGCAGCATGGTGTTGTAGTAGGTTTGTCTTGACTACGGAAAACGGTATAGTTTCAACTTACTATGCTGGAACACTTTGTGTATTAAACGGGACTGACTTGGGGTAATTATCTTTATACTGACTTATAAGATAATTAATACCTCATGGCTATTATGAGTGCTTATGCTCTAAATCCTAATTTAATTTATAGACACGTACATTTGATATTTATACTTTGATCCCTAAAAGGGTGAGATCCTTAAATGGGTCAATATCTCATTGGATTGGGTGGCAATATTAATTGTGTGGTGAATATTAATTAATGATGGAATCCATGTCTCAATTTTGGGATTGATGATATCTCCTTGAGAAAGCTTATAAGTTTTGATTATGTCAAACCCTGCAGGTGGATTTTGTATCCGACATATCAGATAAGTTAAGCAGAGGATCTCAAGGAATTTTGAGAAATTAATTAAATATGATTGTCAGTAATTATATTTAATTAATGGATATCTGTAATCTTAACATGGGGAGATAATAAGCATTTAATAACATGAAGCTCGAAATATATTTTTGAGATAAGGGTAGGAGTGCAATTATAATTCTTTAGTGGTATGAATTATAATTTATGGAAATAGGAATCTGATTCAGTTAGAATTAGGGTTTCCTAATTCCATAAGGAAGCCTATTCCTTATTGACTTCTTATGGTCCCTATCGTAGCCTATATATATGCTGCCTTGGCTCTTCTCTCAGGTTGCATGATTTCACATTCTAAGCTTCCCTTGACCTTTTAGCTTTCTTCTAGAAGAGTTTCCACCAAACCCTAGTCTCTGTGAGCATTCAAGAGTCATAGGAGTGAAGATCGCTAGCGTCGAACAACGCTCACTAAAAGAGCTTCGGACTGCTCGATACTGATCGAAAGTTGCTGAATTTTTTACACAACGTTCCTAACGTCGAGACGGAGCTGCTGTTAAAAATTCAAGTAAATCGGAGATCGTTTAGTCCTCCTGACGAACACATCTTTGTTGGATCAATGTGATCGGGATTAAATCGTCACAGCAATCAAAGAGAGTGTTATAACTGGGAATAGAAAATAAAACGTAAAGAGGGAAGAGCAGAAAACATAAAGGATTTTGAAAGAGCCCACACTCAGTTCGATATTCTGGCAGCAAAGGAATACGGTAGAAGATCGTGAGCAGTTATCGAGCCCGTGTTCTCGATTCGTCTACTACAGCAATCCGTTTTTGCAGTTCAAGAACGTAGAACTGTGCTAACCCTTGTTTTGCAGTGTTCTTATTCCACTATTATGGTCACTGATTTTGTGTGATTGGATCCCACGATAGTTTTATCCGTGGTTAATTTTGTTGTTTTAATATAGCATGTGAACTCCTTCATGGAGGCATAGGGTTTGTGTAATATATCTCAAGTAAATTCGTGAAGACAGTTTACAAATAGTTTCAGAAAGCAATCTGGAGGCAGTTTCTGAAGGCAGTTTCAGAAAACAGTTCTGGAAGGCAGTTGGTGATGGTAAATCGGATTTAGTTCGACCCCGTGCGTAGAGGCGACATAGAGCTAATCGGGTTCAATGAAGATTTCTTCATAAGAGTTGCAACTTGACCATAATAGTGGGATTCCTATTTTAATGTGGTTTCCTTATTTATGTGTGACTGAATGATTATTATTGTTTCTTGTTTAATGAATAGGACAACATGGATAATTGTTCCTAGACCTATTTCAGATGTCTAGCTGCATATTTAATTTATATTAATTTAAAAATGATGGACAACTACATGTGTATTTAGAAATAAAACTAATTCCATAATTTGAAAACATAAGTACTTATTTTCTAAAATCATGAGAATAGAATAATTTTATTATCTACACATGTGGGTTTCACAAGTAAGGATGAATTAATCCTTGTCAAGTATTCCATTATTTTTTATTAATTAAATTAAAAGTTTTTCTAAAAAAATTATAACCCTGAATTTTTTTTTTAAAATTCTAAGTGGGAGAGGGAATTTATCAAGTATAAATCCCATGGTCTCCATCACTGGTTTGTAGATGATATGATTAATTTTGTGTGATGACTCTAGTGTTATCCTCCCCATCGGATGTAGTTGATCATGGAATCATCAGTACAAACTTGTTTAAAAGAATGTTTTTGGTGATTGTTGGTGTGGGTCACCTCTCCATCAGAGGTGTTCCTCACAGAACTCTTGACCTAAAATTAAGTGACGGTATACACTTAGCTATAAATAATAATATCCTCTCCATCTGAGTCACTGTTATTATTTATAGGACCAAAGCAAGTCAGCAGTTTTATTTTATTAGGCAAAGTACATTGCCTGGATAGTAAAATTAAAAGGCAATTGTCTATCTGAACAAATGATGGATAGTATATGACTCGATGGGAAGCCATAGTCCCATGGTCAAGAGATGAGTCTTTCAGATTATTTGAGTGGGCCACCCAAGTGGCATGGAGACCATGTGGGGGATGGCAGCTTTCCCACAAATTGCGGATCCTTGTCCCCTTCTTTACAATTGCCGGACTTATCTATTACTTTACCACAACCTACCCTTGGCCACGTGGCTAAGTCAACTAGTGAATGCCCTCCTTTTACCACGCATAGCCCCTAGTCTATTATATGTAGCCACGTTGGCAGTGAAGTGCATCAACATACTGCAGTTTATGCCCGAAATCAAGGGATATCTTGAATCAAGTTTCTAAAAACAACCGGATATCTACTGAAGGCAGCAATTATACGCATTACTTGACTACTCCAGCTAAGGGTAACACAGCTCTTACCTTTGGCACTATGCCGCCCACAGGTGGTACCTCAAAGTCTCTAAATCTGGCCCAGTCTAACTCTCATATGTCCCGACCCTGCATTTCTACTTTACAGGAGGGAGCTAATTGCACTACTCAAAGTCCTAATCTCCCTAATTCTTCTGGGAACTTGGTGGGCCCTAGATCTTGGGCATCCCTAGTTACCAAGCAAAGCTCTATTGGTTTCAAACTTAACTATATCAAGCCTCGAGAAGGTTCCAAAAGACAACATATCAGCATCCCAAGGGAGGTTTTTACAGAGGGAAGCCATGCTTGGCATAATACCCTTGTGGGCTATTTCATAGGTAAGAAACTACCATTCTCATTTGTAAAGAACACTACTAACAGATTATGTGGAAAACTTGGCTTATATGATATGGTAGCCACAGATTCAGGCTTTTTCTTCTTCAAATTTAATAGTGAGGAGGAGAGTCTGGCAATTCTAGAAGGAGGTCCTTGGCATGTTAGTGGGCAGCCTATAATCCTAAGAAAATGGCAATCTGGCCTTACTTTGTCTAGAGAATCTATATCCACTCTTCCAGTTTGGGTTCATATATCCAATATTCCTCTTGAACTATGGAATCCGCTGGGATTAAGCCACATAGCAAGTGCCATCGGAAAACCCTTGCATGTTGCAAAAGTCACTGCCGAAGGGAGGAGAATCTCATATGCTCGAATATGTATTGAATTGAATGCCAACCACGAACTACTCAAGGAGCTTGTGATTGATTTTGAAGACCCAATAACCGGTGAAATTGAACCTATCTATCTTCCGGTCGAATACCAGTGGATTCCTATTCGGTGTGCTAAATGTAAGAGATTCGGGCACGATTGCTCCAAGCTTCATAAGGC
The DNA here is from genome assembly GCA_033977485.1 of Hydrangea macrophylla. Lineage (NCBI taxonomy): Eukaryota > Viridiplantae > Streptophyta > Magnoliopsida > Cornales > Hydrangeaceae > Hydrangea > Hydrangea macrophylla. The sequence continues at coordinate 43,043,270 of CM066982.1, read as the reverse complement.
TCCCACTTTTGTCCAGAAGGCGCCAACTAGTACCCAACACTATACGGAGGGTGCATGGAAAACTAAGGAGAGAGGAAAGTTCATCATCTCTGACACTAACGAGGCCATAGTAAGCTCTTCAAAGTTGGATGAAACTACTTGTGATCAGACTCTTGGAAATAACTTTGGACTGATATCAGTCATTTCCCACAGTCCTCCATTTAGTCCTAAAAAAGCAATTCTGGAAAGTAATAAGTTTTCAAGTTTAGAAGTTCCTAGTGTGGAAGAAGATGAGCCTAGAGGTCCTCCCACCTCTTTGGAGGAAGGTGAAATATGTCAAGCCCAGGGGTCCTTATCTAGACAGTCCAATTTTGAGGACTTGCAAAATTTCAACAGACATCGTAACCCCGAACAAGTGGAAGGTATGGAAACTATGGCTGGTCCAACAGGACAACATCCTACAGTTACTGAAGTTGCCACAGTGCAAACTCCAACGGAGGAACCTGAGGGTGCTATGGTCAAAGATTTAGAGGACAAAGGGGATAACTCATTCTCCTATATTCCCCCTAATCTCTCTTCTAGCTCTGGTAAGGATATTCAGTCCATTACTTTGGACCCAGGTTAGAACTCTTCCTCTAATTTCCTTTCTCCCAAAGGTAAGAATATTTCATTGCACTCTAATAAAAACAGCAATTCCTCAGCAAGGAGGAAAAAACCCCATAAACGTTGAATATGATTATTTGCTGCTGGAATATAAGGGGTCTCAACCAACCCTTGAGACAATCAGAGGTTGCGAAATTTATTTATCAAAACAATCTTGATGTTATAGGTATTGTTGAAACTAAAGTTAGACAATCCAATGAAGATTTGATTAAAAAGAAAATTTTAAAAGATTGGAACTTGGTCACCAACAGCACTACAAATTCTGTTGGGAGAATTTGGGTGGGGTGGAACCCAGATAAAGTTCATCTTTCAATTTTGAAATCTACCTCCCAACTTATCCATACTTTTCATAGAAAGTGATGATAAGAACATTTCCTTTGAGGCCTCTTTTGTCTACGGGTCTAGCTATGGTCTCGAAAGAGTAGAGCTCTGGAATACTTTAAAGGCTATCACTGTTGGCTCTAACTCTCCTAATCACATTATATTGGGGGATTTTAATGTTGTCTTACAACCTAATGAAATTTCTGACCCTAATGCATGTGGGAATTCGGAGATCTCTGACTTTTGCAATCTGGTGAATCTTTTAAAGATGTCTGACCTTAGATACTCTGGTGAGTTTTTCACTTGGTGTAACAGGAGGTTTGGAAGACCTGACTTTACTGAAAGAAAGTTAGATAGGGCCTTAGTGAACCAAGATTGGCTGGATAATTTTCCTGATTCCTACACTCATTTTCACAAACCAGGTATATCTGACCATTCCCCTCTTATTACTTATGTGGATAAAATTGCTAGGAGGAAAGGTAGATCCTTTAAATTCTTTAATTTTTGGACCCAACTGGACTCTTATCCTGAAACTGTTTCCCAAGCTTGGAATACTAGAGTCAGAGGTACTCTCCAATACCAAGTTTGCCAAAATCTTACTGCAGTTTCGAGCTATGAGTTTCGTTAGACTTGTTAAACATGATTTAAAGATTTTTAGTAGAATTTTTACTGGTAAAGAGAAACTTAATGTTGATAAAGCTAGGGAAGAGTTGGAAAATGTCCATTCTGAGCTTCTCCATCACCCTCATGACACTTTTCTTATTCCTAAACAAAGAGTGTGCATGGAGAATTTTCTTCAATCTATTTGGATTGAGGAAGAAACTCTCAAACAAAAATCCAGATTGCAATGGCTGGAATGAGGTGACAGGAATTCCAGATATTTTTTTTCAATTTATCAAAGATAGGAGAAATAGAAAAAGAATCTTCAAATTGGAAAAACCTAATGGCCACTTTACTTGTAATATTGATGAAGCGAAATATGAAGCTATTAGTCATTTCCAGAATATCCTTGGCTCTTCTGCTGAGAATAACTACCCAGGGATAGATTCTTTAAGGACCATTATTCTTAAAAGGATTCCTGATAACTTTCTTCAAATTCTTGACAAAATTCCTACTTCCGAGGAGATTAAAGAGACTTTTTTCTCTTTGCACGATAATAAAGCCCCTGGCCCAGATGGTTTTAATGCTCATTTTTTTAAAAACTCATGGACCACAGTTGGTTCTGAAGTCACTGGTGCCATTACTGAATTCTTTACTTCCGGAGAATTGCTTAAGGAGTCTAACGCTACCATTATAACCTTGATCCCTAAGGTCCCTAATCCCTCTAAAATGGGGGATTTTGGGCCTATCTCTTGTTCTAATACTATCTATAAGTGTATTTCCAAAATTTTAGCTAATAGACTCCAGATGGTTCTCCCTTCGATTGTTGATCAAGCTCAATCTGCATTTGTTAAAGGGAGAAAAATTAGTGACAATGTTTTATTAGCTCAGGACCTTTTAAGGGATTATCATAAGGTTGGTGGTAAGCCTCGGGTTGTTGCTAAAGTTGACCTTATGAAAGTCTATGATAATGTTAGCTCGCCTTTCCTTTTTGATTTGCTTGATATTTTGGGTATTCCCCCTAGGATGAGGAAGTGGATCCAAGCTTGTATTTCTACCCCTAGGTACTCCATTAATTTTAATGGAGAATCCACTGGGTATTTTGAGGGAGCCAAGGGGCTTAGACAGGGGGATCCCATTTCCCCCTATCTGTTTGTTTTCATTATGGATGCCTTTAGCCAGCTACTTCATTCTAATATTCGGAGTGGCCCTTTTTCCTTCCACTGGAAATGCGATAAATTGAAAATCTCCCACCTTTGCTTTGCGGATGATTTAATTATTTTGTTCAATGGTGATATGGTCTCTGCTAAGCTTATTAGAAATACTTTGAATCATTTTTAGGACCTATCGGGCCTTCAAGCGAATAATTCTAAAAGCTGCCTTTTCTTCTCTGGGATTGATGATAATTTGGGTACTGATATCCTTAGTGAACTCCAATTTACCAAAGGAAATCTTCCTTTAAAGTATTTTGGAGTTCCGTTAATTACCACAAAATTAAAAAAGGTCCATTGTGAAGAACTTGTCACAAAATTTTGCTCTCGAATCAACTCTTGGAAGTCCAAGTCCCTTTCCTTTGCTGGTAGAACCCAACTCATCCATTCTGTCCTTACTGGTATTCAACTTTTTTGGTCTGGTATGTTTATTCTTCCTAAAAGTGTTCTTAAACAGGTGGAGAAAGCAATGAAGAGATTTCTTTGGAAGGGCAATACTGAGAATGCTCATGGAGCCAAAGTCGCCTGGGCTAATGTTTGCAGACCCAAACAAGAGGGAGGCCTCGGGTTTAAGGATATTTTCCTCACTAACACTGTGCTTAATCTGAAAAACCTTGGGTCCCTCCTTGATCCAACTAATAATTCCCAGTGGAAGAATTGGATACATTTGTACATGATCAAAACCAAAAGTATTTGGGAGGTGAAAGCCCCCGGACAATGCTCTTGGTATTGGAGAAAGCTTTTGAAACTTAGAAATATTGCTAGACCCATAATCAAGCATAAAATTGGTAATGGTTTACATACATTTCTTTGGCATGACAATTGGCTCCCAAGTGGGCCGTTATTTGAGAAATATACTAACAGAATTGCCTATGATGCTGCTATACCTCCAAATGCTAAAGTAGCCACTATTATCTCCCACCTTGATTGGAACTGGCCTGGTTCGATTTCCATTGGACTTAATGAGGTCCGGGACATTTTGTCTACATTCTACAAACCTTCTGTCCTGAATGATAAAATTGTTTGGATTACTTCTCCTAATGGAAAGTTTAAGTTTTCCCATGTTTTGAACCACCTTAGACCCTCTAACCCGGATGTTCCCTGGTATCCTTTTGTCTGGTATTCTGGATGTACGCCTCGACAGAATTTCATTCTTTGGCTTGCCATCCAGAATAGGCTTGCCACACAGGATAGAATTTGCAATTTTACTCTGGGCCCTCTTGCTTCTACTTTTTGTCTTAGGCAAATGGATTCTCACAACCATCTTTTCTTTGATTGTGATTACTCTAAGTTTATTTGGCAGGAATTGATGCTGCGGTGTGATCTGAATTGGAATGGTACTCCTTGGGATAGCACTATTCATTGGATGATCCAGCATTGGAAGGGAAAGACTCCCCAGCATATGATTCCCAGGATGTGCCTGGGAGTTACCATCGACGGCCTGTGGAGGGAAAGGAACAATAGGAGTTTTCAGAACGCCTCTACACCAAATGATGAGAATCAAGGAAGCACTTAATGGGCTGAATTGGGCTGATTATAAAATGGATAATCCAAGAAGATCAAGGTGGCATTTTTTTGGGTTGATCTTATTAATTGGGCATAAATTTGAAGAAGATAGGGCTGATTATATTTCCTAATCATATTTATGCATGTGGAAGAATAATGGGCTGAATATAACTTCCAAGATATGGCTATTTATGTTTTATATATAGTAGTTGGGAGTTTGTTCATGTTTCTATGTGTATTTAATGAGTTAAACTACTTTTTTGTATTAGTCTATGTTAAAAAACGTGGTAGCTTTATTTCCTATGGTTGGAGGGTTGTTCCAACAACTTGCATTTATTTCCTATGGTTGGAGGGTTGTTCCAACAACTTGCATTTATTCCTATGGTTGGAGGGTTGTTCCAATCCTATATATATCCTTTTGTATGGGCAGATTTGAAGATATGGATTAACACAATTCTGAAGTTGAGCTTTGCTCCTCCCCCCTTGTTCTTCACAGAACACAATTTTTGACTTATCAATCAGCCTTTCGCATCTGATTGTGGCGTCTTCACACACCATGACTTATCAATCAGCCTTCCGCATCTGATTGTGGCGTCTTCACTAATCTTTGGAATACCCGTGGTTTGCGTCTCTTTATAGGCGTTGGGTCACGGGTTCACTATCAACTACAATCTGATTTTAGCTTTTCTGGGTAAACATGTCAATTTTGTTGTTGGGTCTCAATACAAGTTATTGAGGTTCGCATCATTTGGTATCAGAGCTCAGGCTCAAAAATCAGATTATCTATCCATTTTTGTTTTCGTGTCTTTGTTTGTGTCATCGTGTTCTTAAAAAAAATTATTCTGATAAAAAAAAAAGTCTGATCTTTTTTTTATGTTCTGTGTCATCGTGTTCTTAAAAAAATTATTCTGATAAAAAAAAAGTCTGATCTTTTTTTTATGTTCTGTGTCATCGTGTTCTTAAAAAAAATATTCTGATCGTTATGTTCTTCATATCTTGTTCTTGTTCGTGTTCTTATTCTTGTTGTATTGTGTCGTGCACAAAGTTACCAAAAAAAAAGTATGATTATTTTTTTTACCAAAGTTCGAACCTCAATAACTTGTATTGAGACCCAACAACAAAATTGACATGTTTACCCAGAAAAGCTAAAATCATATTGTAGTTGATAGTGAACCCGTGACCCAGCGCCTATAAAGAGACGCAAACCACGGGTATTCCAAAGATTAGTGAAGACGCCACAATTAAATGCGGAAGGCTGATTGATAAGTCATGGTGTGTGAAGACGCCACAATCAGATGCGAAAGGCTGATTGATAAGTCAAAAATTGTGTTCTGTGAAGAACAAGGGGGAGGAGCAAAGCTCAACTTCAGAATTGTGTTAATCCATATCTTCAAATCTGCCCATACAAAAGGATATATATAGGATTGGAACAACCCTCCAACCATAGGAATAAATGCAAGTTGTTGGAACAACCCTCCAACCATAGGAAATAAATGCAAGTTGTTGGAACAACCCTCCAACCATAGGAAATAAAGCTACCACGTTTTTTACATAGACTAATACAAAAAAGTAGTTTAACTCATTAAATGCACATAGAAACATGAACAAACTCCCAACTACTATATATAAAACATAAATAGCCATATCTTGGAAGTTATATTTAGCCCATTATTCTTCTACATGCATAAATATGATTAGGAAATATAATCAGCCCTATCTTCTTCAAATTTATGCCCAATTAATAAGATCAACCCAAAAAAATGCCACCTTGATCTTCTTAGATTATCCATTTTATAATCAGCCCAATTCAGCCCATTAAGTGCTTCCTTGATTCTCATCATCTCCTTAACGAAGTGAAGGTTAGTGAGAGCACTTTGGTTCTTCGTGACGAAGTACAAATTAGTGTAAAATGGGTAGATCCGGTGTTGTAGATGTTGTTATCTAGAGTTGGGTTTCTAAGTCAGGCCCTAGTTGTAGGCTGCGGTAGCATTTTTGGAATGTGGGGATTGGTCGTGTGGATTATCGGTATTATCTTCAAATACCTAGATGAGCGAGTTAGTGGCAATAGTTCGATGGTGAGAACGTGGAGAACTTTAAAAGATGTAATAAAAGAGGTAAACGTGTTTTGTTTGTCTGTGACTATATAAGTTCTATTTGATTTAGTTTTCTCACTCGGCTTTCATAAGTTGACGGCATTCATGTCGCTGGACATTTCCATGTCCAGCATATCCAGATTATGAATTCACAGGTTGGGATGTTGCCCAGGAGGAGGATTATGGCTACGCAAGTTAGAGAGAAGACTAGTAGTTGTAATTTTGTAAATATTTTTTTGTTATAATCCTCATCAAAGGACTTTCCCATCTTTTGTAATAGTTTTGTAAGGCCCTAGTGCCAGAAGACAATGATGTACTTATGATGTGTAATAGCTAAACTAGTACCACTGTTTCCTTATAATATAACCTTGTAAGCAGATGTTGGTTTTATCCTTGTTAGCTATGTTTTATTATCATTGCTTGGTGGTGGACAATTTGGTGATTCAACTAGTCACGAACCTAAGGGTCCAAGATGGAGATTTTAAAATTTTCCCTAATTTTACTTCGCCGAGGTGTGACAGCAACATCGTTGATAATTTTGTGAGAATAATTATCCAGCAAAGAACCCAACCAATTATCAAACCAGAGAGAAATGTGTTCACCATTACCAATTTTATGAATATGTAAAGGCTTAGAAACTAGTCTAAGTTTTAATAATTTTCTCCAATACCAAGAACATTGGGACAGGGCTTTAACCTGCCAAAAACTTTTATTTTTAAGCATGTACATGTGGACCGACTTTATCCATAATGACTGATTAGGTCTAAGTGACTTCCTATATGTTTGAGGTTCAGAATAGTATTAGTTAAGTAGATTTCTTTAAAACCTAACCCTCCTTCCTTCTTGGGTCTACAAACTTTGAACCAAGAAACCTTGGCACCATGGGATCTATCCGTGTTACTGGCCCAAAAGAATTTGGATATAATTTGAATCACTTGCTTTAGAACACCTTTAGGAAGAATGAACATTTTTTTTCTTCGGAATATGGTAAATCAAAAAAACTGGAGGAAGCTCCTTAAACTTCGGGATATAGTTAGACCAATGTTAAAACATAAAATTGGTAATGGGTGCGGTACTTACTTATGGTATGATAATTGGCACCCTTTAGGCCCTCTTTGGAAAGATTTAGGCCTAGAGTAGCTTATGATGCAGCTATTCCTCTTTATGCCAAAGCTAAGGATATCATTGTTGATGTGAACCCGTGGAATTGATATTCCTTGAACCCACGATCAGATTGTAATTCACCCAAGAAAGCAAACAATCAAGTCACAGGGATGATATAGACCCGTTGAAATCCTGTTTCAAGAACCCATATTTGGTGTGAACGCCACAAAGGGAATGCCTTTGATAAGTTCGGATTGTTCAATAAAGAACAAGCAGAGAAAACTGAATAGCTCTCCAGAAAATAAATTTCATTCACGTTCTATGTCCAAGCTGCTACAAAGTTCTTTCTTTTAATCCCTTCTAAGAAACCCTTGGGCCAAAAAGGCCTTCAACGAAAAATAAAAGACATGGGCTAAATACTCAAGCCCAAAACAACTTAAACTGCATGTTTAAAGCTAAATAAATCTCTACTTAAAAAATAAAATAGGCCCACATGCCAAAACCATAGAAACATAAAAAAATTAAAGTCTATAAAAACCCAATAAGCTATTCCACCCCTTCTGTAGCTTGTATCACATGAACTAGAACTGATTCTTCTTCCTTCAAGCCTATGTTAAATGTTGGGGCCTTGCATAATAAGTTTATGAGCTTTGCCTAAGTGGATTGCACCAGTCCTTACATTGCTTCGTTGATCTTCTTAGCTCTTGACCTTGTGATTGGCCCATCTGGAACTTGCAAATGATCATCTTTAAGCTTTGGTCCACTATGGTTCCCATCATTCCCCCTCTCCTCAAAAGGATTCGACCTCGAATTGTCACCTACATCAAAAGGAGAAAGATCAGAAACATTGAAACTAGCAGAAACATTATACTCACCTGGAAGATCCACTTTACAGGCATTGTCATTAATTTTCTCAAGGATTTGGAAAGGTCCATCCCCTCGAGGATGCAATTTAGTCCGTCTATGAGCTGGGAACCTTTCTTTGCACATATGAACCCACACCCAGTCTCCGGGTTCAAAGGTGACACGCCTTCTCCCTTTATTGGCTTGGGAAGCAAACTTTTCATTTTTGTGTGCAATTTGAAGTCGTACTCTCTCATGAATTGACTTCACCAATTCAGCCTTTTGGTGTCCATCCAAACTACTCCTGACATCAACAGGTAAAGGTATTAAATCTAAAGGAGTAAGTGGATTAAAACCATAAACAATTTCAAAGGGAGAATGAGAAGTAGTAGTATGCATGCTCCTATTATATGCAAATTCGATAAATGGTAAACAGTCCTCCCAAGTTTTTAAATTCTTTTGAATGACAGTGCGTAGGAGTTGAGTTAGAGTCCTATTGACTACTTCAGTTTGTCCGTCAGTTTGTGGGTGACAACTAGTGGAAAATAAAAGTTTGGTACCCAATTTTCCCCACAAAACCTTCCAAAATTAGCTAAGGAATTTGACATCCCTATCCAAAACAATACTCCTAGGCATACCATGGAGTCGTACTATCTCCTTGAAAAACAAATCAGCTATGTTTGTGGCATCATCTGTTTTATGGCATGGAATGAAATGTGCCATCTTACTAAATCTATCCACCACCACAAAAATAGAATCTCTACCTCTTTTTGTCCTAGGTAGCCCCAAAACAAAGTCCATAGATATGTCTACCCACGGCTCACTAGGGACGGGTAACGGTGTATACAACCCATGTGGTAAAACCTTAGATTTGGCCCTTCTACATGTAATGCACCGACCACAGATTCTAATGACATCTCGTCGCATCCTAGGCTAAAAGAAATGTTCATGTAAAATTGATGGGAACCATAGTGGACCAAAGCTTAAAGATGATCATTTGCAAGTTCCAGATGGGCCAATCACAAGGTCAAGAGCTAAGAAGATCAACGAAGCAATGCAAGAACTGGTGCAATCCACTTGGGCAAAGCTCATAAACTTATTATGCAAGGCCCCAACATTTAACATGGGCTTGAAGGAAGAAGAATCAGTTTTAGTTCATGTGATACAAGCTACAGAAGGAGTGGAATAACTTATTGGGTTTTTATAGACTTTAATTTTTTTATGTTTCTATGGTTTTGGCATGTGGGCCTATTTTATTTTTTAAGTAGACATTTATTTAGCTTTAAACATGCAGTTTAAGTTGTTTTGGGCTTGAGTATTTAGCCCATGTCTTTTATTTTTTGTTGAAGGCCTTTTTGGCCCAAGGGTTTCTTAGAAGGGATTAAAAGAAGAACTTTGTAGCAGCTTGGATATAGAACGTGAATGAAATTTATTTTCTGGAGAGCTATTCAGTTTTCTCTACTTGTTCTTGATTGAACAATCCGAACTTATCAAAGGCATTCCCTTTGTGGCGTTCACACCAAATCTGGGTTCTTGAAACAGGATTTCAACGGGTCTAGATCATCCCTGTGACTTGATTGTTGGCTTTCTTGGGTGAATTACAATCTGATCATGGGTTCAAGGAATATCAATTCCACGGGTTCACATCAATTGTTAATGGGGCATGGCAATGGCCTAGTACAAATACACTTGAACTCATAGAAATTATAGCACAATTGCAAAATCCCCCCCCCCCCCCCCCTCTCATTGGACAACTATGATACTGTGACATGGTGCATTAGCATAAACTAGTTTGGTTTCCAGGTAATTCTCCAAGGCATAGGTTTATCACATGGTTGGCAATCCTTAATAAACTGTCTACTCATGATCGGATATTCCTATTTACTCTTGGCCCATTGGCATGTGTTTTGTGCCATAAAGCCATGGAAACACAACAATTTATTTTTTGAATGCTCATTTTTTTCTTTTATTTGGTAGGTATCGTACAAATTTTGGAGATCCCAACTCCAACCTTAAACTGGAATTCAATTGTTCAATGGATAACAGGAATATGGGCAAAGATAACACCAATCCATACAATATCAAAAATGTGATTTGGTATGGTGATCTATAGCATATGGAGAGAAATGAATGCTAGAACCTTCAAGTCTGAAACTAAACCGAAGGAAAGAATTCTCAGTGATATCCTTCAACAAATGCCTATCCAGATCCAAATTAAGTGGAGAAATGATCCCATTTTGCCTAGGCTTTTAACCAGAGGGAGCTAATACAGTTGTTTTTGTTTCTAGGTGTGTATACAACAGTTCCTCTTACTGTTAAGGTTCTGGTTTGAAATTTAGTAGGTTGTTGTTCCTAGTGTTTGGCTAGGCTTAGTGTTTGTTTTTAAATGTTATTTGAGGCTTTGGCTTGTTGTTTTGATGGGTTAGGTCCCCTCCCTTGCTGGACTGATAAGCGTGAGGATGCATTTCGTGAATTAAAAGAGAGACTAACCTCAGCACCTGTACTTGCGATGATGAGAATCAACAAGCACCATCAAAGGAACCATTGCATGTTCCAGTCGGGCCTATTACTAGAGCAAGATCCAAGAGATCAAAGAAGCATTCAATGGGATGATTCAAGAAATGTGGGCTGATTCTAAAACGAGCCACTCCAAGTTTGGCCCAAAGGAAGATGATGGAGCAATAAACTTAATCCAAGCTATTGGGGCTGATATTCTTAATTAGGTGTGGAAAAGAAGGATTCGTTGGCTGATATTTTAATTATCTTCTTTCTTATTATGAGACAAAGAATAGTCTCCCTTTTCTTTATTTTAGGCTTATAGGCTGAAAGGAAGTAATTATCTTTGTTTCCTTTTTCATTTTAGGTTATATTTTCTTACTTAGGAATGTAGGCTGAAATTAGGGGAGATTATTTTAGACTATTTGTAAACTTATTTCAGCCATGCTTATATAAAGCATTCACTCATTGTAATGCAGGAATATCATTGAATCAATGGATTAATAAAAATTCAGAAGTTGAGCATTGCTCCTCCCCTTGTTCTTCGCATAACATCATGAACTTATCAAGGTCTTCCTTGTGGCGTTCACAAACATGAATACTTGTGGTTTGCGTTTCGTTATAAATGGTGGGTCATAGGTTCACTATTATTGGAATACCTGTGGTTTGCATTTCTTTATAAATGTTGGGTCACAAGTTTACTATCAAACAATCTGATTTTAGCTTTTCTGGGTAAAACATGTCAATATTGTTGTTGGATCTCAAAGCAAGTCTATTGAGGTTCGCATCATGCGATACCCAAGAGTGGTGAACGATTCATAATCTATAGTGACGCATCGCACCAAGGACTTGGTTGTGTGTTAATGCAAGATGGAAACATTATTGCGTACGAATCAAGACAATTGAAGCTGCATGAGAAGAATTATCTAACGCATGACTTGGAATTAGCTACAATTGTGTTTGCCCTGAAGATTTGGAGACACTACTTGTATGGAGAAAAGTTTGATCTATTCTCGGATCACAAGAGTTTGAGATACTTGTTCTCTCGGAAGGAGTTGAACATGCGACAACGAAGATGGATGGAATTACTCAAGGACTACAACTTTTCTCTGTAATACCATCCATGTAAAGCGAACGTTGTAGCTGACGCTTTGAGCCGGAGACCCCACCTTTTGATCGCTTCGATTTTGATTAGAGAATGGCGAGCATTGGAGATGTTAGCCGGATTGGGTGTACCAGAGGATCAACCTCGTCGTCAGAATCTAGCTCCTTGACCTCTGTGGGTGTCCCAGAAGCTGCACCCTCTGTATCGGTGCCTCCTCCCCTCTTCCTCTCCGCCCCTACCTTTGCCTTCCCTTTCAGCTTCCTCTTCTTCTGCGCATCTGAGCAGCATGCTGCTATCTTCCCAAAACGACTCGAGGCCTGAGAAATAGTGTCAGTGGCCAATGGTATCAGTCCAGCCTGCTCGATCACCCTATGGATGGACGAAGCGCCCTTCAAATGACGCTTGGCGGCAATGTACCGCGTAGGCTGGACGAAAAAGTCGATATATAGTCGAGGGAGACAGACACTCCGCCCCGTCCCGATGGCATACAGGACCTGAGCATACCATGGCGCCACCTTTTCATGGTAAGATGTCATCAATATACAATTGGCGAGCGCCAGGTGGAGAAGGTGGTACTGCTCGGTCAGAAATCGGTCCTCAATCAGGGAGATACCGTTCTAGATCTGAATCGCACCGCCGGTGATCTCCTGAATGATGACAGATGGCAGAGACTAGGGTGTACCAAGAATGTGTGGGTAGTAATGGTCAGGCGTCTCTGGTACACCCAAAGCTGTGGCTTACTGATGCCTTTTGAGCTTTTTGTATATTCTGGGGTATGCCCTTTGTAATTTGTTTAGTGTCGTTTTTGGCTTTTTCGTTAATGTACTGATTTTCGAAAAAAAAAAGTATGGGAAAGGAATTTGGATTTCCAGGAATTAACTCTAGAACACATTTTATTAACCAAATCCTCACAATCTTGTCTTTTAAGCTTAGAAGTGATCAAAGGTGCCCCAAGGTACCTTATAGGCAGAGAGCCTTTAACAAAATTGCGAGTTCGTAAGATGTTATCAACAACTTCTTCCTCCACATTAGAGAAAAAGAGACAAATCTTGGCATTATTAGCTTAGAAGGCAGTGTTGATTGAGAGTTTGCCTGACCCCCTGACACCTTCATCATCTTCATTAAAGAAGATGAGAAGGTCATCAGCAAAGCAAAGAAGAGATAAATGTAATTTATCACACTTCCAATGGTAATGAAAAGACCTATTACTAATATTATGAAGGAGCAACTGGCTCAGAGTATCTATGACAAGGACAAACAAATTGGGAGATATGGGATCCCCTTGTCTAATACCCTTGGCACCTTCAAAGAAGCCCACAAATTCGCCACTAAAATTTATAGAGTACTTGGGGGTAGTCATACAAGCTCTAATCCATTTTTTTAAGTTGGGGGGGGGGGGGGGGGGGGTGTAAAGCCAAGCACATCTAAAATGTCAAAGAGGAACTCTCAACTAACACCATTATAGGCCTTCATAATGTCCACTTTAGCTGCTACTCTAGGTCTTCCCAAAGGCTTATGGTAATCTCTAGCAAGGTCTTGGGCCAACAAGACATTAGCACTAATTTTCTTACCTTTAATAAAAGCATATTGAGCTTGATCCACCATGTCAGGGAGGATCAACTTAAGCCTACAAGCAATAATTTTAGAAATGCATTTATAGATGGTATTACAATAGGAAATGGGCCTAAAATCACTCATCTTGGTAGGGTTAGGCACTTTAGGAATCAGAGTAATGCGAGTGGTATCAGATTCCCTCAGTAACTCACCATTTTGAAATAATTCTCTAATAGAAGCCAAGATGGATGGCCCAGTATTGGCTCAAGACTCTTCAAAGAAAAAAAAAATGAATTAAAGCCATATGGGCAGGAGCCTTGTTACTATGCATGCTAAAAAGTCATTTTTAATTTCTATGTCAGAAGGGGATCTATCCAACTCTTCCAGAAGGTCCAAAGGAACTCTTTTATGAAAAAAATCCCTAAGGGCCTCTTTCCCAGGGTAAGCATGGTGGGAAGGGGTGCCAAGCAAACTTTTGAAATACCTAATAGCCTCCTCTTTAAGCTATCACAATTGTAGTGAAGCTGCCATCCCGTTTTTTCAAGGTTAAAAATTCTTTTCATATTCCTTCTAGTTTTAATAGACGTGTGGAAATATCTAGAATTTTTGTCCCCAGCCTCAAGCCATTGCAATCTAGGCTTTTACTTAAGGATCTCTTCTTCGATCTATATGGCTTCCTAGAAAGTTTTCAAGCATCTTTTATGCTCTTCAATCAAGGAAGGGGTGGAGGAGCCAAATTCTAGAGAGAGGTGGGAGCTTCTCACTCTAGACATCACTCTTTCCTCAACTACATTTTGAGTAGCTAGCCTTGTATAGACCAAAAAAAACTTCCTAAAATGTGAGAAGCTCCTCCTTCTATCTAGAAATGCAAGTGCTATGGGTTCCTCTAAGAAAAAAAGAAATCAAGGTGCTGGTCTTGGTTCTCCAAAGGTTAACAACAAATCTACTCATTTGAACTACTCTAAGGATTCATTAGGGAAGATCATATATCCGAGAAGGAAACACTAGCTAGTGAGGGAAACAAGATCGAAAATGCACATGAGCCCCTAAACTCTCTAATCTCGGACTCTAATGCCCAGCTCAAGAAGAGTCTTAGCGAAGCTCAAGCACAAAAAAAATGAAGGTGGAAATGGAGGGCTCATAAATATGGCCATAACTAGAGGGCTCATCAGTTTGATACATTTGATATTTGTGGGAGTGATGAAACATCTAGCAGTGATTTTGGTTCTCGTGGAAGCTGAAAGATCTGGAAAGAGGTGAAGAAATATCCCCACATTTCTGTAACTAAAGAATCCAAGGTTGAAGACAATGCTAGGTCTCCTTTTGATCCTCCCAAGCCCTCATTTCCATGTCCCAAAGTGTTTAAGGAAGGTGGATCTCATGCTCATAGGACCCAATCCTCCAACGGTTTGACTTTGGTACCCATGTTACTGCCCAAAGCTAATAGTCACATGGGGAGCAGTTGCGTACCCCCATTTCCCGCTATTATGTCTAGGGTTTCCCACCTATAGCCGTGTCCCAACGCAAGGCCTGACCCACTTCCACCTAATGAGCATGTGGCGGGTCATCCAGAACCTATCTCATATTCATCTTGTGGTCTCTTACGCCCAGCTACCCCTGAGCCGAGCCACTTAAGCCATGCAAACGTGGAGTTCCCCACATTAACCAGCATATACACAAACTCTTCTCCAAGTCAAACCATGGGCCCACTTAATTCTAAATGTAACATTTTGCCTAAAGTTTCCTCTTCTTTAAACCTAGAGAAAACGCACCTTTTTCCTGGTAACACCTCGGGCTCACTTAACCCCACCACATCTGGTCATGCACAAGGCACAAACTGGTCCACCATCTTACAACCTAAAATAGCTACTGGACTCAAGCTGAATTACTATAAACAATGCAGGGATAAAGATCGTATAAAAGTCAGCATGCCTAAAGATATTGCTGATGAAGGAAGCAAAACTTAAGACAATACCTTGGTTGGCTATTTCATTGGTAAACGATTACCCTACTCATTGGTTAGGAATGCCTCTGCAAGACTCTGGGGTAAGCTGGGCTTGCATGACTTGTTAGCCACTGATTCTGGATACTTCTTCTTTAGGTTCAACACTAAGGATGAGAGTGATGCTGTGCTAGAAGGCAAACCCTGGCATGTTGCCGGGCAGCCTATTATTCTACGTAATTGGAAACAAGGCTTAGAACTAGCAAAAGAAGCTCAGTCTGCTATACCATTGTGGGTTAATATCTACAATATTCCTCTTAAATATTGGAATAGTGAGGGGTTCAGTTATATTGCGAGTGCGGTTGGGAAACCTCTCCATGTACACAGAATGACTGATTCTTGTCGTAGATTTCCTATACCAGGCTATGTGTTGAAGTCGATGCAGAATTTGAGCTGGTTAAGGATTTTGATATTGAAATTGAGAATCTGATAAGTGGTGAACTTTTTATTTTTTTTTTGGTAATCGGGGGTGTCCGGGCCAGCTTGCGCGCACCTCGACTAATCCCCCGAGGCCTGGAGGCGCCAGGTGAATACTCCAGTGGCCACGCCCCCCATGACTCGAACACTAAACCTCTTGGGTAGTACACCCAAGAAGCTTACCACTCGGCCACAAGGGACTTGGTTATAAGTGGTGAACTTGAGTTGATCACACTTAAAGTTGAATACCAATGGAGTCCTATCCGTTGTGCTAAATGTAAGAAGTTTGGCCATGATTGAAATAAAATACCCAGTCCTAGTTTAATCCAAAAACCCATTATTTTAGCCCCTAAACAGCAACATAATTCTTAGGCAAACCAAGGAGATGGGGTTTGGATGATGAAGGATAAAGGCAAGAGTGTGGTTGTTGCGGATCCCACTACAGCTCATCCTACTCCCTCCTATACATTACCTATGGATGGATCAGACCCTGTTTCAATTAAGGAGCCTTATCCTACCCAAGTTATCAAAGTAATGGATGTTACCAATAGCAGGGATTTGGAAGGAAGACTCACTCCTTATAACATCCAGCAAATTATCCCACGGGCCAATGTGTTCTCTCCTTTGGACAATGATAATGAAGATGGTGACAATTTAGAGAATTTCGACAAGATCTCCTTGAATGGGAAAGGTAGTGGAATTGGGAATGGAACAAAAAACATGGATAAAGGAAAAGGCACTATAGAGCAGAGTGGGACCTCTCCACCAATCTCCATTGAGCAAACTACTAGTGCCAAAATTCAAGACCATTGTACCCTTCCCATGGAACATAAAGTGAGTGCTCCACCCTATTTAGATGATGATGAAACAATGGACCATGCTAAAGTAACTGTCCCATAAATCTTCGATACAGAATACTCAACAAGGCAAGAAGAATAAGAGTAGAAGTTCTTCAGGTAAAAGACGACACCCCTTTAGACGTACTTAATGAATATTGGATGTTGGAATATAAGGGGCCTCAATCAGATTTCAAAACAAATGGAAATTTCCAAATTTGTTAATTCTAACCATATTGATGTATTGGGGATCACTGAACCCAAAGTTAGAATTCCTAACCAAGAGAGCATACAAAATAGAATGCTCCCTAGTTGAAATTTTGTCACTAACAGCCAACCAAATTTTGTGGATAGAATTTGGGTTGGCTGGAATCCTAACAATGTAACTTTAACAGTTTTAAAGAACACTAGGCAACTTATTCATGTTTCAATTCAAGATGTTAATCTGTCTATTTCTTTTGAAGCTTCTTTTGTCTATGGATTTAATACCATCCAAGATAGGAGAAGTCTATGGGCTGACATCAAGTCCATCTCATCTTCCCCTGGTCACATTCCCTGTATTACTTTTTTTTTCGGAAATGCATTCCATGTATTACTTTTGGGTACTTTAATGCGGTACTTAATTCAAAAGAGAAGTTTGGGGGTAATCCTGGGAAAGACCAAGGGGCTGAGGACTTTAATGCTTGTGTGAATGCCTCTTGCCTTGTAGATCTTCGATTCACAGGGATTTATTTCACTTGGAGCATAGCAAGTACAAGGAAAAACTGGACAGAGCTCGTCAATCAAGATTGGCTGGCCACATTTCCCTCAGCCTATGTTCAATTTCTTCCAGCTAGTATTTATGATCATTCTCTTATTCTTGTTAAAATGGATAATTCTATTAGAAAGAAAGGTCATACGTTTAAGTTCTATAACAATTGGACCTCTTTGGATAAGTTCGAGGATTTGGTTAGAAACTCTTGGGTCAATAGTGTTGAAGGTAACCAATTCCAATTATGCAAGAAGGTTAAGAATCTTAAATTTGCACTTAAAAAATTCTCTAAAGATTCTATAGGTAGAGAAAAGTTGCTTGCTGACGAATCTAGAGAAAACCTTATGTAATGCCAAAAATTACTAGATGTGCACCCACATGACCTAATTATCAAAGCACAGAAGCGTAGCCTCATGGGAGCCTTCCTAGAAGCTATTCATGTGGAAGAAGAGGTGATGAGACAAAAATCTAGAGTCCAATGGCTTGAAGCAGGTGATAAGAATACCACCTTCTTCTACCAATCCATTAAAAATTGAAGGAATAGGAAAAGATTAGTGTCCCTCCTCTTACCTAATGGGGAATATACAAAAAATGAAATAGAAACCCAAAAGGAAGCCATTAGATATTTTAAAACTATGATTGGTACCCCCTGCGGCTAACAACTATCCTGGTTATAATGTACTCAGGGATATCATCCATAAAAGAATCCCAACTGAAGCATTGTCTAGTATGGATAATATTCCAAGTGATATTGAGATCAATGATGTCATGTTTAGTATCCACAGTAACAAAGCACCGGGTCCGGATGGTTACAATGCTCATTTCTTTAAAAAAAACTTGGAATTTAACAGGTGCCTTAGTTACTCAAGCTATCAAAGAATTCTTTATCCATGGAAAACTTTTGGGAGAGACCAATGCAACCATAATTGCCCTTATTCTGAAAATTCCTAATCCTTCTAAAATGGGTGACTTTCGTCCTATTTTGTGTTGCAACACCATTTATAAATGTATCTTTCAAATTATTGCAAAAAGACTCCAACTTGTCCTTCCCAATCTTGCTGATAATGCCCAATCTGCCTTTATCAAAGGTCGCAAGATATGTGATAACATTCTATTAGCTCAGGATCTCATGAGGGACTATCATAAGCCTTCGGTTCAACCCCGCGCAGCTGCCAAGGTTGACTTTTATGAAAGCTTATGATAGTGTTAGTTGGCAGTTTCTTTTGGACCTAATTGACATTCTAGGGTTTTCCCCCAAAATGCAACATTGGATTAAAAAGTGCATCACTAGCTGATACGAACTCCGCCAACAATGTGACGAAACCCGTAACACGATTAATGCCTCAGACCGTTCTACTGTCAGATTCAAATGGAAACCGCGACCCAACACCTATAACAGATGCGAACATTGGTATAAAGGATGAAGACGCCACAATCAAGGATGGAAAACTCGATTGATAAGACCAGGTATGAACGCCACAGAGTAAATCTGATAAGTTCGAATAGTTCTTCAAAGAACCAAAGAGAAAACTCTCACAATATTATTAATGATCAAAACTGAATATTACAAACCCTAAACAGTTTAAATAGTTGAGGTTTACGGTTGGGCCCTATAAGCCTACGAAATATTATGGCCCAATATAATTTACCCCAAAACTAAAATAAAAACAAACTAACAAATATGAAAAGTTCTTAAGTTAGAGCTTGAATCATGGACACCCAGCCTTGTGGATCACTAGTATCCTCCTTTGGGCCACAAAGATTAGTCTCAACCCAAATTTGTTGAACCAACCCATTGAGATTGTCCTTGAACCGTTTTGCTCGCGCCCTTATAACTGGACCAATTGGCACGTGGTTCGAGTCCGCATTCCATCTTGCGCTAGCCGCCATGTTCTTATCATTCCCCTCCTCTTGAAAAGGATTTATCCTCAAATCGTCACCTACATCAAAAGGAGACAAATCAGCAACATTGAAAGTAGTACTAACATTATACTCCCCAGGCAACTCAGCTTGTAGGCATTATCATTTATGCGCTCAAGAACTTGAAAAGGACCATCGCCTCGGGGAAGCAATTTAGAACGCCTTTGTGCAGGAAATCTTTCGTTTTGCATGTGTACCCAAACCCAATCTCTGGGTTCAAAGATGATATTGTGTCGCCCTTTGTTAGCTTGCGTTGCATATTGCTCCGTTCTTCGCTCAATATTGAGCCTTGCTTTCTCATGAATCTGCTTAACAAAATCTGCTTTCTTTTTGCCATCTAAATTAACACGCTCAGTAACAGGTAAAGGAGATAAATCCAAAGGAGTTAAAGGATTAAAACCATACACAATTTTCAAAGGGTGAAAATTTAGTAGCAGAATGGATAGTACGATTAGAAGCAAACTCAACATGTGGTAAACATTCTTCCCATGTTTTGATGTTCTTTTTAATAATAGCCCTTAACAAAGTAGATAAAGTCTGAATGCGTGTCCAATATGATAATTAGCATCCTATGGGTCCTATTTTGGACAGAGTCAGAATGCATGTCCAATATGATGCTGCCATCCCTTTAAATGCCAAAGTATCCGATGTTATTGATGGAAATGAATGGAATTGGCCTCTTACAAACACTATTGAATTAAGAGAAATCAGAGGCCAACTACATTCCTTACCTATCCCTACTACCGCTAGTGATGTGGTCCAATGGCTACCCTCCCCAAATAGTTTGTTCTCAGTAGCCAACACTTGGGATCATGTTCGGACTCATTATCCCAAAGTTTCTTGGTATGGCCTAACTAGGTTCCCGGGTAATATTCCCCGTCATAGTTTTATTATGTGGTTGGCTATTCTCCATAGATTATCCACACATGACAGAATTTATACTTACATACCAGGACCACTTGCTTGTGTTTTTTGTCACAAAAATTTGGAATCCCATGACCATTTATTCTTTAATTGTTCTTATACTTCTTATGTGTGGCAGGGAGTGCTCAATAGGTTGGAAATCTCTTATTCCGCGCCATCATGGGATGTTCTTGTGGAATGGGCAGCGAACAAGTGGAAAGGCAAGACTCCACGGCATGTTGTCCCAAAAATGTGCCTTAGTTTGGTTGTTTATAGCATTTGGGAAGAAAGGAATGCGCGAAGTTTCAAATTTGAAATGAAGACTAAGGAAAGAGTTTTACAAGACCTTTGCCTTCGAATTTCCCTACAAATTCAAGCTACATGGAAGAACGATCCCCACCTTCCTCAGTACATTGAAAGATGGGCAATTACTTCATAGTGGGGATTGTGCCTTGGCCCTCTCATTTTGATACAGAAGTTGCCTTGATGTATTCCTTGCTCCTTTGATTTGGTTTGATTTGAGTTGTATTGAATTGTTGGTTTTGTTGGATTTTGTTGGGTTGGTGGTGCTTTGAATGGTTAGGATGGGTCATTCTCAAGGTTTGACTTAGATTTCTCCCCATCCTTTGTTGCATTGTATGGATGCATTTTTTCTTGTGCTTATTGTTTACCCTGGGGTATGCCCCTTGTATTTGTACAGTGCCGTTTTGGCTTTTTCGTTTAAATTAACCTTTTTCCGAAAAAAAAAAGTAGATAAAGTCCTATTTACTACTTCAGTTTGACCATCAGTTTGTGGATGACAAGTAGTAGAAAATAATAACTTAGTCCCCAACTTACACCACAAGGTCTTCTAAAAGTAACTCAAGAACTTAACATCTCTATATGAAACAATGGTTCTAGGCATACCATGTAATCTCACAATCTCCTTAAAGAACAAATCAGCAACATGTGAAGCATCATCAGTTTTGTGACATGGAATAAAATGTGCCATCTTGGAAAATTTATCCACAACCACAAAAATTGAGTCTCGACCATGTTTAGTCCTAGGTAAACCTAACACAAAAGCCATTGAAATATCAATCTATGGTTCACTAGGAATTGGAAGAGGTGTGTATAAGCCATGGGGTTGTACTCTAGATTTCGCTCGCCTACATATGACACATCTACCACAAATCCTCTCAACATCTTGTTTCATGCGTGGCCAATAGAAGTGTTCTTGCAAAACGGCTAATATTTTAACTACCCCAAAATGTCCCATTAACCCTCCCCCATGTGACTCTCTCACAAGCAACTCTCTCACAGAACAATTTGGAATGCACAATTTATTTTCTCGAAATAAAAACCCCTCATGCCTATATAATTTATTATGGGCAACTTTTTCACAAGATTCAAACTCTTCACTAAAATCTAGGTCTAAAGGATACAATTCTTTAATATGCTCAAAACCAAGAATCTTAGCATCAAGAGTAGAGATTAGAATGTACCTTCGAGAAAGTGCATCGGCAACGATGTTCTCCTTACCTTGTTTATATCGAATGACGTATGGAAACGTCTCAATGAATTCAACCCATCGTGCATGTCTCTTGTTCAGCTTGTGTTGGACTTTACGGTGCTTTAAAGACTCATGATCGGTGTGAATCACGAACTCTTTTGGCCACAAGTAATGTTGCCATGTCTCCAAAGCTCGAACCAATGCGTACATCTCTTTGTCATAAGTGGGATGGTTTAAGGCAGCCCCACTTAACTTCTCACTAAAATATGCAATTGGTCTTCCTTCTTGCATAAGCACGGCGTCAATACCTAATCCTGAAGCATCACATTCAATTTCAAAAGTTTTTGTAAAGTTAGGTAAATCAAGTAAAGGTGCATGAGTTAATTTTTCCTTGAGTAATTGAAATGCCTTCTCTTGCTCTTTCCCCCATTTGAACCCAACATTTTTCTTGATGACTTCGGTTATTTGTGTAGCTATACTACTGAAGTCTTTCACGAACCTTCTGTAAAAACTAGCAAGTCCATGAAAACTTCACACATTACTTACACTAGATGGACTTGGCCATTCTTTGATAGCACGAATCTTTTCTTCATCAACCTGTATACCTTGTGCACACACAACAAAACCAAGAAACACAAGCTTATTGGTGCAAAAAGTGCACTTCTTTAGGTTAGCAAACAACTCTTTCTTTCTAAGTACATCTAACACAAGTTTTAAATGCTTAAAATGCTCTTCCAAGTTTTTGCTATAAATAAGGATATCATCAAAATAAACAACCACAAATTTTCCAATAAAAGCACGCAAAACATGGTTCATCAATCTCATGAAAGCACTAGGAGCATTAGTTAATCCAAAAGGCATAACTAACCATTCATACAAACCATATTTGGTTTTAAATGCAATTTTCCATTCATCACCTTCCTTCATTCTAATTTGATGATACCCACTTTTCAAATCAATCTTAGAAAATATACAAGAACCATGCAACTCATCTAACATATCATCTAAGCGAGGAATAGGGTGTCGATACTTTATCGTTATGTTGTTGACGGCTCGGCAATCAACCCACATTCTCCACGTCCCATCCTTCTTAGGCACCAAAATCACCGGAACGGCGCATGGACTCATACTTTCTCTTACGTACCCCTTTTCCATCAACTCACTGACCTGCTTTTGTAGCTCCTTTGTCTCCTTAGGATTGCTTCTATAGGCTCGTCGGTTTGGAATGGTAGCACCGGGCATGAAATCAATTTGATGTTCAATCCCTCGAATAGGGGGTAAACCATGTGGAATCTCCTCAGGAAAAACATCACCAAACTCCTGCAAAAGAGAAACAACAGAACTAGGCAAAGATGAGTCAATTGGGTTAGTGTTTAAAAATGCCTCTTTGTACAAAAGTACAATCATAGGCTGATTTGAAAACAACGCTCATTTGATCTCACTCGCTTTTGCATAAAAATTATTTTGGTTTCCCTCTAATTTTCCCTCAATGGCTGCATTTTTCTTTTCTTTTTCTCTCTCAATTTTCTCACTCTTTTTCTTTTGTTCACTCTCTTTCTTTTGATCACTCTCCTTTTGCAACCTCACTTGATCTTCATAAACTTGCTTCGGTGTCAAAGGCACTAAGGTGATTGTCCTTTGATTAAGCACGAATGAGTATTTATTTGTGAAACCATCATGCTTAACATGTCGATCAAATTGCCATGGCCTCCCTCCTAACAACAAGTGTCCAGCTTGCATCGGAACCACATCACTCAAAACTTCATCTTCATATTTCCCAATACGAAAAGGAACTAATACTTGTTTAGTCACCCTTACTTCTCCACTATCATTGAGCCATTGCAATTTATAAGGCCGTGGATGCTTGATTGTTGGCAGCCCTAATTTCTCCACCAGAGTTGTGCTAGCAACATTAGTGCAACTCCCCCCATCGTTGATCACACTACACACCTTATCTTTGACATGACATCTCGTATGAAAAAAGTTCTCCCGTTGCGCCTCATTATTCTTTAACTTGCATATTTAGAGCTCTCCTTGCCACTAACAAATCCCCTTGGGCAGCATACTCTTCATCATCGGCATCCTCCAATGGTGGCACAGATTCATTGTCATCTTCATCTTCGGTTTCAATCTCACCATTATCTCGTAACACCATAACTCTCTTGTTCGAACATTGGCTAGCATGTGTCCCCTACCTTGACACTTAAAACACTTAATATCACGGTTCTGAGAAGTAGACGAATCGGATTTACCTTGACTTCCATGGCTGGCCACCTCTTGTTTTTGCTCAGTTTTTGGCTTCACCAAAGGCTGCTTCTCATCTCTTTTCCAATTATTTGGTTTCCAAGCATATTTATTGGAATTTTGGCTGGGACGTGTGCTGTTGCCCCTCCTCTTGAGTTGATTCTCAATTTTAATAGCTGTTTGTACCATATCCTCCAATTCAACATAGTGTTGTAATTCCACTGCATTGGCAATTTCCCGATTCAACCTAACTAAGAATCTAGCCATTGTAGCCTCTTGATCTTCCTCTACATTCGCTCGAATCATAGCAACTTCCATCTCCTTATAATATTCTTCTACACTCCTATTAGCTTGCCTCAAACTTTGCAACCAACACAACTCCAGATAGTAGTAGCTTGGAATGAACCGCTTCCTCATAACAGTTTTCATCTCCTCCCATGTCTCTATTGGATGCTCCCTATTTCTCCTCCTATTTAGTACCAATTGATCCCACCAAATAACAGCATAATCGGAAAATTCAATGGCAGCAAGTTTTACTTTCTTAATCTCGGAGTAATTATGGCAATCGAATACTAATTCCACCTTCTCCCATTCAAGTTATGCTTCCGGATCAGTCTTTCCTTGAAACGAAGGAATCTTCATCTTAATACTACCCAAATTATTATCTTCCCGATTCCTAGCTTCTCTAAACCTAACTTCTCTACCCCGACCGCCATATCTCCTATGATTATCTATTGACTTCCGATCATTTTCTTCATCAAAGTCTTCCCCAAAATACTCCTCATCTTCAACTCTCACTCGCCTTGGTTGAACTCTCTCCCCTCTTTGTACATTATGAACATTTTGTTGTTGCCTCTGTGGTGTACCCTCTTCAACTCTATCCAATCTCTCATGTATCGGTTCCAATTCTGCCCTCATCATCCGCCTCATCTCCCCCACTAAAGCTTGCATTTGGAGATTCATAACAACCGGCTGTTGAGCCTCTTCATCTGTGACTTTTCCCTGATTTTGAGCCATAATCCCTGCAAGAATGGATTAGAAATAAAAAACAGATACTCACTACACTCCCTCACATGTTTCACTCAAGAAAACGATGCACTCGTGTTTACACTCAAAATCAAATCGGCTTTTACCGTCTAATATGCTCACCACTCTTGCCTTTTTCCACTAGTAGTAATTCTCACTCAGTTCTTATGAAACTGATCAAACAATGTCCAGAATTTCTTAGTAACAATCCACACCTAAACTAGACCAATCAAATTTGGCAGTTGAAAGCACGACTAAAACGAATGCGGATAAACACGAAATAACAAGAGAAAATCACAGATCAGATTCGCAAACCCTAAACACGAAATTCCAGATCATAATCGAACACCATGAGTTTTTTTTTATACGGTTCAGAAACGAGAACGAATAAGAAAACGAAAAGAAAAAAAATACGAATAAGAACAGAACCAGAAGAAATGAACAAGAACAGAAACGAAAAAGATAGGATAAACCTGAGACTAGAACTGTGCTCTAATACCAACTGATATGAACTCCGCCAACAATGTGAAGAAACCCGTAATACGATTAATGCCTCGGACCGTTCTACTGTTAGATTCAAATGGAAACCGCAGCCCAACACCTATAACAGATGCGAACCTTGGTATAAGGGATGAAGACGCCACAATCAAGGATGGAAAACTCGATTGATAAGTCCAGGTATGAACGTCACAGAGTAAATTTGATAAGTTCGAATAGTTCTTCAAAGAACCAAAGAGAAAACTCTCACAATATTATTAATGATCAAAACTGAATATTACAAACCCTAAACTGTTAAATAGCTGAGGCCTACGGTTGGGCCCTATAAGCCTACGAAATATTATGGCCCAATATAATTCACCCCAAAACTAAAATAAAAACAAAATAACAAATATGAAAAGTTCCTAAGTTGGCATGCAAGCCTATAATTTATTCTAGAGCTTGAATCATGGACACCCAGCCTTGTGGATCACTAGTATCCTCCTTTGGGCCACAATGATTAGTCTCAACCCAAATTTGTTGAACCAACCCATTGAGATTGTCCTTGAACCGTTTTACTCTCGCCCTTGTAACTGGACCAATTGGCACGTGGTTCGGGTCCGCATTCCACCTTGTGCTAGCCGCCATGTTCTCATCACTAGCCCTAAATACTCCATCAATTTTAATGGGGAATCTATTGGCTACTTTAAAGGTGCTAAAGGCCTTAGACAGGGTGACCCGCTTTCCCCCTACCTTTTTGGTCCCAGTCATGGACACTTTGAGCCAATTGCTAAACCACCATATTACTGCTTCAAATCACTCTAAGTATCATTGGAAATGTGATAAGTTGAGTATTTCCCACCTTGGCTTTGCTGATGACCTATTGTTATTGTTTCATGGGGATAAAGATTCTGCCCAACTTATGAAAAACACTCTTACTCAATTTTATGATCTCACAAGCTTACTTGCAAATATTAGTAAGAGTTATTTATTTACCTCTGGCATTGAAGATACTATTGTTAATTCCATATGCCATATATTCCAATTTCCTATTAGATCCCTTCCTCTTAAGTACCTAGGCGTTCCTCTAATAACCTCCAAACTAAAGAAGGGAGATTGTCAAGAACTTTTTTTTTTGGTAATCAGATTGTCAAGAACTTGTTAATAAGATTAGCTCTAGAATAACATCTTGGACCTCTAAAAGCCTATCTTATGCGGGACGACTTCAATTAATTCATTCTGTTTTGTCAGGAATTCAAAACTACTGGTCTGGTATGTTTATCCTACCCAAAGGTATCTTAAAAGAGGTTGAAAAGTTGTTGAGGAGATTTCTTTGGTCTGGTGGCATTGAGAAAGCTTATGGGGCCAAAGTTGCATGGGACCTTGTTTGCAGTCCTAAAAAGGAAGGGGGATTGGGATTAAAAAATCTTGTCTAACTCAATAAAACACTAAATTCAAAACATATTTGGTCTCTCTTCTTTTCTGGGTCAAACTCTCTGTGGGTGGATTGGGTTAAAATTTATCTTTTAAAAAACAAAAGCTTTTAGGTTGCTAAAGCCCCATCCCAGAGTTCTTGGTATTGGAGGAAACTTCTTAAACTTAGAGAGATGGTCAGGCCCTTATTGAAGCACAAAATTGGTAATGGGTATGGTACTTTCCTTTGGTATGACGATTGGCATCCTTTAGGACCACTCTTGGATAAATTTAGTACTAGAGTTGCTTATGAGGCAGCAATACCATTGAATGCGAAAGTTAATGATATCATGTGGTTTCGAATTTCCATAAGTTCTAATGTGTTCGTGAGCGGCTAATGCCATTCCCTATCCACTATGATATCATTCCCTATCCAAGGCATAGTTTCATTTCTTGGTTGGCAATTCTTAACCGCTTATCTACTCATGATAGGATATTTCACTTCACTCCTGGACCTTTGGGATGTGTTCTATGTCATCAAGGTATGGAAACTCATGATCATTCTTTTTTTGGTTGTTCATTCTCTTCTTTTATTTGGCAGGCAATTCTACAACGATTGGATATTACATCACAAGCGTCCTCTTGTAGTGCTAATGTGGAATGGGCAGCTAGGACTTGGACAAGGAATACTCCCCAACACACCATTCCTAAAATGTGCCTTGGGCTGGTGGTGTATAGCATTTGGAATACCGTGCTTGAAGGACATTTTCCTTACGAATATCGTGCTTAATCTTAAACACCTAGGGAGTATTCTTGACCCTTCTAATAAATCTTTATGGAAACAATGGGTTCACTTGTACAGGCTCAAGACCAAAAGTATTTGGGAGGTCAAAGCCCCTAGACAATGCTCTTGGTATTGGAGAAAACTTTTAAAGCTTAGGAGTATACCTAGGCCTTTAATTAAACATAGAATTGGTAATGGTTTAAGTACTTCTCTGTGGCATGATAACTGGCTCCCTTACGGGCCTTTGTTTGAGAATTACACCTCTCGTATTGCCTATGATGCTGCCATAGCTCCTACTGCTAAAGTGGCAACTATTATTTCTCAACTTGAATGGAATTGGCCTGCCTCTAACTCTATTGGACTTAATGAAGTTCGGGCTATCTTGTCCAATTTTTATCAACCTACTGTTCTACAAGACAAAATTGTTTGGACTACTTCTCCTAATGGTAAGTTTAACTTCTCTCATGTTTGGAACCACCTTAGACCCATCAATCCTGATGTGCCTTGGTACTTGTTTGTTTGGTATTCTGGGTGCACTCCTAGACAGAACTTTATGTTATGGCTAGCCATCCAGAGAAGGCTAGCGACTCAAGATAGAATTTGTAACTATACTCTTGGGCCTTTAGCATGTGCTTTATGCCTTAGGCAAATGGATTCTCATGATCACCTTTTCTTTGAGTGTAATTACTCCAATTTTATTTGGCAGGACTTGATGCTGAGATGTGACCTAATTTGGAATGGCACCCCGTGGGATAGTACCATCACTTGGATGATCCAGCATTGGAAGGGGAGGACACCTCAGCATATGATACCTAGAATTTGTTTGGGGGTTACAATTTATGGTCGTTGGAGAGAAAGAAACAAAAGGACCTTTCAGAATTCTTCTACGCCAAAAGAGCACCTTTTGAAGATTTTTGTCTCGCAAATCAATGCTCAAATTAGGATCAAATGGAAAACTCACAACCATCTTCAAGCCTTGTTGAGTAACTGGGATTAGTTTGGATTTGCTCCCATATATTTCCCATTGGCTTTTGCCTTATTTTATTTGCTTGTTATGGGTTTTTGTCTTGTCCCATTTCGTTTGGCCGTTGAGGCTATTTTAGTGGTTTGATTTGCCACATGTCCTTATGCTTTGTGCTTTGTTGTATATCCTGGGGTATGCCCCTTGTACATGTGTACATCCCCTTTTTTTTGGAATCTATTTACCATCTTCCCGGAAAAAAAAAAAAGGTGTATAGCATTTGGAGAGAAAGAAATGCTTGAACATTTAACTCCGAAGTCACAACAAAGGAAAGACTCCTACAAGAGATCGTCCTCCAAATGTCTATCCAAATCCAAATCCAAATCATGTGGAGAAATGACCCACATCTACCCAATTACATTGCTAGATGGACTTAGGGTGCACTTGTACTATTAATCTCATTTTGCTCCATTGGAGAATTTTGCTAGTTTAGTGAGAAGGGCCCTTGGGCTTTACTGCTTGATTTTGTTTAGGGTTCCCCCTCTCTTTTCCCATAGTTCAATGATACTTTGCTAGGGAGGGTCTTTTCGTTGGCTGCAGGCCTTAGAAGTTGCTCTCCCTTTGTCGCATATCTGGATGCTTTTGGAGCTTGTTGTTTATCCTAGGGTATGCCCCTTGTATTTTGTATAGTGCCGTTTGGCTTTTTTTTTTAAATTCATTCAACAATTCCCGAAAAAAAAAAAAAAAAAAAAAAAGCAAGGGATGGAGGGATCATGAATTAAGGCCAATTTGACAACTTTTAATTCCTCTCCAGCCTTATTAGCATTTATCCTTTCATTGCCAAGAGTAAGCTTACCAAACTTTTTAAGATCGTTTTTAAGAATTCTAATCATTTGGCAGATTTGGTATTGGGCAGTCCCTTTAATAGTTTGATTCTAGGCAGACTTGACAATGTCCTCAGAGTGGTCTAATTTATTCCAAAAGTTGCAGAATTTAAAAGCCCTACCTTTTCCTTTCTGATATTTATCAACATGAACAATAATAGGAGAGTGATCAGAGATACCTGGGGCATGGAAATGGGCAAAAGACTCAGTAAAACTATCAATCCAAGTTTGATTTACTAGAGCTCTATCAAGCTTCCTTTGAGAAAAATCCTCTCTACCATATCTTCGATTAATCCAAGTGAATTACTCTCTAGTATATCTGAGATCCACTAGACACCACTCATAGTAGTTTTAATAAAATCTTTCATATAATTGTTCCAGCCAAAGTTGGCATCATAAACTCCTTCAGGACATAAAGTCACATTAAAGTCACCTAAAGCAATAAAATTAGTGGACTGAGTGTCTAGGGACATGTTCCTGAGATCAGACCAAAGTGTCATTGATACGAACCCCGCCAACAATGTGACGAAACCCGTAACACGATTAACGCCTCGGACAGTTCTACTGTCAGATTCAAATGGAAACCGCAACCCAACACCTATAACAGATGCGAACCTTGATATAAAGGATGAAGACGCCACAATCAAGGATGGAAAACTCGATTGATAAGTCCAGGTATGAATGCCACAGAGTAAATCTGATAAGTTCGAATAGTTCTTCAAAGAACCAAAGAGAAAACTATCACAATATTATTAATGATCAAAACTGAATATTACAAACCCTAAACTGTTAAATAGCTGAGGCCTACGGTTGGGCCTATGCCTACGAAATATTATGGCCCAATATAATTCACCCCAAAACCAAAATAAAAATAAAATAACAAATATGAAAAGTTCCTAAGTTGGCATGCAAGCCTATAATTTATTCTAGAGCTTGAATCATGGACACCCAGCCTTGTGGATCACTAGTATCCTCCTTTGGGCCACAATGATTAGTCTCAACCCAAATTTGTTGAACCAGCCCATTGAGATTGTCCTTTAACCGTTTTGCTCGCGCCCTTGTAACTGGACCAATTGGCACGTGGTTCGGGTCCGCATTCCACCTTGTGTTAGCCGCCATGTTCTCATTATTCCACTCCTCTTGAAAAGGATTTGTCCTCAAATCGTTACCTACATCAAAAGGAGATAAATCAGCAACATTGAAAGTAGTACTAACATTATACTCACCAGGCAACTCTAGCTTGTAGGCATTATCATTGATGTGCTCAAGAACTTGAAAAGGACCATCGCCTCGGGGAAGCAATTTAGAACACCTTTGTGCAGGAAATCTTTCTTTTCGCATGTGTACCCAAACCCAATCTCCGGGTTCAAAGATGATATTGCATCGCCCTTTATTAGCTTGCGTTGCATATTGCTCCGTTCTTCGCTCAATATTGAGCCTTGCTTTCTCATGAATCTGCTTAACAAAATCTGCTTTCTTTTTGCCATCTAAATTAACACAATCAGTAACAGGTAAAGGAGATAAATCCAAAGGAGTTAAAAGGATTAAAACCATACACAATTTCAAAGGGTGAAAATTTAGTAGCAGAATGGATGGTACGATTATAAGCAAACTCAACATGTGGTAAACATTCTTCCTATGTTTTGATGTTCTTTTTAATAATAGCCCTTAACAAAGTAGATAAAGTCCTATTTACTACTTCGGTTTGACCATAAGTTTGTGGATGACAAGTAGTAGAAAATAGAAAATACTTTTGCTCACCCAAAATTTGGTACACCAATGCTCACCCAAGAATCCCATTGGCCAATGCAGTGGGGCCCAGGATTAAACAATATTAAACAACATTTGTTTAATCCTGGGCCCCATTGCATTGGCCAATGGGATGCTTGGGTGAGCATTGGTGTACCAAATTTTGGGTGAGCAAAAATGCTCTCTAGAAAATAATAACTTAGTCCCCAACTTACACCACAAGGTCTTCCAAAAGTAACTCAAGATCTTAACATCTCTATCTGAAACAATGGTTCTAGGCATACCATGTAATCTCACAATCTCCTTAAAGAACAAATCAACAACATGTGAAGCATCATTAGTTTTATGACATGGAATAAAATGTGACATCTTGGAAAATCTATACACAACCACAAAAATTGAGTCTCGACCGTCTTTAGTCCTAGGTAAACCTAACACAAAATCCATTGAAATATCAATCCATGGTTCACTAGGAATTGGAAGAGGTGTGTATAAGCCATGGGGTTGTACTCTAGATTTCGCTCGCCTACATGTGACACATCTACCACAAATCCTCTCAACATCTTGTTTCATGCGTGGCCAATAGAAGTGTTCTTGCAAAACGGCTAATGTTTTAACTACCCCAAAATGTCCCATTAACCCTCCCCCTTGTGACTCTCTCACAAGCAACTCTCTCACAGAACAATTTGGAATGCACAATTTATTTTCTCGAAATAAAAACCCCTCATGCCTATAGAATTTTTTTTTTCGGAAAAAACTGTAAATGCCTATAGAATTTATTATGGGTAATTTTTTCACAAGATTCAAACTCTTCACTAAAATCTATGTCTAAAGGATACAATTCTTTAATATGCTCAAAACCAAGAATCTTAGCATCAAGAGTGGAGATTAGAATGTACCTTCGAGAAAGTGCATCAGCAACGATGTTCTCCTTACCTTGTTTATATCGAATGACTTATGGAAACGTCTCAATGAATTCAACCCATCGTGCATGTCTCTTGTTCAGCTTGTGTTGGACTTTAAGGTGCTTTAAAGACTCATGATCGGTGTGAATCATGAACTCTTTTGGCCACAAGTAATGATGCCATGTCTCCAAAGCTCGAACCAATGCGTACATCTCTTTGTCATAAGTGGGATAGTTTAAGGCAGCCCCACTTAACTTCTCACTAAAATATGCAATTGGTCTTCCTTCTTGCATAAGCACGGCGCCAATACCTAATCCTGAAGCATCACATTCAATTTCAAAAGTTTTTGTAAAGTTAGGTAAAACAAATAAAGGTCCATGAGTTAATTTTTCCTTGAGTAATTGAAATGCCTTCTCTTGCTCTTCCCCCCATTTGAACCCAACATTTTTCTTGATGACTTCGGTTATTGGTGCAGCTATACTTTTTTTTCGGAAAAAATGGTAAATAGATTCCGAAAAAGGATGTACAAAAGTACAAGGGGCATACCCCAGGATATACAAAAAAAAAAAAAGGAGCAGGGCACAGAAAAGGGAAAATGTAGCAAGAAAGCTACCAAACAAGGGAATTAAACCCTAAACAACCAAAAACAAATCAATACAAAGCACAGGCCACCATCAAAAGAATTGCAAAAATAAGAATTGCAAAAACAAAGGCATCAAAGCCAATTACAAAGAATGGTATTAAGATTACTGTGATGCTTCCGGTTAACCCTTATGAGAGCATGGATTTGAGAAATTAAGCTCTTGAGGGTAATCTCTTTAGGACAAAAAGTGTGTTTGAAGGATCTGTTGTTCCGCTCTTTCCATAACCCATAAACAGTAACTCCCAAGCAAAGTTTGGGGATTTGATGAAGAATCGTCTTTCCTTTGAGGTGTTGAGCCATCCAAAGCAAAGTGTCATTCCATCCTTGACCATTCCAAGTCAGACCAAATCTTTGCATAATATCCTGCCAAATACCAACAGAATAAGAACAAGAAAAAAAATAAGTGATCAAGTGTTTCCATGTGAGAATGGCAGAAAACACACGCCAGGGGGCCACGGGTGAAAGAAGAAATCCTATCATGGGTAGACAATCTATTATGAGCTACTAACCAAAGGATTATACTCGACCTAGGAGTACCTCCTTTAAACCACACACTGTCATACCAAGGAACCATGGGGTGATGGTTCCTTAAATGATCCCAAATAAGGGAAAAATTAAATTTACCAGATGGAGTAACCTGCCAACTAACTTTGTCCTGAAGAAAGGAGGGTTTATAGAGGGTGGTGAGCATAGTCCTGACTTCATCCAGTTCGATGAAGTGAGAGCTAGGCCAATCCCAATCCAAACCCCTAATAATGGTACTAACTTTAGCATTAATGTTAATGGCAGCATCATAGACAATTCTGACAGTATAATTATCCAACAGAGCCCCAATAGGGAACCAATAATCAAACCAGAGAGAGGTGTTATCACCATTCCCAATTCTATGAATAAGCAATGGTTTAGCAATATGTCTAAGCTTTAATAATTTTCGCCAATACCAAGAGCATTGGGCAGGAGGTTTAACCTGCCAGAAACTTTTATTTTTAAGCATATACAGGTGGATCCAACTTTTCCATAGAGATGTATTAGAAGGATCGAGAATACTTCCAATATGTTTGAGGTTCAAAATAATGTTAGTTAAGTTGATATCCTTGAACCCCAAGCCTCCTTCTTTCTTGGGTCTACAAACTGTTTCCCAAGCAATTTTTGCACCATGCTTAATATCAGTGTTACCAGCCCATAATTATCCTAAAGTTCCCTGGTATCGTCTTATATGGTTTCCGGGTAATATACCTCGCTATAGTTTTATCTCGTGGGTGGCTATTCTTCACTGATTATCCACACATGATAGAATCTATACCTATACCCCAGGCCCACTTGCATGCGTACTTTGCCATAAAAATTTGGAATCCCACGATCATATTTTCTTTAATTGCTCTTATTCTTCTTTTGTGTGGTAGGGGGTTCTTAATAGGTTGGAAGTTACTTATTCTGCCACCTCATGGGATGCTTTGGTGATTTGGGCAGCGGACAAGTGGAAAGGAAAGACTCCTAGACACATTATGCCTAAAATGTGTCTATTTTTTTTCGGAAAATGGTGAATAAATAAAAGAAAAGCCACACGGCACTGCAGAATACAAGGGGCATACCCCAGGATATTACAATAGGATTAACAACATGCTATGAATTGCAAGCTCAAGGCATGGAACAAAATTAAAAAACAGAACTCAAAGCAACATAGGGAGAAATCCAATAGGACTCAGACCCTAAACCCAACACGGAGTCAATCAAGATCGATGGCGGCCTTTAGGCCTACTACCACTAAATAACATCTTCGCTTCCTTTTTCTTTTGACGTCCAGAGATGGGAGTATCGATTTCATTAGCAGCTGCTGTCTCATGGGAGCCCTCGTTCATGGAGCTTTCAACGCGAACATCGAGAGGGTCATTGTCTTCTCTGTCATACATATAAGGAATTAATCCATTAAAGGAGTTATCAATTGGAACCGTAGAGGTCCTATTCTCGCATATAGAAGGAAGGGTGTTAAAAGAGAAAATCACATGTTCCAGTTCAGAAGAGCTGGCTACATATCCATCAATAGCGTATCTCCGTACCCTATCATTGACTTCAAGTCGTTGAGGAGACACTCTCGCGCTCCCTTCCAAATCAGCACCTTCAACAATCTTTTTCCCCTTATCCTTCCTTTGGACAACTTGCCAAACACCCTCCTTAGTCTTATTATGACGATTAAGACTAGAAGTAGGGTAGTAGGACTAGGCTGGATTCGCTCTATGAACACCATACCCCGGCTTCTGGCTTGCCACCTTGTAACAATCGTGACCGAACGTGGAGCATTTTGAACAGCGGATAGGCATCCATTGTAGCAATATCAAGAAGCGTAGTTTTCCCATCGCCATCAACCGTCTCAATAGCAAATTTATCGATAAGGTCAAGATCACCGCTCACCTCAACACAAACTCGAGCATAAGTGATACGTCTTCGGCTAGCTGTCATTCTATCCACGCGTAAAGGTTTTCCAATATAGCTAGCAATGAAGCTTATACCTTTTGGGTTCCAGAGTTCCAACGGAATACCATACAGATTAACCCAAATAGGAATAGACTGAACATCCTTCTTGTCCAATCTCAGACTAGGTTTCCATGGTTGTAAAATGAGGGGTTGTCCAGCAATGTACCACGGCCCCCCTTCGAGAACAGCATCTCTGTGAGTCTCACAAGGGAAGGTGAAGAAGAAAATTCCCGAGTCTGTAGCTAGCGTATCAAAAAAGCCATAGTCTGCCCATAATCGCTCCGTAGCGGACGTAACAAGAGAGTATGGAAGTCCTTTCCCAATGAAATAGCCAACGAGAGTAGTACCCCACTCATTACTGCCTTCATCTATTAACACTTTCGGGATTTGAAGAATCAGATTTTCTGATCGCGTTCCGTGAGGAACAAAATCTAAAGGAAACGCAACAATTGAGGTTACACTCGTAATACCAGGGATCTCACTATCTGCTTGAGAAGCAATGCCTCGGGTTGAACCAAATAATTCGGTAAAATTTTTCTTTGAACCATTGTCTGTGTCAGCTTCCAAATGAAACCCATGAGCTCGGACCTCACCCAGATTGCAGTAGGAGGGCAGAAGCCAGTTTTTTCTCCATTATTACCTCCCATATGTACAAGCCCCACAGGTTGACCAGGGAGGAAAGCCTCAGACAATTGAGGAGCATGAGGGCCCACCTCCCGGGGAGGATAAGGGCCATCTCGTAACTGGAAATCTGTGGTTGGACGAGGACCCACTGACAGGGATTGAAAAGGACCAGTCTTGTTGTGATTTCTCATTGTTGCCAAGGCTTGATGTTGCGTATGGGCTGGAGCGGATAGCTGGGGGCCACTAGTCACATTTCCATGGCTGCGATCATAATCCTTATCAATTGAGGAACACGCGTCAACACCCTGGGGAGCGGCTCCATGCTCTGTTCGTTGACCATGAACAGACTTTATAGGAAGCATCAAAAACGTGTTCAGTAGGAAAAGAGTGGTTGGGTGTACGCAAGGGGCCCACTACATCTTCACTTGCTAAAGAGGACAAATTCTCCTTAAAGTGAGAATAATGGTCAATGTGTAGAGATGACTCAGCATCTATTGCGTTTGAACCGAAGGTCATAGAACCATCAGACTTTGGGGAAGCATTTAATGTCCCCATGTGAGCATCGCCAACTTTTCCCGGGAATAACGGCTTTAAAGAAGTTGGCACATTCAAATTATGACCGTTGGAGATGGAGCTCAACTGGGTGTGTGTACGTGACTGCTCATGAGGCGCGTGAGCTTCTTAGACAGCAAATACCTTGGGGTAAGCGATTGTATCAACATTTGGATTAACACAAGAACCATCAGCAACAACTTCTTGTTGAGGATGACCACTAATACCAGCGGCGGCCTGTTCATCACTAATGACAACCATAATAGAATCATCTCTAATACCCAGTCCTAGAGACTGAGCATGAACTGAAGATTCAATCTGATTGTCCGCAAAAGAAGCATCAGAAACAATCTTAGTATCAATGTATGAACATTGAGGAGGCATATTAACAGTAGGAACATGAGTGGATTCAGATTGAAACACTTCCAATAAGAGACTCTCAAATTTACTAGGTTGACCATGATAATCACCAAACTGACTAGCAAGAACATTAGGCTTAGAAGATTCAAGCCCTGTGCAAGCTAAAGGGTCATCAAACTGACCCTTAAGAACATTAACCTTAGATTGAAGCTTGGCTGTTTTAGCCCGAATGGCCTTCACATAAGGATGAGGTGAACAAGATGGGATACAAATCTGAAACTTAGAAACACAAACCTCAAGGTCTTCAACATCCTTACGAGCCACATTCTGATCCTCAAAGGAAATACCATCAGCTATAGGAGAACCTTCATCGTGGGCTTCCTTACATTCCTCAGTGACTTTAGGCAGTGTATGAACCTCTGTGATGCTAACTGAGTCTCCATACAATCGATCCTCAGGAACTCTTGAAAATCTATCTTTAATGGAGTTAACCCAAGAAATATCTCTATTTTTTGGATGTGCATAAGAAGGGGTTTGAAAAGGAGATGCATTCAATGGCCCCTCAAGAGTGTCTGAGCCAGCTATATGAGGATCTGTACCAGATGGTAGCTGATCATGTATGGTTTCATGAACTTCAACAGATGGTAGCTTGGCAATGGATGAGGCTAATCTTCTTTTCTCCTTTGCAAGCTCACAAGAGTCTTGAAGAGAGCCAAACCTTAGCTCTTCATCTTGATCACTGTCCACCAGCCCCTCATTTGCATCAGCATGAGCATTTACAGTAGCAACAACCTCTTTCAGTTTACATAATGAGAGTTTAGGTTTTGAGTTGGAATGAGATGGGGATCTTTTGATCCTCTCTCTCTTACCCATACTTGAAACCCTTAGATTCCTAGAGAGAAGGGGGAGCTCCTCTCTCTAGAATCCCCATCTCATTCCAACTCAAAGAAATGCCCGGAGTTTCTCTAGAATCCCCATCTCATTCTTTCTTTCTTTTTCGGAAAAGGCATCTCATTCTTTCTTTCCAAATGTTATCTACAACATTTGGAAAGAAAGAAATGCCCGGAGTTTCAAACTTGAAGATAAACCTAAGGAAAGATTATTCCAAGAGATTTGTACCCAGATGTCCCAGCAAATTCAAGCTAGATGGAAGAATGACCCTCATCTTCCCTTGTACATCGCTAGATGGAATGTTACATATTAGTGATTTTGCATTTTCTCTGTTCTTTGTGTGTCGGAGGTAACATGTTCTGACTAGTGCTGCTTGCTTTTCCTTGGTTAGTTAGGTGAGTTTGTTTAGGTGCTTTGTCTTTTTTTTGGTTAGGAAGGGGCTTTATCTTGGTTTTGGCTTAGATAACCCCTCTTCCTTGTTGCATTTCTTTGATGCTCTTTTGTGCGCTCATTGTATATCCTGGGGTATGCCCCTTGTAGGTTGTTAGTGCCGCTTGGCTTTTTCTCTTTATTAACCCTTTTTCTGAAAAAAAAGAATCTAGCCATAATTTGAGCCACTTGTTTGAGAACTCCTTTGGGGAGAACAAACATGCCCGACCAATAAAGTTGAATACTTGTCAAAACAGAATTTATCAATTGAGCTCTTCCAGCATAAGACAGAAAATTCGACTTCCAAGAATTAATTTGATGAGAATCAAGGAAGCACTTAATGGGCTGAATTGGGCTGATTATAAAATGGAGAATCCAAGAAGATCAAGGTGGCATTTTTTTGGGTTGATCTTATTAATTGAGCATATATTTGAAGAAGATAGGGCTGATTATATTTCCTAATCATATTTATGCATGTGGAAGAATAATGGGCTGAATATAACTTCCAAGATATGGCTATTTATGTTTTATAGTTGGTAGTTGGGAGTTTGTTCATGTTTCTATGTGTTTTTAATGAGTTAAACTACTTTTTTGTATAAGTCTATGTTAAAAAACGTGGTAGCTTTATTTCCTATGGTTGGGAGGATGTTCCAACTACTTGCATTTATTTCCTATGGTTGGAGGGTTGTTCCAACAACTTGCATTTATCCCTATGGTTGGAGGGTTGTTCCAATCCTATATATACTCTTTTGTATGGGCAGATTTATATAATGGATTAAACACAATTCTGAAGTTGAGCTTTGCTCCTCCCCCTTGTTCTTCACAGAACACAATTTTTGACTTATCAATCAGCCTTTCGCATCTGATTGTGGCGTCCTCACACACCATGACTTATCAATCAGCCTTCCGCATCTGATTGTGGCGTCTTCACTAATCTTTGGAATACCCGTGGTTTGCGTCTCTTTATAGGCGTTGGGTCACGGGTTCACTATCACAACAATCTGATTTTAGCTTTTCTGGGTAAACATGTCAATTTTGTTGTTGGGTCTCAATACAAGTTATTGAGGTTCGCATCATTTGGTATCAGAGCTCAGGCTCTAAAATCAGATTATCTATCCATTTTGTTTTTGTGTCTTTGTTTGTGTCATTGTGTCTTTGTTTGTGTCATCGTGTTCTTAAAAAAAAAAAAAAATTCTGATCATTGTGTTCTTCATATCTTGTTCTTGTTCGTGTTCTTATTCTTGTTGTATTGTGTCGTGCACAAAGTTACCAAAAAAAAAATAAAAAAGTATGATTTTTTTTTTCTTGTGTTGAGTCGTGCACTTCAAAAAAATTGTGTTCTGTGAAGAACAAGGGGGAGCAAAGCTCAACTTCAGAATTGTGTTTAATCCATTATATAAATCTGCCCATACAAAAGAGTATATATAGGATTGGAACAACCCTCCAACCATAGGGATAAATGCAAGTTGTTGGAACATCCTCCCAACCATAGGAAATAAAGCTACCACGTTTTTTAACATAGACTTATACAAAAAAGTAGTTTAACTCATTAAAAACACATAGAAACATGAACAAACTCCCAACTACCAACTATAAAACATAAATAGCCATATCTTGGAAGTTATATTCAGCCCATTATTCTTCCACATGCATAAATATGATTAGGAAATATAATCAGCCCTATCTTCTTCAAATATATGCTCAATTAATAAGATCAACCCAAAAAAATGCCACCTTGATCTTCTTGGATTCTCCATTTTATAATCAGCCCAATTCAGCCCATTAAGTGCTTCCTTGATTCTCATCAAGTTCATTAAGCAACTCAGTAGCCAAGTCATCACCAATCCCAGATAAGAAGAGACAACTTTTAGAATTGTTAGCTTGCAAGCCAGAGATATCATAAAATTGGTTCAAAGTACGTCTAATAAGCTTAGCAGAATCCAAGTCTCCATTTAGAAGAATAATTAAATCATCTGCAAAGCAAAGGTGAGAGATCTTCATTTTATCGCATTGCCAGTGAAAGGGAAAAAAATTATTCTGGATATTGAAATGAAGAAGTTGACTAAGGGAGTCCATAATAATCACAAATAAGCAGGGAGAAATAGGATCTCCCTGCCTAAGCCCTTTGGCTCCATCAAAGTATCCCACAGATTCACCATTAAAACTAATGGAGTACCTGGGAGTAGAGATATAAGCTTGGATCCATTTTCTTATCAAAGGAGGGAAACCCAAAATATTAAGAAGGTCAAAGAGGAAAGACCAATTAACGTGATCATAAGCTTTCATAAGGTCCACTTTGGCGGCAGCCCTAGGTCTACCACCAATTTTATGGTAATCTCTTAAGAGGTCTTGAGCAAGCAGAACATTATCACTAATTTTTCTCCCTTTAACAAACGCAGACTGAGCTTGATCAATAAGATTGGGGAGCACCAACTGAATTTTACTAGCAATAATTTTGGAGATGCACTTGTAGATAGTATTACAGCAGGATACAGGCCTAAAGTCACCCATCTTAGAAGGATTAGGGACTTTAGGGATCAACGCAATAATCGTAGCATTAGACTCTCTAAGCATTTCTCCTGTAGTAAAAAATTCAGTAATAGCATAAATGATGTCAGGACCCACAGTAGGCCAAGACTGTTTGAAAAAGTAAGCATTAAACCCATCAGGTCCTGGAGCTTTATTATCATGTAAGGAGAAAAAAACATCTTTAATCTCTTCCGAGGTAGGAATTCTATCAAGACTCGGTAAAAGATTCTCAGGAATCCTTTTTATGGATAAAAGTCCTTAAAAACCCAATGCCAGGATATTGATTCACTGCAGGGGTACCCAGCAAATCTTGAAAATATCTTAATAGCTTCACCTTTGGCTTCATCCATGTTACAGGTAAATTGGCCATTCGGTTTTTCCAATTTGAAAATTCTTTTTCTGTTTCTTCTTTCTTTGATAAAATTAAAGAAATAACTAGAGTTTTTGTCACCTCCCTCTAACCATTGCAATCTGGATTTTTGTTTTAGAGTTTCCTCCTCAATCCAAATGGAATCGTAAAAATTTTTCATGCACAATTTTTGCTTGGCTATTAGAGCAGTATCATGAGGCTGTTTAAGAAGCTCAGATTGAACATTTTCCAACTCTTCTCTGGCTTTATTAGCCTGAATTTTTTCTCTACCAAAGAAAGGCTTGGTGAATCTTTTAAGGCCATTTTTGACAATCCTAAGATTATGACAAACCTGGTATTAGAGAGTACCTCTCACACTAGAGTTCCAGGCTTGGGAAACAACCTCAGAGTAATTATCCATCTGAGGCCAAAAATTGTAAAATTTAAAGGCTCTACCCTTTCTTCTAGCAACTTTATCAACACAAGTAAAGAACTTGATTAACAAGATTATTAAAGTCACTGATATCAGAGTTCAAACAAGCATTAGCATCAGATATCTCAGAGGTATTTAAAACAACATTAAAGTCCCCCAAAACAATATGGTTATGATTGTTAAGCCTAATAGAATTAGAAATAGATGTCAACACATCCCAGAGATTACGTCTCTCGGAACCAGTATTAGCACCATAAACGAAAGAGGCTTCAAAAGTGATACTAAGATCATCACTTTCAATAAGCGTATGAATAACTTGGGGATTGATCCTAAGAATAGAGAGGTTAACTTTGTCTGGGTTCCAACCAACCCATATCCTACCAACTGAAGTGGTAGAACTATTGGTAATGAGGTTCCAATTTTTAAAAATGTTATGTTTGATCAAATCTTCATTTGAGTTTCTAACTTTAGTTTCAACAATACCAATAACGTCCAGATTGTTTACAGCAATGAACTTAGCAACCTCGAATTGTTTAGAGGGTTGGTTGAGACCCCTTACATTCCAGCAGCTTATTATCATTAAGATCATTTATGTGTATTTTTTCTCTTTCCAGAGGAGTTACTCTTACTCTTATTTCCTTTTTCTTGAGACACGGACTGCTTATTAGCATAACCCGAAGAAGTAAAAGGAGATTTCTGACCTGTTTCCATGTTTGGAATATGAGCAGAATTGCCTGAGCTGGGACAAGAATTTGGGGCGGAGTCGTAATTTGAAAAACCTTCAACCACTTCTGATGTCTTCTTTTGAGGGCCTTCTGATCCATCAGTAGAGTATGGACTTGGGTGAGCAACACAAGTCTGGGTATTAGGAACGATCTTCTCTGTTGAGATTTTAACACCTTCGGCATGCATAGAGGCTTTTTGATCAGTGTGAGACAGAAAAAAATTCTTATCTGCCACATTGTCTTCCTCAACTGGGATAGATATGGTGATTGGACCTTGTATTTCCTCAACACTGGCTTTACTATATGATGAGAATCAAGGAAGCACTTAATGGGCTGAAATGGGCCAATTACAAGAGCAAGGTCCAAAAAGATCAAAGAAGCTTTCAATGGACTGATTCAAGAAATTTGGGCTGATTTTAGCATTCCTAAGAGTGGCCCAAAGGGAAATGAAGACTATGTCAATTTAATTCATGCATGTGAAGATGTGGACTGAATATAACCTTTAAGATATAGCTATATATGTTTTATAGATAGTAGTTGGGAGTTGGTTCATGTTTTTAAGTGCATTTAATGAGTTAAACTACTTTTTTGTACTAGCCTTTGCTAAAAAACGTGAATGCTTTATTTCCTATGGTTGGAGGGTTGTTCCAACAACTTGCATTTATTTCCTATGGTTGGAGGGTTGTTCCAACAACTTGCCTTTATTCCTATGGTTGGAGGGTTGTTCCAATCCTATATATATCCTTTTGTATGGGCAGATTTGAATATAATGGATTAAACACAATTCTGAAGTTGAGCTTTGCTCCTTCCCCTTGTTCTTCACAGAACACAATTTTTGACTTATCAATCAGCCTTTCGCATCTGATTGTGGCGTCTTCACACACCATGACTTATCAATCAGTCTTCCACAACTGATTTTGGCGTCTTCACTAATCTTTGGAATACCCGTGGTTTGCGTCTCTTTATAGGCGTTGGGTCACGGGTTCACTATCAACTACAATCTAATTTTAGCCTTTCTGGGTAAACATGTCAATTTTTATATGCGAACCTCAATAACTTGTATTGAGACCCAACAACAAAAATTGACATGTTTACCCAGAAAGGCTAAAATTAGATTGTAGTTGATAGTGAACCCGTGACCCAATGCCTATAAAGAGACGCAAACCACGGGTATTCCAAAGATTAGTGAAGACGCCACAATCAGTTGTGGAAGACTGATTGATAAGTCATGGTGTGTGAAGACGCCACAATCAGATGCGAAAGGCTGATTGATAAGTCAAAAATTGTGTTCTGTGAAGAACAAGGGGAAGGAGCAAAGCTCAACTTCAGAATTGTGTTTAATCCATTATATTCAAATCTGCCCATACAAAAGGATATATATAGGATTGGAACAACCCTCCAACCATAGGAATAAAGGCAAGTTGTTGGAACAACCCTCCAACCATAGGAAATAAATGCAAGTTGTTGGAACAACCCTCCAACCATAGGAAATAAAGCATTCACGTTTTTTAGCAAAGGCTAGTACAAAAAAGTAGTTTAACTCATTAAATGCACTTAAAAACATGAACCAACTCCCAACTACTATCTATAAAACATATATAGCTATATCTTAAAGGTTATATTCAGTCCACATCTTCACATGCATGAATTAAATTGACATAGTCTTCATTTCCCTTTGGGCCACTCTTAGGAATGCTAAAATCAGCCCAAATTTCTTGAATCAGTCCATTGAAAGCTTCTTTGATCTTTTTGGACCTTGCTCTTGTAATTGGCCCATTTCAGCCCATTAAGTGCTTCCTTGATTCTCATCACTATATCTTGAAGCGGGAGTATGGGTGGGATCATCTCTCATCAAAGTAGTAGGAAGACTACTGGAGAGCTCTTCCTTGGTAGTGTAATCTGCTAGGGAAGAGAACTTGTTGCTTTGTAAGCTTAAAGATATAGCATCTGTAGGGACAAAAGCATTAGGGGTAGTAGTAGAAAGGAGCTCCGTATTGGCTGAACCAATAATATCCGGGACCGATTCAACAGGAATGACAAATACAGGTGGGTTATCACAAACCTCTGCTGTAACAAATTTTCCTTTATCTTTGGTCTTCCAATTGCCATCAATTTGTGTCTGAGTAGTAGGAGGCCCTGTTTGGGTTGGTTTATGAGCTTTTGGTATCTTGGCACAGTCGTGGCCAAACTTCTTACACTTAATGCAGTGGATGGGCGTCCACTGGTACTCAATAGGAAGATAAATCGGATCAATATCACCAGTAACAGGGTCCTCAAAGTCAAGAACAAGTTCTTTGAGTAGTTCATGTTTGGCATTAAGCTCAATGATCCAGGGAGAGACCAAGGGGCTATGGAATTTAATGATCTTGTGAATGCCACTTGTCTTGTAGATCTTAGATTTACAGGTGTCTACTTCTCTTGGAGTAATCGACAATTCGACTCAGTGCACTTCACTAAAAGAAAACTTGATAGAGCTCTCATTAATCCTGGATGGTTGGACACATTTCCTCTTGCTTATGCTGA
Organism: Hydrangea macrophylla; assembly: GCA_033977485.1. Lineage (NCBI taxonomy): Eukaryota > Viridiplantae > Streptophyta > Magnoliopsida > Cornales > Hydrangeaceae > Hydrangea > Hydrangea macrophylla. The sequence goes on along the minus strand of CM066982.1, from coordinate 42,998,501 downwards.
GTTTCTCCCCCCCCCGGTATCTCTGACCACTCTTCTATTATTGTCAATTTAGCTCCTCCTGTCAGTAAGAAAGGTAAACCTTTTAAGTTCTATAATTATTGGACTGATCTAGAGAGCTTTAACACTATTGTTTATACTGCTTGGTCTAGACGTCTTGACGGTACCTCCCAATTTCAACTATTCCATGCCTTAAAGAATCTTAAAGTTGACTTGAAAAACCTTACTAAGAATTCTCTAGGCAAGGAAAGAATCATAGCTAACAAAGCTCGCGAACAGCTTTGGGCTTGCCAAAGAGGTCTAGATGAGAACCCTAGTGATACCTCTCTTCGAGCCCTTGAGAAAGAGCTTATGAGTGTTTTCTTAAAAGCCATCCGCATTGAAGAAGAGATAATTAGACAGAAATCTAGAATCCAATGGCTCGAAGTCGGGGATAGGAACACTGCTTATTTTCACAATTCGGTTAAGAATAGAAGGAACCACAAAAGAATTGTGTCCCTTGTCCAACCTGATGGTTGTAAAACCACTAACGAGGAGGGAGCCAAAGCCGAAGCTATAAGATATTTTAAATCCATGCTTGGCACCCCTGCCTCTAACCCTTACCCAGGAATTAACGATTTGAGGAAAGTCATCCATAAGCGTATCCCCACTGATTTATTTAAACTTATGGATGACATTCCCAGTGATGATGACATAAAGGAAGCTATCTTTAGTATCCATAGTAACAAAGCTCCAGGTCCTGATGGTTATAATGCTCACTTTTTCAAAAAAAACTTGGACCACCACTGGACAATTAGTTACCCAAGCTGTCAAAGAATTTTTCACTTCGAGTGAATTGTTAAAAGAATCTAATGCCACCCTTATAGCCCTCATCCCCAAGACTCCTAACCCTTCTAAAATGAGTGAGTTTAGGCCTATTGCTTGTTGTAATACGGTATACAAATGCATTTCTAAAATTATCTCTAAAAGGCTTCAAAAAATTTTACCCACTCTTGTTGATAATGCTCAATTTGCTTTTATTAAAGGAAGGAAAATAAGTGACAATGTGCTTCCTGACCAGGATCTCATGAGGGACTATCATAAGCCTTATGGCCAACCTAGAGCTGCAGCTAAAGTTGACCTTATGAAAGCCTATGATAGTGTTAGTTGGGTATTCTTACTTGATCTTCTTGATGTTCTTGGTTTCCCACCCAAGATGCAAGGCTGGATTAGAGCTTGCATTACTAGTCCTAAATACTCTATAAACTTTAATGGGGAATCTATTGGGTACTTTGAGGGGGCTAAGGGCCTTAGACAAGGTGACCCAATGTCACCTTATCTGTTTGTTCTGGTAATGGATACCCTTAGCCAATTGATCCAACATAACATCCACAGAACGCCTCATTTTAAATACCATTGGAGATGTGAGAAACTCAAAATCTCACACCTCTGTTTTGCTGATGATCTCCTTTTATTTTTTTATGGTGATGCGAATTCTGCAATTGTTATGACTAATTCTTTGAATCAATTTTTTTATTTTACAGGCCTGCAGGCCAATGCTAGCAAGAGTTGTTTATTTATTGCTGGAATAGAGGAATACGTCCAATGCTATATGCCAAAACCTTCTATTTACCCTTGGATCCCTTCCTATGAAGTATCTTGGCGTTCCTTTGATAACCACTAGACTTAAGAAGGGAGATTGTGATGATCTCATTCACAAAATCAGCTTAAGAATCACTTCTTGGACAGCTAAATTTCTTTCTTATGCGGGCAGGCTACAACTTATCCAATCTGTCCTTGCAGGGATACAAAATTACTGGAGTGCCATGTTTATTCTTCCTAAGAGTGTCTTAAAACATATTGATAGGCTTATGAGTAGATTCTTATGGACTGGGGGAACTGATAAGACCCATGGTGCCAAGGTAGCTTGGGATGTAGTTTGTAGACCTAAGAAGGAAGGGGGTCTTGGCCTTAAAAATCTCACTCAATTGAACCATATTTTAAATCTTAAACATATCTGGTCTATTTTTACTTCTAAAAATAGTTCCCTATGGGTAGATTGGATACACCATTACATGTTAAAAGGAAAGAGTTTTTGGGTAGTCAAGGCCCCTTCGCAATGCTCCTGGTATTGGAAAAAGCTCCTTAAGCTAAGGTCTATGGCCATACCTATGATTAAACATAGGATTGGTAATGGGTATGAAACCCTCCTTTAGTATGATAACTGGCATCCTATGGGCCCAATTCTTGATAGATTTGGGATGCGTGTCCAATATGACGCTGCTATCCCTCTTAATGCTACTGTTTCAGATGTTATTAATGGAAGGGAATGGAGTTGGCCTTCTACTAACACTATTGATTTACTGGAAATAAGAGGTCAATTACATTCCTTACCACCTCCCTCGACATCTAGTGATGTGGTTCAATGGTTGCCTTCTCCTAATAAGGTGTTTTCCTCTGCTAAAACTTGGGACTATGTCCGCCACTCACTACCCTAAAGTCCCTTGGCATCGCCTTATTTGGTTCCCGGGGAACATCCCACGCTATAGTTTTATTTCATGGTTGGCTATCCTCCATAGGTTATCCATACATGATAGAATATTTACATACACACCGGGACCATTAGCTTGTGTCTTTTGCCACAAGAATTTGGAATCCCATGACCATTTATTCTATAATTGCTCTTATACTTCTTTTATATGGCAGGGGGTACTAAACAGGTTGGGAATCACATATACAGTCTCCTCTTGGGATGCTCTTGTTAGTTGGGCAACGGAAAATTGGAAAGGGAAGACTCCTAGGCACATTATTCCAAAAATGTGCCTAGGACTAGTTACATATAGCATTTGGAAGGAGAGGAATGCTCGGAGCTTCAAATTTGAAGAGAAACCTAAGGAAAGAATATTTCAGGAGGTCTGTCTCCATATCTCCCAACAAATACAAGTGCAGTGGAAGAATGACCCTCACCTTCTCCAATATATTGGAAGTTGGACAGTCACTACATAGTGTTTCCCAGTTTGGTTACATGGACTTTTCTGTTATTGTGTACATTGTGTACCGTTTTGTATTTTGGTCTTATTGACCTTTGTGATTAGCCCTTCATGATTTGCTTGACTCTTGGTTTGATTTGGTTTGATTTGAATTGAGTTAGGTTATTTTGGATAAAGACATAACTTGGCTTTGGCTTTGTTATTTCTCCATCCTTTGTGCATTGTCTAATGCATTTTTTGCGCCTATTGTATATCCTGGGGTATGCCCCTTGTAATTTTGTATAGTGTCGTTTGGCTTTTTCTTTTTAATTAACCCTTTTTTCGAAAAAAAAAGGCATTAAGCTCAATGCAAATACGGGCATAGGAAATTCTCCTACCCTCAGCAGTAACTTTAGCCACATGCAACGGCTTACCAATAGCACTAGCTATGTGGCTAAGACCCAAGGGATTCCATAGCTCAAGAGGTATATTGTGAATGTGTACCCAAACTGGAACGGTAGAAATAGATTCCCTTGAAAGGGTGAGCCCAGATTGCCACTTCCTCAAGATGATAGGCTGACCACTAACATGCCATGGGCCTCCTTCAAGAATTGCCAAACTTTCGTCTTCACTATTGAATTTGAAAAAGAAGAAGCCTGAGTCAGTGGCCACCATATCATTTAGCCCTTGTTTTCCCCAAAGTCTGTTGGTGGCATTTTTAACCAAAGAAAGGGGAGTTTCTTTCCAATAAAGTAGCCAACTAAAGTATTATGCCAAGCACTACTACCCTCAATGAAGACTTCCTTAGGGATATTAAGGTGCTGTCCATGAGTTCCTTCTCGTGGCTTAGTGTAGTCAAGCTTTAAACCCAATGAGCTCTTTTGAGTCACCAAAGATGCCCAGGATTTAGCCTGGCTAGGGCCAACCAGAGTATCTTTAGTATGCCCACTATCTTGAACTGGGTTGGCTTCTCCAACATTACACTGGTCACCCTGTGACACACGGCTAGGAAAAAGGGTAGAGGTTGGATTACCTGGCTTTGAATGGGCAAGAGAAGAGAAGCTTGTACCAGTGTGTTAAAACCAGCTGTGGGACTTTGCCTATGACCACCTACAGTATTAGGAGGTGTACTCAAGGTGCCAGTTGTAGCAGTGTTCACTGGTTTATGCGCAGATCCTCTACCTTGAGAAGTGTTGTCACCAGTTGAGGCTATCACCCGGCTAATATGTTCACGTGGGAGTCTTTCTTGAAATTCATCATGTGGGGTCAAACCGCAAGGCTCCAAGGAATTAGCAGCCTTTGATACAACTTTTGACTTACCAAAGGGATGCTGGCCATTAAATCCTGCCGCATGGGACCCACTGTCCGGCGCAAGAAGGGCTTGATTGTTAACTTGTGGGGCCGGACCGCAAGGCACCAAAGGAGTAACAGCCTTATATTCATTATTAAATTCACCAATTAAAGTTTGGCTACTAACCCCATTAGAAGATAGGTTTTTAAAATTATTAAAACGTGGGGCACTTGGGGACATGCCGCCGGGTTTTAGGGGAAAAGAGGCAACACCCATGTGTTGTGTACCAGCCTTTAGCATGTGGGTCTGCTGGGTACCAGCCTTTAACATGTGGGTCTGCTGGCCTTTATAGCCGTTGGTGGCAGCAAAGGAGGGAGCGTGGCCTATGCTTGAAGCGTGAGGAGCACTTGCGGCAAACACTTTGGGAACTTGAATTGCACTACTATTTGGATCTAAATGAACACAATTTTCATCCTCCAGACCACTACAAGTAGAAGGAGAAACAAAACTTTCATTCTGATTTGCACTCATCTCAGCCAGTAGGTTCCGAAGCTGAGTGTTTTCGTCCACCAATATAGAATTAATTCTCAAGGTTGCTTCATAACCCACCTTGAGAGGGTGTTCCAACGGCAGATCTTCATCTTCTTCTTCTTCAATTTCTGAGCAAAGTACATTGTAAACATTCACCTTACCAAATGTTCCCTCAACAGCATTAATAGATTCAACCTTCTTTAGAGCACTATCAGTATCCATGAAAACGTTTGAATCTAGATTAGCAGTAGGAAACTCCATAGGTGGCTTAGCATTCAGTTGAGAGATCAGAGACTCACTGACCATGGATGTAGATGAGGCTGTAAGTTCTAAAGCAGTGACATTCATTGTTGAAATGGCATTCAGCACCTTAGGATCTTCAATATACTTCTCAGCTTGTTTCTTTCTCTTTAAGATTTCATTAGAATCCTGAAGAGATTTGAATACACCTTGATCAGATCTTTCATTCACATAATCATCTTGGACTACCCAATCTTCATCAAGTTCAAGCTCCTCATCAGAGAAGCCATGAGCATTAAGCAAGATAGGAGAGCCAGGTTCAATGGAAGTAGGAAATGATGATTTAACAACATTAAGCACATGAGCATCCAGATTTGAACTTCCAGGATTTAAATATGTAGCTTGCTTATCCTTAAGCTTAGAAGAGTCAATAATTTGTGATTCTCCAGCAGTGTCAGCAGCCCATTTGACTGGTTTAGCAACATTGAGCACCCGGACCTTCCCATCAGAGATGAAACCACCAGGTTGATGTTTTTTCGGAAAAAACCACCAGGTTGATGTTCATCTTTAAGTATCACTGACCCATCTCCTTTGAGAGAGTATTTACTCTCTAGATCTGGAGCAATAACACCCAAAACAGATGAAACTCCAGTAGTAGATGGAACATTTTCACGCTCTCCATGTGTAACCAAAGAAATTGAAGAACTAGCAGCCTTAGATTTAACACGATCCCTTGTCTTTTTATTAGATCCCATCTTCAGCTATGAAAAGAGAGAGAAGAGACAAGTTTAGAGAGAAGGAGGAGCTTCTCTCTCTTCAACATAATATTGATGTTATTGGTATTGTTGAAACCAAAGTTAGACAGACAAATGAGGACTTGATTAAAAATAAAATTTTTAAAAATTGGAATCTTGTCACAAATAGCACCCTTGATTCTGTAGGAAGAATCTGGATTGGCTGGAACCCTGATAAAGTTCATGTTTCTATTCTGAAATCCACCTCCCAACTTATCCATACTTTTATTGAAAGTGACGATAGCAGTATCTCATTTGAGGCATCTTTTGTATATGAGTCTAACTATGGTAATGATAGAAAGGATCTCTGGGCTTCTCTAAATTCTGTTAAGGGTAGTTCATGTTTTCCTAATCATATCATTTTGGGTGATTTTAATGTTGTGTTACAAACTTCTGAACTTTTTTATACTAATGCTTGCTTGAATTCGGAGATTAATGATTTTAACCATCTGGTGAATCAATTAAACCTCTCTGACTTAAGATATTCTTGAGAATTTTTTACTTGGTGTAACAGAAGATTTGGTAAACCTGACTTCACTCGACGAAAGTTAGATAGAGCTTTGGTAAATCAAGCATGGCTAGATAATTTCTCTGATTCCTATACGCATTTTCATAAACCAGGTACATCTGACCACTCCCCTCTAATTACTTATGTGGATAAAATTACTAGAAGGAAGGGTAGGTTATTTAATTTTTTTAACTTCTGGACCCAATTGGATCAATATCCTGAAACTATCTCCCAAGCTTGGAACACTTATGTGAGGGGCACTCTCCAGTTCCAAGTTTGTCATAAACTTAGAATTGTTAAACATGAGTTGAAAAAATTTAGTAGCCTTTTTACTGGAAAGGAAAAAATTAATGCTGATGTAGCTAGCTAGGGAGGAGTTGGAAAATGTCCATTCTGAGCTTCTTCAAAACCCTCATGACACATATCTTATTTCTAAACAAAAAGTATGCATGAAAAATTTCCTTAAAACAAGTTGGATTGAAGAGGAAACACTCAAGCAAAAATCCAGGCTGTAATGGCTGGCATGTGGGGATAAAAACTCTAGATATTTCTTCCAATCTAGCTATCAACGGTAGAAGAAATAGGAAAAGAATTTTTAAATTGGAAAAGCCTAATGGCCAATTTACTTGTAACATTGAAGAGGCATAAATTGAAGCTATTAGACACCTCCAAGACCTCCTTGGCTCACCAGCTAGGAATCATTACCCAGGGATGGACTTTTTAAGAACCTTTATTCATAAAAGGATTCCTGAAAAATTTTTACCTACTCTTGAGAGGGTTCCTAACCCAAAAGAGATTAAGGAAGTGTTTTTCTCCTTGCATGATAACAAAGCCCCGGGGCCTGATGGGTTTAACGTTTTTTTCTTTAAAAATTCCTGGGGTTCTGTTGGCCCTGAAATCATTTCTGCAATTACTGAATTCTTTACCACAGGTGAAATGCTTAAAGAATCTAATGCCACAATTATCACTTTGATCCCTAAAGTCCATAACCCCTCAAAGATGGGGGACTTCAGGCCCATCTCCTGCTGTAACACTGTTTATAAATGTATCTCCAAAATCTTAGCTAATAGAATTCAAATTGTTCTCCCTTCTATTATTGATCAAGCTCAATCTGCTTTTATAAAGGTAGAAAGATTAGTGATAATGTTTTATTAGCACAGGACCTTTTGAGAGACTATCATAAGAGTGGAGGGCAACCTAGGGCTGCTGTAAAAATTGACCTTATGAAAGCCTATGACAATGTCAATTGGAACTTCCTATTTGATCTTCTTGACATTTTGGACTTCCCACCAAGGATGAGAAAATGGGTCCAAGCTTGTGTCTCTACCCCTCGGTACTCCATTAATTTTAATGGGGAATCTATAGGATACTTTGCAGGAGCTAAGGGGCTTAGACAAGGTGATCCAATTTCCCCTTACCTTTTTGTCATTATTATGGATGCTCTTAGCCAATTACTACATTTCAATATTCTAAACGGCTCTTTCTCTTTCCACTGGAAATGTGATAAATTGAAATTTTCCCACCTTTGTTTTGCTGATGATTTAATTATACTGTTAAATGGGGATGTGAATTCAGCTAAACTTATTAGACATACTTTGAATCAATTTTATGAGTTATCAGGGCTTCAAGCTAATAACTCCAAGAGTTGTATCTTTTTCTCTAGGATTGATGATGATTTGGCTCTGGAGTTGCTTAGTGAACTCCAATTTACCAAGGGAAGTCTTCCCTTAAAGTATTTGGGTGTCCCCTTAATTACCACAAAATTAAAGAAACACCATTGTGAGGAACTTGTCACCAAAATATGCTCCAAGATTAATTCTTGGAAGTCCAAATCCCTTTCCTTTGCTGGTAGGACCCAACTCATTCAATCTGTATTATCTGGTATTCAGCTGTATTGGTCTGGTATGTTTATTCTTCCGAAAAGTATCCTTAAGCAGGTGGATCAAGCTTTGAGAAGGTTTTGTGGAGTGGCACTATTGATAAAGCTCATGGAGCAAAGGTAGCTTGGGCTAATGTGTGCAGACCTAAGCTTGAGGGAGGCCTTGGTTTTAAGGATATTTTCCTAACTAATACTGTGCTCAACTTATAACATATTGGAAATCTTCTTGACCCTAAAAACAATTCTTTATGGAAGCAATGGATCCATTTATACATAATTAAATCCAAAAGTTTTTGGGAGGTGAAAGCCCCTGGTCATTGCTCTTGGTATTGGAGAAAACTTTTGAAACTTAGAAATATTGCTAGACCTTTAATCAGGCATAAGATTGGAAATGGATCACATTTTTTTGGAAAAAGGTGAATCGGGAAATGGATCACATACTTCCCTCTGGTTTGATAATTGGCTCCCCTGTGGTCCTTTATTCGATCAATATACTAGTAGTATTGCCTATGATGCTGCAATAACTCCTACTGCTAAAGTAGAAACTATTATCGCTCATCTTGATTGGAATTGGCCATCCTCAAATTCCATTGGGCTTAATGAAGTTCGTGCCTTGTTGGCCAACTTTTATAAACCTTCTGGTCTGCATGACAGTATTGAATGGATAACATCAACAAATGGAAAGTTTATATTTTCCCATGTTTGGAACCATATTAGACCTACATTGCCAACTGTCCCTTGGCACCAATTTACCTGGTACTCAGGGAGTACCCCTAGACATAATTTTATTTTATGGCTTGCCATCCAAAACAAGATAGCCACTCAGGATAGATTTTATCAGTTTACTCCTGGCCCCCTTGCATGTTCTCTTTTGTCTTGGGCAAATGGATTCACATAACCATCTTTTCTTGGAATGTGAATACTCTAATTTTATTTGGCAGGAATTGATGCAGAGATGTGGACTGATCTGGAATGGCACCCATTGAGACAACACTGTTAGTTGGATGATCCAGCATTGGAAAGGGAAAACTCCTCAACATATGATTCCCAGAATCTGCTTGGGAGTTTCCATATACTGCTTGTGGAGGGAGCGGAATAATAGAATTTTCAAGAACTCCTCTACCCCAAAAGAACAACTTCTGAAGAATTTTGTCTCACAAGTTTATGCTCAAATCAACATTAAATGGAAGAGACACAACCAACTTGATGTCCTGTTAGCTAACTGGCACTGATTTCAATTGCCTTTTTACTTGATTTTGACTTCGTTCTGATGGTTTTGTGCTTGGCAAACTCTTTGTTGTTTGCCATTTTATTCTATTTTATTTTATCTTTTGTCGCCTGATGTGACTTGTTTTGTGGATCTTTTGCCACATGTCCTTATGCTCTACGCTTATTGTTTATCTTGGGGTATGCCCCTTGTACTTTTGTACATCCCTTTTTTTGGAATATATTTACCATTTTTTGAAAAAAAAAAAAAAAGGTATGACACATCTCAGCCAAACTATCTAGGCTTGACTAATTAAATGCACTAGGCATCTATCGTCCAATAGTCGATCATATAACCTTATCAATGATGAACATGTAAGACATAGGATTAGTAATCAATTCGATAGCAAGAATTTATCACATCCATTCAAATATATTTAAGTCAAGTTGAAAGTAGTTTTTCACTAATCATAAAATAGAAAGATTACCATAGGAGTACGAATACAAGTTCCTACTAGTCTAGATTACATCAAAGAAAGTGGTATTACAACCTCTGGCAAAATACGATCAACTAACTAAATCTCTCTCGACATCAAAATCTGTGGTTACCTCTCCTAAGTCACTAGATGGCAGAAAGTCTATCGGAGGAACACCTATCCATGCATCCTAGGCTAGTTCTAGTGGCCATTCAGGGTCCTCTATAATCTCAGGCTCTGCTATCGAGTCTTCGTCTTGATCATCATCTAAGTCATCATCGAAGCCTGCGGGGGTAACAAAATGTACTATATCTTCCTGAGGCTCATCCTGATCATGGACCGTAAGGTCTCCAATAGCATGAGATATCTCCTCTATCTCAACAGTCATCAAGCGTGGTGCTATCACTCTGTGATATGTAATCTCTGGAATGGGTCTTTCACGGAAGAAGCAATGCGTCTATCCTCTGGCAAATAATGTGCCTGATGCTGGCACCAATGTGAGCTAATCCTCGGGAGGAAACTTGTCTCTCCAGGGTGACTCTATACTCTGCATCCTCAGCATCGTACTCTACTCGGTGCTCCATGTTATCCTGCCCAACACAGAAAACTAACTTAGTACCAGTGCTAACCAAAGAAATATCTTAAAATTCATAGTGATATGGGGTACTTATTTTCAATCTTTTCTAAACTCTGAGTTGTCGCTGACTGTTTCGGGGTCTAATTCCCTGAAAGTACATCAGCTTCTAACTCCACGTTTTGCACTTGTTTTTTTTTTTTTTGGAAAGTACGTTTTGCACTTGTGATTTCTACGACAAGGTTGATTTCATATGATTCAATCCGTCGTGGGGATCTATTAATCATTCTTATAGGCTATAGATAAATAGGCATAAAATGAGTTACCAGTATAAATAAAACTAATTACAAGCAAGCATTATAGCCATATAAAAATGTATAAGTCAGGCTAAACAAAATAAATTTCCAGTAAAGATACTAGTAGTTCAAACATCAAGTTCCAATAATACGAGTCTTAACAGACTTAACTTCCTGCTATAATGCAAAATGTAAAAGCACAATCTGAATATAAACAAGATCAAGCTAACTACAACATCTATCCTCTGACTATGGTGCTCCTCCTAAAACCATGTTACCATTTGGGAGACTCTATTAAGTACAGAAAATAAATTTTCATACATAACTTCGAATATAAATATTCGAAGTTACAAAAGCATCATAGTTACAAAAATATTTACAACAGAGAGCATGCACGCTGAATATATATATAGTAGGGAATAGTGCCAAAAATATATATATAGAAAAGGCGTACACATTAGTACTAATACGTGTTACAGGCCTGAGTACAGCTATATACACAAAAGATGGGCTATTACAGTAGAGCTCTAGAGCCTGGGAATCCTATCGCAAAAGTCCTCCACATTTGACTCGTAAGGCAGACCATCATCCTGAATCGGAATCTGCTTAGGTGGAACCTAGTCTAAGTATGGGTCGAACTCATCGATCATCTCATCATCATTATCGTCCTCTAAATCATCCTGATGCTCAACCTCTGGCCGTTCATTCATCCTCCAGGACTACCATCGCTCCATCCTCGTCAGCACCCACTGCTGGATCCTCGTCGCCATCAGCCTTTTCCAGATCCCCCTCAGCTATGTCTCCCTCGGGTGGCTCCTCGCTCGCATCCTTAGCTGGGTCAACATCTGCTGCGGGATCAGCATCCCCTACGGGATCAATGTCTTCTACTAGATCCTCTCCATCATCAGCCTCTTCCATGATCATCTCTGGCTCATCATCGTCTGACTCGTCATTGTTGTCGTCATCACCGAACTCATCCTTACTATCAGACCCCATAACTAGCTCTACGGCTATGGGTGCATCAACTATGGGCTCCTCTGGTGCCGGTGGTGGTATAACAGGGGGTGGTCCTACGGGCTCGGGTGGGGGCATCAACTTTAATCGAAAAGTAGTGACTCTGAAGGTATGGTGGTCCTGAGTCATCCCGGCTGCCTCCTGATGAACAAGTCTAAGGGTGCTCTCTCGATAGTGTGCCTCCCTCTACAGGATCTCTAGATCCTCGATCCCCAATACGTGTATGTCATGCCACATATTATCCTCCAAATGCTGCTGGGCACTCTGTCGAATCCTCTAATGGTACAACACTGGGTCTGCAGGCTCTATGCGATTTGGGTATATCCAATGTCCTCCAAATCCATCTCAGACACAAAAAGGTTCCATATAACCTGTCCAATATAAAACTATCATAAAGTTAGTATTTTCATAAGTGGGGAAAGATCTAATGGTTCATAACTTAAAGTTCATAGGACAAACGGTAAACGCCTAATCCTAGGCTTTGATACCAAAAATCCTGTCACACCACGGCGTAGCAAAATAGGGAAAAATTTTGAATTTTCCATTTTTGGACCGGGGATACGTGACAGTTGAATTACTAATCTGTCCTTCTAACTTAGCACATGTATTAATTAAGGGAAATGCTAAAATAAAATAACCACAACATAATATAAACACTAAGAATTAATCCAAACTGAAACTTGTCTTAACATTAAGTCATAAAAGAGATATTACAACTGCCTGGCCTTCTTGGCCTCAATAATATACATAAGGATTACAAGATTCTAAATGTAAATATTACAACTGCTCGCTAGCTATCCAGAGGTCTTCTACCTGGCTTTACCCTTCCTTTACTCCTTAGCACCTCATTCTTGAGCTTATCCACTATACGTACAAAATGTCTGGACATTGGATTGTCCAAGGCGTAATACTATCAGCTTGGATACAAGCTGAGTGAGTATTCATAACATAACACCAATATACATAACAACCACTCACTCTCGTGTTAATGTTCAACATCTTAAGATGCGCACAGTCTCTTATCAATTCCTTTCGCGGGCATAACAGAAGTAATAACAACTCAATAACGAATCATTTACCCATATCATCTATAACATAACTTGAAACGTGATCTCATGAAACATCTCATAATCAACTACTCATAATCAGAAACATGATCTCATAAAATAAGTCGTAATCAACAACTCATAACCAGCTCCCAATGTTCTTGTTAGCAGATTAACACTAATCTTATTTTTTCATCGTGCTTATGCATGCCAATGCGTATTCAATGCATTTTACCTCTCATTGGGATGCTGAGTCTGCGACTTCCTAGATCATCCTATCTCCTTAGAAATATAATAAAAAATTCGAATAATAATATCTTGTCTCTAACAATGTCTCTGGTTAATTCCAGCATAATATGCCCTTTCTCAATATACATAAATAGTAGTAATAGAATAATACTTCACCGTTGGCATCTGTGACTCATATATATATTCTAGCGTATCTCGCCAAGTCTGAAGACTTCTTGCTTAAACAGCCAAGTCCGAAGACTTCCAGCGTATACTGCCAAGTTCGAAGACTTCTAGCTTAAACAGCCAAGTTCGTACACTTCCAGCGTATACCGCCAAGTCTGAAAACTTCCAGCTTAAACAGCCAATTCCAAAGACTTCCAGCATATACCGCCAAGTCCGAAGACTTCCACGTTCAACACCGTTGGGACAAATAAAGCCCGATAATAAGAAAACCCTGGCTCGTCAGTCGTTGATCACTACGAATCCGGTTGCCTCAATGAGTCTTACACCATTCAACTCTTTCCATAGAATCTATACTACACAATGCATGCTGACACCGTGTCGTGAATGCTCGTGTTCACAATCCTCTATTCGTTAGCATTATCAATCATGGCATGTATTATCATTCTGAACATTCTTCATTTGATTCCATTATTAACAAGGCATGCTTTATCACTTCTTTATTCATATTTGTCTTACTACATTCATCTAAGAGCTTATTATCATAAACAATGCTAACATAAGTCATATATCTCTCAGCATGGATTGCTACCAACAAAACATATAGATAAAACCCTTGACATGTTCATATACATGGTATTACAAAGCAATTACAACTAATTATAGCAATACATAGCAGTATAACATTGGGTTAATACAAAGAATACCATATGTATGCATTCACATCACATACAAATTACTCTAGCAGCCCCTATGCATATTTGGAGTGAGGTTATAAATGCTCACCTCGATATACCAACTCTTACGCGTCCTCAGCTAATGATCGAAATGAGATTGCCTACAAAGCATACGATGAAATTATGGTTAAACGTGAACTCCTAAAATGAGGGTGTAATGGTAATTTTACCAAATGAGGGTATAAACCTCAAGGTAGTGATCTATGTGTCATTCTAAGTTTAACGCCATTAACTAGACTCAAATCGGAGTCTGTCACATAAAAGGCTAGGTTTTCTACACCAGTGTGGGCTCTAAGGACAAGCTGTATTTTTCAACCTTATCAAGACTTAAGGAGAATGTTCTAGACATTATTCTATGACCGTGGGAACTGACCGCGTAATTTTCTGAGTTATAGATTATTTATTATGAATTACCAAAGATAATTCATTATATAAATATAACCGTATTGGTCCTTAAATTCATAAATATAACCAAACATAAGAAGCAGATCTTAGAAGTATTTTTATTAAATACAATACATTAAAATACACTACCAGTATTTCTCTCATAATTTTGGGAGCTCGTTTGGTATTTTTAATAATTAATAAACTCTTAAAATCGCTCCCTATTAACTATTTTTTTTTTTTGGTAATCGGGGGTGTCCGGGCCAGCTTGCGCGCACCTCAACTAATCCCCCGAGGCCTGGAGGCGCCAGGTGAATACTCCAGTGGCCACACTCCCCATGACTCGAACACTAAACCTCTTGGGTAGTACACCCAAGAAGCTTACCACTCGGCCACAAGGAACTTGGTTAATCCCTATTAACTATTAAAAATGCTAATATATAGTATTAACTTTATGAATCTTGGGATATAATAAAATAGCATTGGAGTCATCCCCTAATTTCCATAATTTATTAGAGCTCAAAAGTATTTAAATATCTATTTAAATACTAAGGAAACTTTATATTTATTATTTATATTAACCATATTTTTTTTTTTGGAAAACGGTTAATAGATTCCAAAAAAGGGCTGTACACAAGTACAACCCAGGATATACAACAAAGCACAAAGCATAAGGACAAGTGGTAAATCAAGCCACTAGAAATGCCTCAAAAGGCCAAATAAGGACAAAAAAGAAAACCAAACCAAGCCATCAATCAAGTAACCATAACAACAAAAAGACCAAACTAATCCCAATTACGCAACACGGCTTGAAGATGGTTTTGAGTTTTCCATTTGATCCTTATTTGGGCATTGATTTGTGAGACAAAGATCTTCAAAAGGTGCTCTTTCATAGTAGATAAGTTCTGAAAAGTTCTTTTATTTCTTTCTCGCCAAAGGCCATAAATAGTAACCCTCAAACAAATTCTAGGTATCATATGCTGAGGTGTCCTCCCCTTCCAATGCTGGATCATCCAAGAGATAGTGCTATCCCAAGGGGTGCCATTCCAAATCAGGTCACATCTCAACATCAAATCCTGCCAAATGAAATTGGAGTAAGTACACTCAAAGAAAAGATGATCATGAGAGTCCATTTGCCTAAGACATAAAGAACAAGCTAAAGGCCAAAGGGTAAAGTTACAAATTCTATCTTGGGTTGCTAGCCTTCTCTGGATGGCTAACCATAATATAAAGTTCTGTCTAGGAGTGCTCCCAGTATACCAAACAAATGGGTACCAAGGGACTTCAAGATTAATAGGTCTAAGGTGGTTCCAGACATGAGAGAAATTAAACTTGCCATTAGGAGAGGTAGTCCAAACAATTTTGTCTTGTAGAGCAGTCAGTTGATAAAAATTGGACAAGAAGGCCCGAACTTCATTTAGACCAATGGAGTTAGAGGAGGGCCAATTCCATTGAAACTGAGAAATAATAGTTGCCACTTTAGCATTAGGAGCTATAGCTGCATCATAGGCAATACGAGAGGTGTAACTCTCAAACATAGGCCCACAAGGGAGCCAATTATCATGCCAAAGAGACGTACTTAGACCATTACCAATTTTATGTTTAATTAAAGGCCTAACTATACTCCTAAGCTTTAACAGTTTCCTCCAATACCAAGAGCATTGACCAGGGGCTTTTACCTCCCAAATACTTTTGGTTTTGATCATGTGCATGTGAATCCATTGTTTCCATAAAGAATTATTTGAGGGGTCAAGAATATATATATATATTAACCATATAAATAATAAGCATATTATATAATAATATAATAGTAACATACAAAGTATTCAAAAGGGTTCCTTTACTTATGTTCAAAAGGGTTCCTTTATGGATGCCCTGAGTCAACTTTTGAGTCATAATATTCAAAAGGGTTCCTTTACTTATCATTGGAAATGCGATAAATTGAAGATTTCACATCTTTGCTTTGCTGATGATCTTCTCATCTTTTTTAATGGGGATGTGGAATCTGCAAAAATATTAAGACTAACTCTCAACCAATTTTTTGATTTGTCTGGTTTGCAAGCCAACAATGCTAAGAGTTGCATATTTTTTTCAAATGTGGTGCAAGATAAAATTGAAGCAATCTTGGATGTTCTCCATTTTGAAAAAGGAAATCTTCCTCTTAAATACCTTGGCGTCCCGTTAATTACTTCAAAGCTTAAGAAAGTTGATTGTGATGGCTTGATTAATAAAATTTGTGCTAGGGTCAATTCTTGGAAATCTAAGTTTTTATCTTATGCAGGTAGAGGCCAGCTCATTAGCTCCGTCTTAACAGGGATACAACTCTATTGGTCTAGTATGTTTATGCTTCCAAAAGGTGTCCTCAAATAGGTATCCCAAGCTATGGCTAGATTTCTTTGGACTGGTAAGACTGATAAACCTTCTGGAGCTAAAGTTGCTTGGGATAAAGTGTGTAGGCCAAAGAAGGAAGGAGGGTTGGGTTTTAAAGATGTTATTTTAATTAACACTGTTTTGAACCTAAAACACATTGGTAATTTATTAGACCCTTCCAACTTGTCTCTATGGAATAAATGGATCCACCAATATATGTTGAAAGGTAAGAGTTTCTGGCAAGTCAAAATTCCTTCCCAGTGCTCTTGGTATTGGAGGAAGTTATTAAAACTCAGAGGAATTGCTAAACCTTTACTGATTCATCGAATTGGTAATGGGTTAATACTTCCCTTTGGTTTGATAATTGGCTTCCAATGGGACCCTTGTTGGATAAATATTCAGAGAGAATTGTTTATGATGCTGCTATTAATATAGATGCTAAGGTAAGTTCCATTATTAGAGGTAGTGAGTGGAACTGGCCTGGCTCCAATTCTATAGAGCTTGATGAAGTTAGAAATGTTCTGACTAATTTCTACAGGCCTAGTAATTGTATTGATAGTGTGAAATGGATTCCTACTCCTACTGGTCTTTTCAACACATCTATTCTATGGGACCATCTGAGGACTCACCACCCAGTTGTCCCATGGTATCATTGTGTTTGGTTTTCAGGGGGTATCCCCAGACAAAGCTTTGTCCTTTGGATGGCTGTCCAACATAGACTATCTACACATGATAGAATTGTTAATTTCACTTTTGGCCCTTTAGCGTGTATGCTTTGCCATAAAGATATGGAAACTCATGACCACTTGTTTTTTGCATGTCCTTACTCCTCATTTGTGTGGCAGGAAATGATGGTTCGATGCGGCATAACTTGGCAAGGTCAGAGTTGGAGTGACAGTTTGGAGATTATGGCTCCAAGGTTAACAGGAAAGACTTTCCAACATGTGATACCAAAGATTTGCCTTGGAGTGACAGTCTATGGTTTATGGAAAGAAAGGAATATTAGAACGTTCAAGCAAACATCCAACCCTCAAGAAATTCTCCTGAAGAACCTTATCTTTCAAGTGAATGCACAAATCAGGGTCAAATGGAAAAACCATGGAAACCTTAATAGGTTTTTGTGTAATTGGAAGTAGAGTTAGAACATTTTAGGTTGTTTGTGGTGACTCCTGTTTTTCGTTTGTTTTCTCCAGGAGTCCCCATTTTTGTCCTTTTGTTGGTAGTCCTGTCTCATGTCTTTATGTTTTGAGCTTACTGTTTATCCTGGGGTATGCCCCTTGTACATTTTGTACATCCTTTTTTGGAATATATTTACCTTTTTCCGAAGAAAAAAAAAACATACAAAGTATTAAGAATATTATATGATAATATAATAATAATAATAATCACAGACCCGTCGGGTCAAACCCGAACCGAACCCGTATCCACTTTGACTTACAACATGATCCGCCTAGACCCGTACCCGACCCGGACTACAACCCAAGTGTTACCCCCACCCCCACCCCCCCCCCCCCCTTTTTTCTTCTCCGGTGAATTCCTCGCCGTCGGTGAACCCCGAATTCGTCAGAAATCTTCAAATGCTCATATCTCTCTCTCATCTCTCCATGAAAATTCATGAAACCAACGGCAAAAGAACCGGATTTCACTCCTCTATATCATACTCTAAGTTGGGAGTCAGTTTATTCGATTTAGGTACCTACTAGTCCATTATCCTTTTTGGATAATTTGGGAATAATTGCTTGCATGGCCGACCAAAAGTTGTTTATACCAAAAGCTGCTCTTAGGGGCTCTCTCTAGGACCATTGGGGTTTGTTTGGCATAATTTATGGGTGATTTGGAGGTGCTTGAAAAATTGAACTTTGGTGGTGGAGCTTCAATGATGGTTTGGTTTATTAGAGAGCCTAAGGCTCTGATCGGTGCATGCATGTATGTGTGTGTGTGTGTGTGTGTGTGTGTGTGTGTTTAGGCAACATACAGAGTGTTCAAAGAATATGGAAGGGGATGGGCTTACCCTTAACAGTACCTATCACTCTTATCTCTTCTTCTCTTTTGTTTTCTTCTTCTCCTGCTTTCCGCGTAAGTCTGTGTGTATTGTAAGACAGGGATGGCACAGAGAGGGTGTGGGCTGAGGGTAAAGAGAATGGTGTGTGTGTACATACAGGGAGATACGGAGAGGGTGCATGAGGGAATATGGGTATGGTGTTGTGCTGTGGTCTCTTCTCCTCCCCCTCTAAAACTCTCGGGTTCTCTCTCTCAAACCCAATCCACTCTCCCTCTCTATGATAATCTATGTGTGTGAATGTTAGGGTATTGTGTATGCTGAAGATTATGTGCATGTGACATATGTATGTTGAAGAGGCAAAGATATTGACAAGTGTCACGGGAGCTCTAGCATGTGCGACACATGCATAGGGTGGCCATGCATGCTTGCCAAGTGGTGAGGTGGGTATGCATGGTTGCCACATGGCAGTGGTAGGGCCCACGTCTTGTTTTGCATGCAATGGTGCAAAGTGAGTGTGAGGCTAAAAATATGAACATGTACAGGGCTGTGTACAGGTCTAAGTACAGGAATCTATCTATGAATTCTAAACTAGAATTAAAAGTCAGGGTTGCGATCACTACGATTATGATATTACTAAAATATAACGACACAGTTGTTGGGACGACAGTCTTAAGGATATGATCCTAACTAAGATTATCCTATCGAGATTACTATAACTAAACTATTCCTAAGGTGTCATCATTAATCAATATTAAGGCGAGGAAGTTCCTACATGGAATTCTTAGAAATTGCAGGTCCTACATTATCACTCAAGAAGGTCAAGCAATCTAGAATATTATTAGGTTCTTGTTGAAGTTTAAGATCATCTAATGTGGGCTCGATATTTTCCAAGTCCTCTCTGAAAGAATTTTGAAATATAAAATTTTGTGCAATGCATATGCTAGAATCCTTACCATCCTCTTCAACAACACATTCTTTTTGTTCAATATTAGGGTACACATGACTTTCAAGTTCGGGATGAGAGCTTTGATTGATAGCAAGGATAGGTGATGGGCAACTTGGTGACACCACCTCTTCGACCGAAAGAGGTGAGGGTTCATGAATATCACGAGAATCTAAATTGAATTTAGATTTTCCAATTATGTCCTCCCTAGGGTCACTATCAAAGGTAGGGATAGAATCAACAGGGGACTCCTCTTTTCCTAGTTGCGTGCAATCACCTAAACTCTCATCTTAAAAAATCTCATTTTTATCCTTGTAACTCTCCTCACTATATATGTCATCTATTGAGGTGCTCTAGATAAAGAGATTATGCAACTATATCCAAGTAGTGAGTGAGTTGATGCCTGGGGATGTATATTGACGAGAAGATGGTTCTACAACTTCATGCTCAATGGTTTGGTTTTGGAGTTCAGACATCATTATACACCTATTATTATCCTCCAATTCCATTCCATTTTTAGTGTCTTGAAATTCGGATTGTAGTGTTGAAAAACTGGTGTAGTCTTCTATAGTTTGGCTAGTAAGTGCTTGTTGATATCTAGTTTCTAATTTATTAATTCACTATCTGGCCTTTTCATTTCACTAAGCAGCAATTCTAACAGACCATTATCCTCAACTTGGTTATTTTCCTCATTATAACTATACAAAGTTTCATCCCATTGTGGTTGATGATAGTCCCCTTCCCATTGTGTTTGTGTGCAAGACTCCCTAGAAGGAAAGTCTTGGTGTATTTGGTAATTGTGGGAACTAGTACTATATCCTACACTATTATTTTGGTTACATCCCCATTTTCCGAAGAAAAAAAAAAAAGATAATGTGTGTCATAGGTGGGTGCTTGCCAACTTGGGGGATAACTATTTTGATTTTCAAGTGTGTACCTATTCTTGGTGTTTGTGTTGTATGGAGGATAATACGGATATGACATGTTTACCCAAAATTTTTAAAACAATAGGGTATTATTATTTTTATTTTTTTTTGTGAGAGAAAAAGTCCAAAAGTTTTTTTTTAAATTTTAATTTTTAATTTTTAATTTATTATTATTATTATTAGTTTATCTTATTTCACAGAAAAGTTAAATAAATTGGAAATAACCTAGTTGCCTTCCCCGGCAACGGCACCAAAAACTTGACACGACTAAAAAGTTGTGCACCAAGTAATATTGGATAAGTACAGGCCGATCTCACAGGGAAGGAATAGGAAGAATATATACTCAGTTACAACCTAAAGAAAAAGTAAAGATGAATTGTAGAAGTGGAGGTTCTAACCAATCATAATTAATTAAATTAAACTAAATAATAAACTAAAGCATAGAAAAACATAGTTAATGAAATAAATAAATTAAAGGTGTTGGAAATACATGAATCCATATTGATCCTAACCATCTACCATGCATATTCATTCACGTTCTATGGAGTTCATTCATTTTCAGTATTCCTTATTTTTCAAAAGATAGAGAATCCATAGCCCTTACATGACCGGGACTATATCATCACAAGTGATTTAAAATACTTAAAAGACAGTTTAAAATAATGGTTAATACTTGCACTCCAAGTGGTGTTAGCATTCAAAGTGGTTTTCAAAAGTCATTAAAGAAAATAGCCTTAAGGCTTTAAGTTCGACAAACAGTTATGACAAACTGAACTTACTGGAACAATTTGATGACAGATTTCTAAAACATAAAGTCTTGGAATATTTAAAAGAATTATCTCAGGAATTAACTTGTTCGATCGACCAAACTACATCATCCTTCAATCAATCGAAATGCCTTCAATCTCTGGACTCTCTGGTTCGATCGATCGAAATAATTTCGATCGATCGAACACAGGTTTTCTATATAATACATGGTAGAGGCTGGGAAATCAAAGTTTCATCATATATTCCCAACTTCTATACTACGGAAACATGATAAAACTAATGCATAAACAATCAAATACATCAATCACAACGTCTAAACTAATAAACAATGAAATAAAGAAGGAAAAGAAAAATCTGGAATAAATCTTAATAAAACTTGAAATCATCATTAATCTTGAGTATAACAATGGAAAAGAGGAAGAAGAATATCAAACTATCCTAATCTACTCCTAAACTAACCCTAAAGCTACCCTAAAACTGTTATTTTTTGTGTTCTGGAGCATCCTCCTTGCGTCTGCTATCACAGCAGCTTATTTACAGGGTTCGTGCAGACTGTAAGCAACTTTTGGGGAAAAATCAAGTTCAAGTGATCGAACTTTCTCAAGCAATCGAAGGTTCAATCGATTGAAGATGTTCAATCGATTGAACCATCTTCAATCGCTTGAACTTCTCTGGTTTTGATAGCTCTGCGGACCGATGGGCGAATGGCCATATCTCTTCACTCGGATCTCGGATTGACCTCCGGTTTGCAGCTACATGACAATAACTTATAGATCTACATTTTATATCTCTTGGGTACTCTTCTAAATCTGAAGTTTTCAATATCAAAAATGGCATTTTCTCAGCTGCTTCTATTGTTCTCTCCACCAAAATCACTTTTTATGCAATGCGTACTTTCCATGACCTATAAAATAGTGTAAAAACACATGTTTGAGTCTCAACATCATAGAAAACACTTAATCATTAATATGCGTCTAAATCTAGGGACTTGGGGATAAAAGTATGCATAAAAGACCATGTAATACGCTATAAATATGCACTTTTCACCTCTAATGAGTAGCACAAGTTTGAAGCCTTTGAAAAGCTCAAAGAGTTTAGGGCTGAAGTGCGGAAGCAATTGGGCACACATATCATGGCCATTCGATCTGATCGAGGTGACGAGTACCTCTCTAATGAGTTTATTGATCACCTCCTACAGAATGGGATTCTGTCACAGTTAACTGCACCTAATACGCCTCAATAGAACAATGTAGCAGAGAGAAGGAACCAGACTCTTTTAGACATGACTAGGTCGATGATGAGTTATTTTGAGTTGCCATTATTCCTTTGGGGTTATGATACGACCCCCGCCAACAACGTGATGAAACCCGTAACACAATTAATGTCTCGCACCGTTCTACTGTCAGATTCAAATGGAAACCGTGACCCAACACCTATAACAGATGCAAACCTTGGTATAAATGATGAAGACGCCACAATCAAGGATGGAAAACTCGATTGATAAGTCCAGGTATGAACGCCATAGAGTAAATCTGATAAGTTCGAATAGTTCTTCAATGAACCAAAGAGAAAACTCTCACAATATTATTAATGATCAAAAACTGCATATTACAAACCCTAAAACTGTTTAAATAGCTGAGGCTTACAGTTGGGGCCTATAAGCCTACGAAATATTATGCCCCAAAATAAATTAGCCCAAAATTAAAATAAAAGGAAACTAAAGGAATAAGGAAAGTTCCATAGTTGTCATGCAAGCCTACAATTCAGCAATTTAAGCAATTACGAAAAAATGACAATCAAATTCTAATTTTAGGAAAACTAAAATTTGACTTCAATCTTGAATTGCGAGATTATTCTTCTAGAACTTGAATTAGATTGAGACATCTTTGTGGACCAAGCTCCATATGCCTCCACGAATTTTCCTGAGACCAAACTTCTTGAATTAGCCCATTGAGTGCCTCTTTGAACTTCTTTGCCCGAGCCCTCGTAACTGGTCCAATTAGAATTTGAACTGGTTCCCTTGAAGACGTGCCATGATTTGCATCATTCCCCTCCTCTTGAAAAGGATTTGTCCTCAAATCATCACCTACATCAAAAGGACTCGAATCAGTAACATTAAAAGTAGCACTTACATTGTACTCACCTAGCAAATCTAGCTTGTAAGCATTGTCATTGATGCTCTCGAGACCTTGGAAAGGCCCATCTCCTCGTGGCAGCAATTTGGAACGCCTATCAGCCGGAAATCTCTCTTTTCGCATATGCAACCAAACCCAATCTGCGGGTTCAAAAACCATCTTATGACGCCCCTTGTTGGCTTGTTTTGCATATTGCTCTGTTCGTCGCTCAATGTTGAGTTTGGCTTTCTCATGAATCTGCTTAACAAAGTCAGCTTTCCTTTGGCCGTCTAAATTAACACGCTCAGTCAAAGGTAAAGGAGATAAATCCAAGGGAGTTAATGGATTAAACCCATATACAATTTCAAACGGTGAAAATTTAGTAGCAGAATGAATAGATCGATTGTAAGCAAACTCAACATGTGGTAAACAATCTTCCCATGTTTTAATGTTCTTTTGAATAATAGCCCTTAACAAAGTTGACAAAGTCCTATTTACTACTTCAGTTTGACCATCAGTTTGTGGGTGACAAGTAGAAGAAAATAATAACTTAGTCCCTAACTTACACCACAAGGTCTTCCAAAAGTAACTCAAGAACTTAGCATCTCTATCCGAAATAATTGTTCTAGGCATACCATGTAATCTTACAATCTCCCTAAAGAACAAATCAGCAACATGTGATGCATCATCCGTTTTGTGACATGGAATAAAATGTGCCATTTTAGAAAAGCGATCTACCACCACAAAAATCGAATCCCTACCACGTTTAGTCCTAGGCAAACCTAACACAAAGTCCAATGAGATATCAATCCAAGGCTCACTAGGAATAGGCAGTGCTGTGTATAATCCATGGGGTTGCACTCGAGATTTTGCTTGCCTACAAGTTACACATCTTCCATAAATTCTCTCAACATCTCTTTTCATGTGTGGCTAAAAGAAATGCTCGTGTAGGATGGCTAGTGTCTTAGCAACTCCAAAGTGTCCCATTAAACCCCCACCATGTGATTCCCTCACTAACAAATCGCTTAATAATTAGGAACACAACTTATTTTCCCGAAATATGAAATCTTCATGCCTAAAAAATTTACCTAATGCTTTTTTCTCACAATTCCTATACTCTTCACGAAAATCTTGGTCTAATGGATACAATTCTTTAATGTGTTTAAAACCAAGCAATTTTGCATCAAGAGTAGAAATCAATGCATACCTGCGAGAGAGAGCATCTGCAACGATGTTTTCCTTACCTTTCTTGTGACAGATGACATATGGAAATGTCTCAATGAATTCCACCCATCGCGCATGCCTCCTATTCAACTTGTGTTGGCCCTTCAAATGTTTCAAGGATTCGTGATCGGTGTGAATCACAAACTCCTTAGGCCAAAGATAGTGTTGCCACGTCTCCAATGCTTGGACTAACGCATACAGTTCCTTGTCATAGGTAGGGTAGTTTAAGGTTGCCCCACTCAATTTCTCACTAAAGAATGTAATTGGTCGTCCTCCTTGCATGAGAACTGCGCCTATGCCAATACCTGAAGCATCACATTCAATTTCAAATGTTTTAGTAAAATCTGGTAGAACAAGTAAAGGATCATGAGTTAATTTTTCTTTAAGTAATTGAAACGCCTTATCTTGTTCTAAAGTCTTTCACGAACCTCCGGTAAAAACTAGCAAGCCCATGAAAACTTCAAACTTGGCCTACACTCGTGGGCATTGGCCACTCGCGAATCGCACGAACCTTTTCCTCATCAACCTGTACTCCTTGGGCACTAACAACAAAGCCAAGAAACACAAGCTTATCTGTGCAAAAAGTGCACTTCTTAAAGTTAGCAAATAACTTTTCCTTTCTCAAGACTTCCAAAACTGATTTCAAGTGTAGAATATGGTCATCAAAGTTTTTGCTATAAATGAGTATATCATCAAAATAGACAACAACAAATCTGCCTATAAAAGTACGCAAGACATGGTTCATTAATCGCATAAATGTACTTGGTGCATTAGTTAATCTATATGGCATCACTAACCACTCATTTAAACCATGTTTTGTTTTAAAAGCAGTTTTCCATTCATCTCCTTCTTTCATTCTTATTTGATGATAACCACTTTTTAGATCAATCTTAGAAAATACACAAGCACCATGCAGTTCATCTAACATATCATCCAAACGAGGGATAGGGTGTCGATACTTTACCGTGATGTTGTTGATGGCTCGACAATCAACGCACATCCTCCACGTCCCATCCTTCTTAGGAACTAAAATCACCGAAACGGCACAAGGGCTCATGCTTTCTCTCACATACCCCTTTTCCATCAATTCACTTACTTGCCTTTGCAACTCCTTTGTCTCCTCAGGATTAGCACGATAGGCAGGTCAGTTTGGAATGGAACCGCCAGGTACGAAGTCAATTTGGTGTTCGATCCCTCGAGTAGGCAGCAAACTGTGCGGAATCTCTTCGGGCATGACGTCACCGAATTCCTGCAAAAGAGAAACAACATAACTAGGCAAAGCAGGGTCAATCTCGTTAGTGTTCAGAAATACCTCCTGATACAATAGTAGAATCATTGGCTGATTTAGAAACTCGTCTTAAATATTTTTGTTCGTTTTGCATTGTCCATGGTCTAAGGAGTCCGAAACTGATCGTACTCCATAGTGTGAAAATTTTTCTGAAAAAAATTTGGTTTATATGCTGTTCGAAACCTATCTTCTGTGATCGTTGTTTCTTGGGATAAACCTTGTTTCCCTCTTCAATTGGCTCATATTCAGAAAAAAAAAAAAAAAAAAAAAATTCATGATTTTTTTCTTTTATTCCTCTCAAAATCTGATTTCTTGTTTCGTTTGCCCTCGTCGTATATTTTCTTGAGATCTGTGTCATTTTTTTTCCTATTACTTCCTTGTTTCTTGAATCTATTGCTGGCTGGGATAAAACAAGGTTGTGTCTTGATTTAATTCAATTAGTTCTTGAAAGAACTTGAAAGGGAAAACAATTGAGGTAAAAGGCAAGAGTGTGTGAGACTAATTTCGGGAAAAAGCCAATCAGAGTGAAACACGAGTGGAGTGACAATTTTTGAGCGTAAACACGTAAGGGAGTGTGTGAGGTTTTACCACTAATATTCTTGTTTTGCAGTACATTAAAATGGGTGACTCAACACCTAGAGGGGAGGCAGATAACACAGCCTTTATGTTGTAGGCCATGCAACGACAGTTTGAATGGTTAAATTTGGTGTTGGGGGAGGTAAGGGATAGGATGGATCAACAAGATGTAGTGATTCAAAATCTGCAAGGTGGGCGTGATGGGAGGAGACGTGAGCCTAGAGTTGAAAATGAGTACGAGATCGAAGAAGATGAAGAGGATGAGGAAGACATAGTATTTGATGTTGGTAGGGGAGGAATGGGTAGACCTAGAGGAGGTAGGCGTGGAAGAGGACCTAGGGGGAATCCAAGGGGTTGACATGGGGTAGATAGGAACCTTGGGAGCATCAAAATGAAAATACCATCTTTCCAAGGGAGGAATGACCCTGAAGTGTATTTAGAATGGGCTTACAAATGCGCCTAGTACTTTTATGCGATTAATGAACCATGTTTTACGAGCGTTCATAGGCAAGTTTGTGGTCGTGTACTTTGATGATATCCTAGTGTACAGCAATACGTTAACGGATCATATTCAACATTTGAGATATGTGTTTGAGGTGTTCAAATGTGAAAAGTTGTATGCTAATTTTAAGAAATGCACCTTTTGCATGGAAAAAGTTGTTTTTCTTGGATATGTTGTTAGTACAAAAGGCATTGAGGTGAATGAATAAAAAGTCAAAGCCATCAAGGAGTGGCCAACGCCTAAAGGTATCACTGAGGTAAGAAGCTTTCATGGTCTAGCTAGTTTTTATAGGCATTTTGTAAAGGATTTTAGTACCATTGCTGCACCACTCACTGAAATAATAAAAAAAATTGTTGGATTCCATTGGGGAATTGATCAAGAGAATGCATTTGCTACAATCAAAGATAGGCTTTGTTCTGCACCTGTGTTAGCATTACCTGACTTTAACAAAACTTTTGAGATTGAATGTGATGCTTCAGGAATAGAGATTGGAGCCGTTTTGATGCAGGATAGGCGCCCCATAGCCTTCTTCAGTGAAAAGCTAAGTGGGGGCAGCCCTGAATTACCCCACTTATGACAAAGAACTTTATGCTCTTGTTCGCGCTCTAGAGACATGGCAGCATTACCTTTGGCCTGAGGAGTTTGTGATCCACACCGATCATGAATCATTGAAGCATCTCAAGGGACAAGGTAAAATAAATAAGAGACATGCTAGATGGATGGAATACATTGAGACTTTTCCTTATGTCATCCGTTACAAGCAAGGTAAGGAAAATACTGTTGCTGATGCTTTATCACGAAGGTATGTACTTCTTACTTCTATGAGTGCTAAAATGCTTGGGTTTGAATATGTGAAAGAAATATATGCCGATGACACTGATTTTTCTGAGGTGTATTTGGCATGTGACAAAGCAGCATTTGGTAAGTTTTTCAAGCATGATGGTTATCTATTTAAAGAAAACAAATTGTGTGTGCCAAATTGTTCAATGCGTGAGATGTTGGTGCGAGAGGCACATGGTGGGGGATTAATGGGACATTTTGGTGTCAGGAAAACCTTAGAAATTTTGCATGAACATTTCTTTTGGCCTAGAATGAGAAGAGACGTCAATCGAATATGTGGTAGGTGCATTACATGTAGAAAGGCCAAATCTAAGGTTTTACCACATGGGTTGTATACTCCCTTACCCGTCCCTAGTGAGCCATGGGTAGACATTTCTATGGACTTTGTTTTGGGGCTGTCTAGGACGAAGAGGGGTAGAGATTCTATTTTTGTGGTAGTGGACAGATTTAGTAAAATGGCACATTTCATTCCATGCCACAAAACAGATGATGCCACAAACATAGCTGATTTGTTTTTCAAGGAAATAGTGCGCCTCCATAGTGTACCTAGGAGTATTGTTTCTGATAGGGATGTCAAATTTCTTAGCTACTTTTGGAAGGTTTTGTGGGGAAAATTAGGTACCAAACTTTTATTTTCCACTACTTGTCACCCACAAACTGACGGACAGACTGAAGTAGTCAACAGGACCTTGACTCAACTCTTACGCACTGTCATTCAAAAGAATTTAAAAACCTGGGAGGATTGTTTGCCATTCATAGAGTTTGCATATAATAGGACTATGCACACTAGTACTTCTTATTCTCCTTTTGAAATTGTTTATGGTTTTAATCCACTCACTCCTTTAGATTTGATGCCTTTACCTATTGATGACAGAAGTAGTTTGGATGGACACAGGAAGGCTGAATTAGTGAAGTCAATTCATGAGAGGGTACGACTTCAAATTGCACAAAAAAATGAAAAGTTTGCTTTCCAAGCCAACAAAGGGCGTAAGCGTGTTATCTTTGAACCAGGAGATTGGGTCTGGGTTCACATGCGCAAAGAAAGATTCCCTGCCCACAGAAGGAATAAATTGCATCCTCGAGGAAATGTGATAAGCTTCAAATATCTCATCTCTGTTTTGCTGATGACCTTCTTATTTTATTTAATGGAGATGTGGAAACTGCTACAGTGATTCAGGAAGCCCTTAACTAATTTTATCATTTCACTGGGCTCCAAGCTAATAATGCTAAAAGTTGCCTTTTCTTTTGTAATGTTGAAGAGGAAATAACTGAAAATATTCTTTCCACCCTCAACTTTGTGAAAGGTAATTTACCTGTCAGGTACCTTGGGGTGCCCCTTATTACTTCTAAGCTCAAAAAACAAGACTGTGAAGTGTTGGTTAGCAAAATTTGTGCTAGAATTAATTCTTGGAAGTCTAAATTTCTGTCTTATGCTGGAAGAGCTCATTTGATTAATTCTGTTTTGACAGGTATTCAACTTTTTTGGTCTGGCATGTTTATTCTTCCCAAAGGAGTTCTCAAACAAGTGACTCAATTTATGGCTAGATTCTTATGGGCTGGTAACATTGAAATTAAACATGGTGCAAAAATAGCTTGGGATGCAGTTTGTAGATCCAAGAAAGAAGGAGGTTTGGGGTTCAAGGATATCAATTTAACTAACACCATTTTATGTGAATGAATATTATTTCTTCTCAGAGAATTCAGTTTTCTCTTCTTGTTCTTGATTGAACAATTCGAACTTATCAACGGCATTCCCTTTGTGGCGTTCACACCAAATCTGGGTTCTTGAAACAGGATTTCAACGGGTCTAGATAATCTTTGTGGCTTGATTATTGGCTTTCCTGGGTTATTTACAATCTGATTGTGGGTTCACGGAATATAAATTCCACGGGTTCATATCAGGTGTACCCTCTTCAACTCTATCCAATCTCTCATGTATCGGTTCCAATTCTGCCCTCATCATCCGCCTCATCTCCCCCACTAAAGCTTGCATTTGTAGATTCGTAACAACCGGCTGTTGAGCCTCTTCATTTGTGACTCTTCCCTGATCTTGAGCCATAATCCCTGCAAGAACGGATTAGAAATAGAACAGATCCTCACTACACTCCCTCACGTGTTTCACTCAAGAATATGATTCACTCGTGTTTACACTCAAAAATCAAGTCGGCTTTTACCCTCTTATGTGCTCACCACTCCTGCCTTTTTCCACTCGTAGTAATTCTCACTCAGTTCTTATGAAACTGATCAAACAATGACCAGAATTTCTCAGTAACAATCCACACCCAAACTAGACCAATCAAATTTGGAAGTTAAAAGCACGACTAAAAACGAACGCGGATGGCTAGGTTTCCAAAAGCACAAAAAAAATGGAATTTTTTGGAAATTTTTTTTCACACTATGGAGTAAGGTCAGATTTGGACTCCTTAGACCCCCCAATATTTTTTTTCTCTCAGTTCTTTTTTTTTTTTTCGCGGCTTACCGATCTCTTCTCTTCTCTTCTCGAGATTCTTTTCTTTTTTTTTTTTGAGAATATCAGGGAGACTTAACAGTTCACATATCTGATTCAGAAACCCTAATTCCTGAGAAGGAAAAAGACCACAATAACAACGATCACGAGGATGAACAAACATGAAGTAACAAGAGCAAATCATAGATCAGATTCGTAAACCCTAAACACGAAATTCCAGATCGTAATCGAACACCTTTTTTTTATACGGTTCAGAAACGAGAACGAATAAGAAAACGAGCAGAAACAAAAACGAATAAGAACAGAACCAGAAGAAACGAATAAGAACAGAAACGAAAAAGATAGGATAAACCTAAGACTAGAACTGTGCTCTGATACCAACTGATACGACCCCCGCCAACAACGTGACGAAACCCGTAACACGATTAATGTCTCGGATCGTTCTACTGTCAGATTCAAATGGAAACCGCGACCCAACACCTATAACAGATGCGAACCTTGGTATAAAGGATGAAGACGCCACAATCAAGGATGGAAAACTCGATTGAAAAGTCCAGGTATGAACGCCACAGAGTAAATCTGATAAGTTCGAATACTTCTTCAAAGAACCAAAGAGAAAACTCTCACAATATTATTAATGATCAAAAACTGCATATTACAAACCCTAAAACTGTTTAAATAGCTGAGGCTTACAGTTGGGCCCTATAAGCCTACGAAATATTATGCCCCAAAATAAATTCGCCCAAAATTAAAATAAAAGGAAACTAAAGGAATAAGGAAAGTTCCATAGTTGGCATGCAAGCCTACAATTCAGCAATTTAAGCAATTACGAAAAAATGACAATCAAATTCTAATTTTAGGAAAACTAAAATTTGACTTCAATCTTGAACTGCTAGATTATTCTTCTAGAACTTGAATTAGATTGAGACATCTTTGTGAACCAAGCTCCATAGGCCTCCATGAATTTTCCTGAGACCAAACTTCTTGAATTAGCCCATTGAGTGCCTCTTTGAACTTCTTTGCCCGAGCCCTCGTAACTGGTCCAATTGGAATTTGAACTGGTTCCCTTGAAGACGTGCCATGATTTGCATCAGGTTATGCTTTGGAAATCGCTGTATACATTCTAAATCTTGTTTCAAGCAAATTTGTTCCTACGACACCACGGGAGATGTGGATTGGGCATAAGCCTTCTTTGCAACATCTCCAGATATGGGGATGTCCAGCACATGTACTGTAAAGAAAGATGAGTAAGTTGGAGACTAGATCAGTATATTACTTTATAGGATATCCAAAGGGTACTTATGGTTGGTATTTTTATGATCCAAGAGAACAAAAAGTATTTGTTCATACAAATGCAGTTTTCTTAGAGGATGATTATATCATGAACTATAAACCTAAGGGAAGGATAGATCTGAAGGGGATAGAAGGGGATATCGCACTGGTGCCTCATCGTAGTGGGAGGGTTGTCAGTCAGCCTAATAGATACATGTTCTTAGGAGAATTTTTGAAGCTGTCTCCATAGAATCTGAATCTGATCCTACCACGTACGAAGAGGCAATGGCAGATGTTGATTTAGCTCATTGGGTTAAAGTTATGAAAGTTGAGTTGGAGTCTACGGACTCCAATCAGGTCTGGAATCTTGTAGAAACACCTGCCAATATTAAACCCATTGGCTGTAAGTGGGTCTACAAGAGGAAAAGAAGATCTGATGGTAAGGTTGAGACCTTTAAGGCAAGACTTGTAACTAGTCTGGCCCACTGCTAATATGGACTACCCATTTTGCCTCACACCCTAACCTGATCCTACCCAAGACCCGACCCATCCAAATGTGATATAACCCGAGACCCGGTCCCCCTTTTGTTCTCTGGTGAGCTTGGGCTGCCGCCGGCGAGTTGCGAGTTTGTTGAAAATCTCTCTCTCCTCATATATCACTCATATGCCCATGAAAATTCATGAAACCAATGGGGAAATGACCAGAATTTCCTCCTCTATAACATACTAGGATATGGTAGATCAGTTCATTCATTCATTTGAATATGATCATCCCAGAAGATGCGGGATATGATGAAGCTGAGCAGCAGAATATGGAAGGTACGCTTACATTATTTAGCACTCGAGTTAAGGTGTTGTTTGATACTGGTACTTCGAATTCATTTATTGCTATCAGAATTGTTAAACTTTTAGGTTTAGTACCCCAGGCACTTGATGTAGCCCTGAATGTGGTATCACCTTTGGGAGTAGCCATAAGATTAGGGAATGTATGCAAGGACTATACCTTAACCCCTGAGGATAGAACTCTTCCCCAATATCTAATCATTTTGTCAATGAAGGAATTTGATGTCATCTTAGGATTTGATTGACTCACGAAGTATCGTACTGAGTTGGATTGTGCCAATAAAATTATTACCTTTTCGGTACTAGTAAGTCAGCCGTTTAATTTTCAATGCAACCTCTCTAGTGATGCTTTTCTTACTAGCCGCCTGGTAGCTATCGAGAGCTCTAATTCAGAACTCACTGTTGCACAGATTCTCGTAGTTTGAGACTTTGGGGACGTGTTTCAAAATATTTTAGGATTGCCACCCAAGCGAGAGATTGACTTCTGCATCGAGTTCGTGCCTGACACTTTACCACAATCAAAGGCTCCCTATCGGATGGCACCAATGGAGATGCAAGAGCTAAAGAAGCAAGTGTAGGAATTGGATGATCTCAAGTTTGTTCGACCCAGTATGTCACCTTAGGGAGCACTAGTGCTATTTGTTAAGAAGAAGGAAAAAACCCAACGACTCTATATTGACTATAGGGAGCTCAACAAGGTCACAATTAATAATAAGTACCCACTCCCTAGAATTGAAAATATGTTGGATCAGCTACAAGGAGCGACGACTTTCTCAAAGATCAATTAACGATCTAGATATCACCAACTGTTGGTTTGACCCAAGGATTTTTCAAAGACTATTTTTCAGGACGAGGTATGGGCATTATGAATTCTTGGTTATGTCTTTTGGATTAACCAATGCCCTAGCAGTAATCATGGACCTAATAAACAGAGTATTTAGACCCTACTTGGACCAGTTCATTATCGTGTTCATAGATGATATTCTAATCTACATAAAGACCAAGGAGGAACATGAGGACCATGTAAGGATTGCACTACAAACCCTTTGAGATAACCAACTATATACAAAGTTCAGCAAGTGCGAGTTCTGGCTAAAGAAAGTCAAACTTTTAGGACATGTTGTCTCATAAGATGGAATAGCCATAGACTCGTCAAAGATAGACGCAGTTCTGGATTGGAATATACCAACTACTACAGCTGAAGTCAGGAGTTTTCTTGGTCTAGTTGGATACTATCAGAGATTCATGGAAGGATTCTCCAAGATCGCAGCTCCTCTTACCGGACTAACAAAGAAGGATTTGAAGTTTGAATAGGGTAATAAGCATGAACGTG
This sequence comes from Hydrangea macrophylla, assembly GCA_033977485.1. Classification (NCBI taxonomy): domain Eukaryota; kingdom Viridiplantae; phylum Streptophyta; class Magnoliopsida; order Cornales; family Hydrangeaceae; genus Hydrangea; species Hydrangea macrophylla. Next base: position 42,964,701 of record CM066982.1, on the reverse strand, counting down.
CATTCCAGGAATGAAACAAAGATTGACCATAGTGCCAGTGCTGGCAATACCCAAGAGAGGTGAGTAGTTCACCATTTATAGCGATGCATCACACCAAGGACTCAGATCTGTTCTGATGCAAGATTGGAAGGTAATCAGATACGAATCACGATAATTGAAACCTCACGAGTTGAATTATCAGACGCATGACCTTGAGCTAGTCATGATTGTTTTTGCACTCAAGATTTGGAGGCATTATCTCTTCGGTGAGAAGTTTGATCTGTTCTCGAATCACAAGAGTCTAAGATATTTGTTCTCTCAAAGGCAGTTAAACATGAGGCAACGACGTTGGATGAAAATGTTAAAGGACTACGATTTCACATTGTAATATCACCCTCGAAAGTCAAATATAGTGGCCGATGCACTGAGTCGGAAACCCAAAAAAGGATAGTAATATGATACGAACCCCGCCAATAATGTGACGAAACCCGTAACCTGATTAATGTCTCAGACCGTTCTACTGTCAGATTCAATGGAAACCGCGACCCAACACCTATAACAGATGCGAACCTTGGTATAAAGGATGAAGACGCCACAATCAAGGATAGAAAACTCGATTGATAAGTCCAGGTATGAACGCCACAGAGTAAATCTGATAAGTTCGAATAGTTCTTCAAAGAACCAAAGAGAAAACTCTCACAATATTATTAATGATCAAAACTGAATATTACAAACCCTAAAACTGTTTAAATAGCTGAGGCTTAAAGTTGGGCCCTTTTAAGCCTACGAAATATTATGGTCCAATATAATTCACCCCAAAACTAAAATAAAAGGAAACTAATGAATATAAAAAGTCCCTAAGTTGGCATGCAAGCCTATAATTTATTCTAGAGCTTGAATCATGGACACCCAGCCTTGTGGATCACTAGTATCCTCCTTTGGGCCACTCAGATTAGTCTCAACCCAAATTTGTTGAACCAGCCCATTGAGATTGTCCTTGAACCGCTTTGCTCGCGCCCTTGTAACCGGACCAATTGGCACGTGGTTCGGGTCCGCATTCCACCTTGTGCTAGCCGCCATGTTCTCATCATTCCCCTCCTCTTGAAAAGGATTTGTCCTCAAATCATCACCTACATCAAAAGGAGATAAATCAGCAACATTAAAAGTAGTACTAACATTATACTCACCAGGCAACTCTAGCTTGTAGGCATTGTCATTGATGCGCTCAAGAACTTGAAAAGGACCATCGCCTCGGGGAAGCAATTTAGAACGCCTTTGTGCTGGAAATCTTTCTTTTCGCATGTGTACCCAAACCCAATCTCCGGGTTCAAAGATGATATTGCGTCGCCCTTTGTTAGCTTGCGTTGCATATTGCTCCGTTCTTCGCTCAATATTGAGCCTTGCTTTCTCATGAATCTGCTTAACCAAATCTGCTTTCTTTTTTCCATCTAATTAACACGCTCAGTCACAAGTAAAGGAGATAAATCCAAAGGAGTTAAAGGATTAAAACCATACACAATTTCAAAGGGTGAAAATTTAGTAGAAGAATGGATAGTACGATTATAAGCAAACTCAACATGTGGTAAACATTCTTCCCATGTTTTGATGTTCTTTTTAATAATAGCCCTTAACAAAGTAGATAAAGTCCTATTTACTACTTCAGTTTGACCATCAGTTTGTGGATGACAAGTAGTAGAAAATAATAACTTAGTCCCCAACTTACACCACAAGGTCTTCCAAAAGTAACTCAAGAATTTAGCATCTCTATCCGAAACAATGGTTCTAGGCATACCATGTAATCTCACAATCTCCTTAAAGAACAAATTAGCAACATGTGAAGCATCGTCAGTTTTGTGACATGGAATAAAATGTGCCATCTTGGAAAATCTATCCACCACCACAAAAATTGAGTCTCGACCGTGTTTAGTCCTAGGTAAACCTAACACAAAATCCATTGAAATATCAATCCATGGTTCACTAGGAATTGGAAGAGGTGTGTATAAGCCATGGGGTTGTACTCTAGATTTCGCTCGCCTACATGTGACACATCTACCACAAATTCTCTCAACATCTTGTTTCATGCGTGGCCAATAGAAGTGTTCTTGTAAAACGGCTAATGTTTTTACTACCCCAAAATGTCCCATTAATCCTCCCCCATGTGACTCTCGCACAAGCAACTCTCTCACTGAACAAGTTGGAATGCACAATTTATTTTCTCGAAATAAAAACCCCTCATGCCTATAGAATTTATTATGGGCTGTTTTTTCACAAGATTCAAATTCTTCACTAAAATCGAGATCTAAAGGATACAATTCCTTAATATGCTCAAAACCAAGAATCTTAGCATCAAGAGTAGAGATTAGAATGTACCTTCGAGAAAGTGCATCGGCAACGATGTTCTCCTTACCTAGTTTATATCGAATGACGTATGGAAACGTCTCAATGAATTCAACCCATCGTGCATGCCTCTTGTTCAGCTTGTGTTGGACTTTAAGGTGCTTTAAAGACTCATGATCTGTGTGAATCACGAACTCTTTAGGCCACAAGTAATGCTGCCATATCTCCAAAGCTCGAACCAATGCATACATCTCTTTGTCATACGTGGGATAGTTTAAGGTAGCCCCACTTAACTTCTCACTAAAGTATGCAATCGGTCTTCCTTCTTGCATAAGCACGGCGCCAATACCTAAACCTGAAGCATCACATTCAATTTCAAAAGTTTTTGTAAAGTTAGGTAAAGCAAGTAAAGGTGCATGAGTTAACTTCTCCTTGAGTAATTGAAATGCCTTCTCTTGCTCTTTCCCCCATTTGAACCCAACATTTTTCTTGATGACTTCGGTTATCGGTGCAGCTATATTACTGAAGTCTTTCACGAACCTCCTGTAAAAACTAGCAAGTCCATGAAAACTTCGCACATTACTTACACTAGATGCGCTTGGCCATTCTTGGATAGCACGAATCTTTTCTTCATCAACCTGTATTCCTTGTGCACACACAACAAAACCAAGAAACACAAGCTTATCGGTGCAAAAAGTGCACTTCTTTAGGTTAGCAAACAACTTTTCATTTCTAAGCACATCTAACACAAGTTTTAAATGCTTCAAATGCTCTTCCAAGTTTTTGCTATAAATCAGGATATCATCAAAATAAACAACTACAAATTTTCCAATGAAAGCACGCAAAACATGGTTCATCAATCTCATAAAAGTACTAGGAGCATTAGTTAATCCAAAAGGCATAACTAACCATTCATACAAACCATATTTTGTTTTAAATGCAGTTTTCCATTCATCACCTTCTTTCATTCTAATTTGATGATACCCATTTTTCAAATCAATCTTAGAAAATATACAAGAACCATGCAACTCATCTAACATATCATCTAAGCGAGGAATAGGGTGTCGATACTTTACCGTTATGTTGTTGACGGCTCGGCAATCAACGCACATTCTCCACGTCCCATCCTTCTTAGGAACCAAAATCACCGGAACGGCGCATGGACTCATACTTTCTCTTACGTACCCCTTTTCCATCAACTCACTAACCTGGTTTTGTAGCTCCTTTGTCTCCTCAGGATTGCTTCTATAGGCTGGTCGGTTTGGAATGGTAGCACCAGGCACGAAATCAATTTGATGTTCAATCCCTCGAATAGGGGGTAAACCATGTGGAACCTCCTCGGGAAAGATATCACCAAACTCCTGCAAAAGAGAAACAACAGAACTAGGCAAAGATGAGTCAATTTGGTTAGTGTTTAAAAATGTCTCTTTGTACAAAAGTACAATCATAGGCTGATTTGAAAACAACGCTCGTTTGATCTCACTCGCTTTTGCATAAAAATTCTTTTTTTGGTTTCCCTCTAATTTTCCCTCAATGGCTGCATTTTTCTTTTCTTTTTCTCTCTCATTTTTCTCACTCTTTCTCTTTTGTTCACTCTCTTTCTTTTGATCACTCTCCCTTTGCAACCTCACTTGATCTTCATAAACTTGCTTCGGTGTCAAAGGCACTAAGGTGATTGTCCTTTGATTAAGCACGAACGAGTATTTATTTGTGAAACCATCATGCTTAACACGTCGATCAAATTGCCATGGCCTCCCTAACAACAAGTGTCCAGCTTGCATCGGAACCACATCACTCAAAATTTCATCTTCATATTTCCCAATACGAAAAGAAACTAACACCTGTTTAGTTACTCTTCACCACTATCATTGAGCCATTGCAATTTATAAGGTCGTGGATGCTTGATTGTTGGCAGCCCTAATTTCTCCACCAAAGTTGTGCTAGCAACGTTAGTACAACTCCCCCCATCTATGATCACACTACACACCTTATCTTTGACATGACATCTCATATGAAAGATGTTCTCCCGTTGTGCCTCATCATCTTCCTTAACCTGCATATTTAGAGCTCTCCTTGCCACTAACAAATCCCCTTGGGCAGCGTACTCTTCATCGTCGGCATCCTCCAATGGTGGCACAGATTCGTTGTCATCTTCATCTTCGGTTTCAATCTCACCATTATCTCGTAACACCATAACTCTCTTGTTCGGACATTGGCTAGCTATATGTCCCCTACCTTGGCACTTAAAACACTTAATATCACGGTTTCGAGAAGTAGACGAATCGGATTTACCTTGATTTCCATGACTGGTCACCTCTTGTTTTTGCTCAGTTTTTGGCTTCACCAAAGGCTGCTTCTCATCTCTTTTCCAATTATTTGGTTTCCAAGCGGATGTATTGGAATTTTGGCTTGGACGTGTGCTGCTGCCCCTCCTCTTGAGTTGATTCTCAATTTTAATAGCCATGTGTACCATATCCTCCAACTCAACATAGTGTTGCAATTCCACTGCATTGGCAATTTTCCGATTCAACCCAACTAAGAATCTAGCCATTGTAGCCTCTCGATCTTCCTCTACATTCGCTCGAATCATAGCAACTTCCATCTCCTTATAATATTCTTCCACACTCCTATTACCTTGCCTCAAACTTTGCAACTTGTTGTACAACTCTCGGTAATAATAGCTTGGAACGAACCGCTTCCTCATCACAGTTTTCATATCCTCCCATGTCTCTATTGGACGCTCCCTATTTCTTCTCCTATTCAACACCAATTGATCCCACCAAATCATAGCATAATCAGAAAATTCAATGGCAGCAAGTTTTACCTTCTTAGCCTCAGAGTAATGGTGGCAATCAAATACTAATTCTACCTTCTTCTCCCATTCTAGATAGGCTTCCGGATCATTCTTCCCTTGAAACGAAGGAATCTTCATCTTAATACTACCCAAATTATTATCTTCCCGGTTCCTAGCTTCTCTAAACCTAATTTCTCTACCCCGACCACCATATCTCCTATGATTATCTATTGACTCCTGATCATTTTCTTCGTCAAAGTCTCCCCAAAAATACTCCTCTTCTTCAACTCTCACTCCCCTCGGTTGAACTCTCTCTCTTCTACGTCCATGAGGAGCATTGTTTTGTGGCTGCTCCACACGTGCATTCTCTACTCTATCTAACCGTTCATGAACTTGTTCCATCTCTGTCCTCAATACCCTCCTCATTTCACCCATTAATGCCTCCAATAGTAGTTTCTGATCAGTCTCTCCCGAAACCTCCCCGGCATTAATTTCGTCTTTATGGGCCATATTTCACTGCAAAACAAAGATTAGATAAAAAAAATATACAGGACCTCACAACTCTCGCTCACGTGTTTCACTCAACTAGGATGTATCACTCAAGTTCACTCGTGTTTAAACTGAAAATCAATTTGGCTTTTACCCTCTTATGTGCTCACCACTCTTGCCTTTTTCCACTCGTAGTAATTCTCACTCGGTTCTTATGAAACTGCTCAAACAATGACTAGAATTTCTCAGTAACAATCCATACCCAAACTAGACCAATCAAATCTGGACGCTGAAAGCACGACTAAAAACGAACGCGGATGGCTAGGTTTCCAAAAGCACAAAAAAATGGAATTTTCGGAAAAAAAATTTCGCACTATGGAGTAAGGTCAGATTCGGGCTCCTTAGACCCCAAATATCACAAAACAAAAAATAAAATTTTAAGCCGAGTTTTTGTACTTTTTTTTTTCCCCCCCTACAGATCTCTTCTCTTCTTTTCTTTTCTTTTTTTTTTTTTCTTTTTTTTTTTTTTCTCTTTTTTTTTTCTTTTTTTTGTATTTTTTTTTCTTGAATAATCAGGCAGACTTCACAGTTCACGTATCTGATTCAGAAACCCTAATTCCAAGAAGAAAAAAAAACCACAATAACAACGATCACGAGAATGAACAAACACGAAGTAACAAGAGCAAATCACAGATCAGATTCGCAAACCCTAAACACAAAATTCCAGATCGTAATCGAACACCTTTTTTTTTTTTTTTTTTTTTATACGGTTCAGAAACGAGAACGAATAAGAAAACGAACAGAAACAAAAACGAATAAGAACAGAACCAGAAGAAACGAATAAGAACAGAAACGAAAAAGATATGATAAACCTGAGACTAGAACTGTGCTCTGATACCAACTGATACGAACCCCGCCAATAATGTGACGAAACCCGTAACCCGATTAATGTCTCGGACCGTTCTACTGTCAGATTCAATGGAAACCGCGACCCAACACCAATAACAGATGCGAACCTTGGTATAAAGGATGAAGACGCCACAATCAAGGATGGAAAACTCGATTGATAAGTCCAAGTATGAACGCCACAGAGTAAATCTGATAAGTTCGAATAGTTCTTCAAAGAACCAAAGAGAAAACTCTCACAATATTATTAATGATCAAAACTGAATATTACAAACCCTAAAACTGTTTAAATAGCTGAGGCTTAAAGTTGGGCCCTTTTAAGCCTACGAAATATTATGGTCCAATATAATTCACCCCAAAACTAAAATAAAAGGAAACTAATGAATATAAAAAGTCCCTAAGTTGGCATGCAAGCCTATAATTTATTCTAGAGCTTGAATCATGGACACCCAGCCTTGTGGATCACTAGTATCCTCCTTTGGGCCACTCAGATTAGTCTCAACCCAAATTTGTTGAACCAGCCCATTGAGATTGTCCTTGAACCGCTTTGCTCGCGCCCTTGTAACCGGACCAATTGGCACGTGGTTCGGGTCCGCATTCCACCTTGTGCTAGCCGCCATGTTCTCATCATAATAGCTTCTCATATGGTCAAAGAGTGGTGAGCATTAGAAACTTTTGTTGAATTCGGTATTCAAGCCCCAAATCCAAGTAAAGGGCAAAACTTTGGATGTCTCATGGTGCAATCGACCCTCATCAGTCGTATTTTGGAGGCACAAAAGAAGAATGAAGGACTTCAGGAGTGGTTCGCAAGCAATGTAATGAAAGAACCTGAGAGTTAGAGTATTGATGCGAATGGAGCACTCAGGTGTAGAGGCAGATTTTGTGTGCCAGATGAAGGTGATCTTAGAAAGGATATACTGGACGAAGCTCACAAGTCGCGAATGACTATCCACCCAGGAGGTACAAAGATGCATAAGGATTTAAAAAAAACTTCTGGTCGGAAGGAATGAAACGAGAAGTTACGGAACATATGTCCCAATGTCTTACATGTAAATAGGTGACAGCAGAACATTAGAAACCACCCGGACTCCTACAACCCTTACCCATTCCCGGATGGAAGTAGGAACACATAGCCATGGACTTTGTGGTAGGTTTGCCGAGATCTCAGCAAAACCACAATGCTATTTGGGTAGTTGTGGATCAACTTACCAAATCGGCGTATTTTCTGAAAAAAAAAAAAAAAAAAAAAAAACTTACCAAATCGACGCATTTCATAGCTTATAGTATGTCGTACCTGATTGAGCATTTGAGCCGTATATATACACAACAAGTCATACGATTGCACGGTGTACCAGTCTCTATCATATTCGATCATGATTCCAAATTCTCTGCAGAGTTTTGGAAGAGTCTGTAGTCAACTTTGGGAACTTCGTTAAACTTGAGCACAACCTTCCACCTGCAGATCGATGGAGGACATGCTTCGAGCGTGTGTAATTGATGTTGAGAGCTCATGGGAGACTCACCTACCGTTAGTAAAGTTCACATATAATAGCAGTCATCACTCAAGTATAAGGATGGCATCTTTTGAAGCCTTGTATGGACGACCGTGCCGATCTCCTTTGTGTTGGGCAGAGGTTGGAGATAATCAACCACTTGGACCTGAATTAGTTCAGAAAACTAATGAAAAAATCCAAATTGTAAAAGAAAGGATGCAAACAGTGCAAAGCAGACACAAGACTTGCGTAAATAAATGCTGTGCTTGTGACAATGAGGGCTGATTTGGGTCGATTTCATCAAATAAGTTGGCTGACAGTTGAGAGTGTCATTATGACTGTTAGTTGGGAGTTTGTTTATGTTTCCCAACCTTTTGATAAGTCAAAGTAGTCTTTTTGTATTAGTTTTGCTGAAAAACGAGTTAGTATTTAATCCTATGGTTGGTGGGATGTTCCAACTACTTGCTTTTATTCCTTTCCAACCAACTTTGCATTTAATCTTATGGTTGGAAGGATTGATGAGAACATGGCGGCTAGCACAAGGTGGAATGCAGACCCGAACCACGTGCCAATTGGTCCGGTTACAAGGGCGCGAGCAAAGCGGTTCAAGGACAATCTCAATGGGCTGGTTCAACAAATTTGGGTTGAGACTAATCTGAGTGGCCCAAAGGAGGATACTAGTGATCCACAAGGCTGGGTGTCCATGATTCAAGCTCTAGAATAAATTATAGGCTTGCATGCCAACTTAGGGACTTTTTATATTCATTAGTTTCCTTTTATTTTAGTTTTGGGGTGAATTATATTGGACCATAATATTTCGTAGGCTTAAAAGGGCCCAACTTTAAGCCTCAGCTATTTAAACAGTTTTAGGGTTTGTAATATTCAGTTTTGATCATTAATAATATTGTGAGAGTTTTCTCTTTGGTTCTTGGAAGAACTATTCGAACTTATCAGATTTACTCTGTGGCGTTCATACCTGGACTTATCAATCGAGTTTTCCATCCTTGATTGTGGCGTCTTCATCCTTTATACCAAGGTTCGAATCTGTTATAGGTGTTGGGTCGCGGTTTCCATTGAATCTGACAGTAGAACGGTCCGAGACATTAATCGTGTTACGGGTTTCGTCACATTATTGGCGGAGTTCGTATCAGTTGGTATCAGAGCACAGTTCTAGTCTTAGGTTTATCATATCTTTTTCGTTTCTGTTCTTATTCGTTTCTTCTGGTTCTGTTCTTATTCGTTTTTGTTTCTGTTCGTTTTCTTATTCGTTCTCGTTTCTGAACCGTATAAAAAAAAAGGTGTTCGATTACGATCTGGAATTTTGTGTTTAGGGTTTGCGAATCTGATATGTGATTTGCTCTTGTTACTTCGTGTTTGTTCATTCTCGTGATCGTTGTTATTGTGGTTTTTTTTTTCTTCTTGGAATTAGGGTTTCTGAATCAGATACGTGAACTGTGAAGTCTTTCTGATTATTCAAGAAAAAAAAAATACCAAAAAAAAAAAAAAAGAAAAGAAAAGAAAAGAAGAGAAGAGAAGAGAAGAGAAGAGAAGAGATCTGTAGGGGAGGGGTTTTTATTTCGAGAAAATAAATTGTGCATTCCAACTTGTTCAGTGACAGAGTTGCTTGTGCGAGAGTCACATGGGGGAGGGTTAATGGGACATTTTGGGGTAGTAAAAACATTAGCCGTTTTACAAGAACACTTCTATTGGCCACGCATGAAACAAGATGTTGAGAGAATTTGTGGTAGATGTGTCACATGTAGGCGAGCGAAATCTAGAGTACAACCCCATGGCTTATACACACCTCTTCCAATTCCTAGTGAACCATGGATTGATATTTCAATGGATTTTGTGTTAGGTTTATGATGGGAACCATAGTGGACCAAAGCTTAAAGATGATCATTTGCAAGTTCCAGATGGGCCAATCACAAGGTCAAGAGCTAAGAAGATCAACGAAGCAATGCAAGGACTGGTGCAATCCACTTGGGAAAAGTTCAGAAACTTATTATGCAAGGCCCCAACATTTAACATGGGCTTGAAGGAAGAAGAATCAGTTCTAGTTCATGTGATACAAGCTACAGAAGGGGTGGATTAGCTTATTGGGTTTTTATAGACTTTAATTTTTATGTTTCTATGGTTTTGGCATGTGGGCCTATTTTACTTTTTAAGTAGACATTTATTTAGCTTTCAACATGCAGTTTAAGTTGTTTTGGGCTTGAGTATTTAGTCCATCTTTTATTTTCGTTGAAGGCCTTTTTGGCCCAAGGGTTTCTTAGAAGTGATTAAAAGAAAGAACTTTGTAGCAGCTTGGGATAGAACGTTAATGAAATTTATTTTCTGGAGAGCTATTCAGTTTTCTCTGCTTGTTCTTGATTGAACAATTCGAACTTATCAAAGGCATTTCCTTTGTGGCGTTCACCAAATCTGGGTTCTTGAAACAGGATTTCAACGGGTCTAGATCATCCCTGTGACTTGATTGTTGGCTTTCTTGGGTGAATTACAATCTGATCGTGGGTTCAAGGAATATCAATTCCACGGGTTCACATCAGTTTACCTAGGACTAAACACGGTCGAGACTCAATTTTTGTGGTTGTGGATAGATTTTCCAAGATGGCACATTTTATTCCATGTCACAAAACTGATGATGCTTCACATGTTGCTAATTTGTTCTTTAAGGAGATTGTGAGATTACATGGTATGCCTAGAACCATTGTTTCGGATAGAGATGCTAAATTCTTGAGTTACTTTTGGAAGACCTTGTGGTGTAAGTTGGGGACTAAGTTATTATTTTCTACTACTTGTCATCCACAAACTGATGGTCAAACTGAAGTAGTAAATAGGACTTTATCTACTTTGTTAAGGGCTATTATTAAAAAGAACATCAAAACATGGGAAGAATGTTTACCACATGTTGAGTTTGCTTATAATCGTACTATCCATTCTGCTACTAAATTTTCACCCTTTGAAATTGTGTATGGTTTTAATCCTTTAACTCCTTTGGATTTATCTCCTTTACCTGTGACTGAGCGTGTTAATTTAGATGGACAAAAGAAAGCAGATTTTGTTAAGCAGATTCATGAGAAAGCAAGGCTCAATATTGAGCGAAGAACGGAGCAATATGCAACGCAAGCTAACAAAGGGCGACGCAATATCATCTTTGAACCCGGAGATTGGGTTTGGGTACACATGCGAAAAGAAAGATTTCCAGCACAAAGGCGTTCTAAATTGCTTCCCCGAGGCGATGGTCCTTTTCAAGTTCTTGAGCGCATCAATGACAATGCCTACAAGCTAGAGTTGCCTGGTGAGTATAATGTTAGTACTACTTTTAATGTTGCTGATTTATCTCCTTTTGATGTAGGTGATGATTTGAGGACAAATCCTTTTCAAGAGGAGGGGAATGATGAGAACATGGCGGCTAGCACAAGGTGGAATGCGGACCCGAACCACGTGCCAATTGGTCCGGTTACAAGGGCGCGAGCAAAGCGGTTCAAGGACAATCTCAATGGGCTGGTTCAACAAATTTAGTTTTGGGGTGAATTATATTGGACCATAATATTTCGTAGGCTTAAAAGGGCCCAACTTTAAGCCTCAACTATTTAAACAGTTTTAGGGTTTGTAATATTCAGTTTTGATCATTAATAATATTGTGAGAGTTTTCTCTTTGGTTCTTGGAAGAACTATTCGAACTTATCAGATTTACTCTGTGGCGTTCATACCTGGACTTATCAATCGAGTTTTCCATCCTTGATTGTGGCGTCTTCATCCTTTATACCAAGGTTCGCATCTGTTATAGGTGTTGGGTCGCGGTTTCCATTGAATTCGACAGTAGAACGGTCCGAGACATTAATCGTGTTACGGGTTTCGTCACATTATTGGCGGGGTTCGTATCAAGGATGTTCCAACCAATTATATATATATATATATATATATCTGATTTCAGTAATGGAAAAGTAGCCTATTTTGGAGATAAAAGTGAGAGTAATCTCTTTGGTTCTTGTAGAACTATTTAAACTTATCAGATTTATCTGTGGCGTTCAACTTTGGACTTATCAACCAGGCTTCCATAACTGATTGTGGCATCATCACATACCAACTACTGCTGGAGTTCCCTCTGTTTTGGGTATTATTGCTCCTGATCTGGAGAGCAAATACTCTCTTAAAGGGGATGGTTCAGTGCTACGAAAGGATGGATCCCAACCTGGGGGTGTCATCTATGAAGGGAAGGTCCAAGTTCTCAATGTTGCTAAATCAAACCCCCCTCAGCTCATAGATAAGCATGATATTTCTATTAGCTTTGGTAATTCACTACACTTTAATATTCACAATGGTCGGGCCTTGATCCTAGAGAGAGAATGTCTTCCTTCTCTCTAGAATTTGGTTAATCTTGACTTTCTTTTGTCTGATCTTTTCTTCCTTCCTTTGAGTTCTCTCTTTCTTTCCCCTCTTCTTTCCTCCCCCATCTTCTTCCCTTCTCCTGGTGGTCTTGATGAAAGATCAAGCAAAAACAGCTAGTATGATCAGTTCACTAAAGAAAAACCATTCCAGTTCTCTTGCTTCTGCTTTTACAGAGCCTTTGGTTAAGGGGGATTTAAATGAAGTTACTACTTCTTCGAAAATTCTAGTTAGTAGAGATTTGACTGATACCATTAATGTTACTAATGCTGTCTTTAGAAATCGGGCTGTCATTGCTCCTGATCTGGAGAATAAATACATCTTCAAAGGAGATGGATCAGTGCTGCTCAAAGATGGGTCAAAAATTGGTGGTACCCAATTTGAAGGGAAGATTCAAGTGCTCCATGTTGCTAAATCTACTGTGAATGATCCGAATGCTCAAGTTCAAAGACATGTTATCTAAGGGGGAGTTGAAGGTGGAGTCTAGCAACAAGGATTTTATCATCTCTGACCCATCCAAATCCACTGTTTTTGTTGTTGGCAATGAAGGTGTGTTTGATATATCTAAAGTTAATCGCTACGAGCTCTCTGATGATGATCTAGAACTCAATGAGGAATGGGAAGAAAATTTTTCTAGCCTAGATCAACAAATTTGTGGGAGTAATGAAATCAAATTTCAGAGACTCTAAGATTCTAATGAACTTCTCAAAAGAAAAAATCAAGCTCCTGCAAACCTTGAGCTTATCTCAGCTCATAAATTGATTCGGGAACTTCAAACGGAGCTTAATGGATTCAAAAATCAGAATGAGGCCCCTTCTTCCAGTCACATCCAAGGGGGAAAACCTGAAACTAGTCCTTTTGCTTGGCAAGAGAAAAATGGTGGGTCTATCTGATTCAGAGTTACCAATTGGCCTTTCCTCAATTGCAAGTAGGGTTTTTGCAAAATCTGATGATGAAGATGGTGAAAAACTCAAGGAAAATGTTGGGTTTGATCCTAAAAGTATGATTTGTGCTTTACCCGAGGTGTTTGTTAATTGTGATCCACACGCAACCTCCCTTTCAACTTTGTCTCACGCGCCATTGACCAACGGTAATATTTTGAATAATTTGAATTCCCATATAGTCGATAGTGGGCTGCCAAAGCACATGGGTGACAATCATAGTCCCCCAATACCCGGCGCATTGTCCCATGGTCAAGAGATGAGCCTTTCAGATTGTTTGAGTGGGCCACCCAAGTGGCATGGAGACCATGTGGGTGATGGCAGCTTTCCCACAAATTGCGAATCCTTGTCCCCTTCTTTACAATTGCCGGACTTATCTATTACTTTACCACAATCTACCCTTAGCCACGTGGCTAAGTCAACTAGTGAATGCCCTCCTTTTTCCACGCATAGCCCCCAGTCATGCCCTCCTTTTTCCACGCATAGCCCCCAGTCTATTATATGTAGCCACGTTGGCAGTGAAGTGCATGAACATACTGCGGGTCATATGCAAGATAGCACTTTATGCCCAAAATCAAGGGATACCTTGAATCATGTTTCTAAAAATAACCGGATATCTACTGAAGGCAGCAATTATACGCATCACTTGACTACTCCAGCTACGGGTAACACAGCTCTTACCTTTGGCACTATGCCGCCCACAGGTGGTACCTCAAAGTCTCTAAATCTGGCCCAGTCTAACTCTCACATGTCCCGACCCTGCACCTCTACTTTACAGGAGGGAGCTAATTGCACTACTCAAAGTCCTAATCTCCCTAATTCTTCTGGGAACTTGGTGGACCCTAGATCTTGGGCATCCCTAGTTACCAAGAAAAGCTCTATTGGTTTCAAACTTAACTATATCAAGCCTCGAGAAGGTTCCAAAAGACAGCATCTCAGCATCCCAAGGGAGGTTTTTACAGAGGGAAGCCATGCTTGGCATAATACCCTTGTGGGCTATTTCATAGGTAAGAAACTACCATTCTCATTTGTAAAGAACACTACTAACAGATTATGGGGAAAACTTGGCTTGCATGATATGGTAGCCACGGATTCGGGCTTTTTCTTCTTCAAATTTAATAGTGAGGAGGAGAGTCTGGCAATTCTAGAAGGAGGTCCTTGGCATGTTAGTGGGCAGCCTATAATCCTAAGAAAATGGCAATCTGGCCTTACTTTGTCTAGAGAATCTATATCCACTCTTCCAGTTTGGGTTCATATATCCAATATTCCTCTTGAACTATGGAATCCGCTGGGATTAAGCCACATAGCAAGTGCCATCGGAAAACCCCTGCATGTTGCAAAAGTCACTGCCGAAGGGAGGAGAATCTCATATGCTCGAATATGTATTGAATTGAATGCCAACCACGAACTACTCAAGGAGCTTGTGATTGATTTTGAAGACCCAATAACCGGTGAAATTGAACCTATCTATCTTCCGGTCGAATACCAGTGGATTCCTATTCGGTGTGCTAAATGTAAGAGATTCGGGCACGATTGCTCCAAGCTTCCTAAGGCTCCCACTTTTGTCCAGAAGGCGCCAACTAGTACCCAACACTATACGGAGGGTGCATGAAAAACTAAGGAGAGAGGAAAGTTCATCTTTGACCCTGACGAGGCCATAGTAAGCTCTTCAAAGTTGGATGAAACTACTTGTGATCAAACTCTTGGAAATAACTTTGGACTGATATCAGTCATTTCCCACAGTCCTCCATTTAGTCCTAAAAAAGCAATTCTGGAAAGTAATAAGTTTTCAAGTTTAGAAGTTCCTAGTGTGGAAGAAGATGAGCCTAGAGGTCCTCCCACCTCTTTGGAGGAAGGTGAAATATGTCAAGCCCAGGGGTCCTTATCTAGACAGTCCAATTTTGAGGACTTGCAAAATTTCAACAGACATCCTAACCCCGAACAAGTGGAAGGTAGGGAAACTATGGCTGGTCCAATAGGACAACATCCTACAGTTACTGAAGTTGCCACAGTGCAAACTCCATCGGAGGAACCTGAGGGTGCTATGGTCAAAGATTTAGAGGACAAAGGGGATAACTCATTCTCCTATATTCCCCCTAATCTCTCTTCTAGCTCTGGTAAGGATTTTCAGTCCATTACTTTGGACCCAGGTCAGAACTCTGCCTCTACTTTCCTTTCTCCCAAAGGTAAGAATATTTCATTGCACTCTAATAAAAACAGCAATTCCTCAGGAAGGAGGAAAAAACCCCATAAACGTTAAATATGATTATTTGCTGCTGGAATATAAGGGGTCTCAACCAACCCTTGAAACAATCAGAGGTTGCGAAATTTATTTATTAAAACAATCTTGATGTTATAGGTATTGTTGAAACTAAAGTTAGACAATCCAATGAAGATTTGATTAAAAAGAAAATTTTAAAAGATTGGAACTTTGTCACCAACAGCACTACAAATTCTGTTGGGAGAATTTGGGTGGGGTGGAACCCAGATAAAGTTCATCTTTCAATTTTGAAATCTACCTCCCAACTTATCCATACTTTCATAGAAAGTGATGATAAGAACATTTCCTTTGAGGCCTCTTTCGTCTACGGGTCTAGCTATGGTCTCGAAAGAGTTGATCTCTGGAATACTTTAAAGGCAATCACTGTTGGATCTAACTCTCCTAATCACAATATATTGGGGGATTTTAATATTGTCTTACAACCGAATGAAATTTCTGACCCTAATGCATGTGGGAATTCGGAGATCTCTGACTTTTGCAATCTGGTGAATCTTTTAAAGCTGTCTGACCTTAGATACTCTGGTGAGTTTTTCACTTGGTGTAACAGGAGGTTTGGAAGACCTGACTTTACTGAAAGAAAGTTAGATAGGGCATTAGTGAACCAAGATTGGCTGGATAATATTCCTGATTCCTACACTCATTTTCACAAACCAAGTATTTTTTTTTTTTCGGAAAATGGTAAATATATCCAAAAAAAGATGTACAAATGTACAAGGGGCATACCCCAGGATAGAAAACAAAGCACATAGCATAAGGACAGGTGGCCAAGAAAACCACAAAAAGCCATATAAGGCGTAAACACAAAACCAATTTAACCTACAAATTACAAATCACCTGGAGGACTAGTGGCAAGAAAGACCACCAACAAAAAGAAAACAATCAACAAATGTGGGTATCACAAATCAAACCCAAAAGCATGAAAGCACAATAAAACAACAAAAGTGACAAAACAATGGAGAAACATCCCAACTCAGGAATCTATGTCCAGGGTGATGCAAAGGTTTCAAGCTGAGGATGAGGTTTCCACTTGGACCTAATCTGGAGATTAATTTGAGAGATAAAGTTTTGCAGCAGTTGTTCTTTTGGAGTAGATGTGCCACTGAATGTACGGTTGTTCTTTTCCCTTCACAGGCCATAGACGGTGACCCCAAGACAAATTTTTGGAATGGCTTGCTGGATTTTCTTCCCCTTCCATTGTTGTGACATCCATTGCACTGTAGTATTCCAATCAGTCCTGTTCCATGTCAGCCAACACCTATTCATTAAGTCCTGCCAAACAAAGGAGGCATAAGTACATTGAAAGAATAAATGGTTGTGAGATTCCATTTGGCAATGACATAACACACAAGCAAGTGGTCCAGGAGTAAAAGTGTAAATTCTATCATGGGTTGCAAGTTTATTCTGAACAGCAAACCATAAGATAAAATTCTGTCTTGGGGTGCATCCAGAGAACCAAACGAGTTTATTCCAAAGGACCATAGGGGATGCAACTCTAACATGGTCCCAAATATGAGAAAACTTGTAATTTCCATTTAGGGATGTTGTCCATGATATACCATCCGGTAAGTCAGAGGGTTTATACATATCAGATAAGAGGTGGCGAACTTCATTTAAACCTATGGAATTAGACCCAGGCCAGATCCAATCGTGGTCCCTTATAATGGATGCTACTTTTGCATAGGTATCAATAGCAGCATCGTATGCAATCCGATTAGTATACTTTTCAAACAGAGGGCCACATGGGAGCCAATTGTCGAACCAAAGGGAGGTATGTAGACCATTTCCAATTTTATGTCTTAGTAAAGGTCTAGCAACTTCCCTAAGTTTTAACAACTTTTTCCAGTACCAAGAGCATTGGCTAGGAGGTTTAACATCCCAAAAACTTTTAGACTTTATCATGTACAAATGTACCCAATCTCTCCAAAGGGATTTATTTCTAGGGTCAAGAAGGTTACCAATGTGTTTTAAATTAAGAATAGTATTGGTGAGGAAAACATCTTTAAATCCCAATCCACCCTCCTGCTTAGGTTTACACACTTTAACCCAGGCAATTTTGGCACCATGTCCCTTCTCAGTTGTACCGGACCAAAAGAATCTCATTAATGCTTGATCCCACTGTTTAAGGACACATTTTGGGAGAATGAACATCCCAGACCAATATTGTTGGATCCCCAACAAAACGGACTGAATGAGCTGAGCCCTACCTGCATAAGATAAGAACTTAGATTTCCAGGAATTCACAAACCAGGTATATCTGACCATTCTCCTCTTATTACTTATGTGGATAAAATTGCTAGGAGGAAAGGTAGATCCTTTAAATTCTTTAATTTTTGGACCCAACTGGACTCTTATCCTGAAACTGTTTCCCAAGCTTGGAATACTAGAGTCAGAGGTACTCTCCAATACCAAGTTTGCCAAAAGCTTAGACTTGTTAAACATGATTTGAAGATTTTTAGTAGACTTTTTACTGGTAAAGAGAAACTTAATGTTGATAAAGCTAGGGAAGAGTTGGAAAATGTCCATTCTGAGCTTCTCCATCACCCTCATGACACTTTTCTTATTTCTATACAAAAAGTGTGCATGGAGAATTTTCTTCAATCTATTTGGATTGAGGAAGAAACTCTCAAACAAAAATCCAGATTGCAATGGCTAGAATGTGGTGACAGGAATTCCAGATATTTTTTTCAATCTATCAAAGATAGGAGAAATAGAAAAAGAATCTTCAAATTGGAAAAACCTAATGGCCAATTAACTTGTAATATTGATGAAGCGAAATATGAAGCTATTAGACATTTCCAGAATCTCCTTGGCTCTCCTGCTGAGAATAACTACCCAGGGATAGATTCTTTAAGGACCATTATTGATGAGAACATGGCGGCTAGCACAAGGTGGAATGCGGACCCGAACCACATGCCAATTGGTCCGGTTACAAGGGCGCGAGCAAAGCGGTTCAAGGACAATCTCAATGGGCTGGTTCAACAAATTTGGGTTGAGACTAATCTGAGTGGCCCAAAGGAGGATACTAGTGATCCACAAGGCTGGGTGTCCATGATTCAAGCTCTAGAATAAATTATAGGCTTGCATGCCAACTTAGGGACTTTTTATATTCATTAGTTTCCTTTTATTTTAGTTTTGGGGTGAATTATATTGGACCATAATATTTCGTAGGCTTAAAAGGGCCCAACTTTAAGCCTCAGCTATTTAAACAGTTTTAGGGTTTGTAATATTCAGTTTTGATCATTAATAATATTGTGAGAGTTTTCTCTTTGGTTCTTTGAAGAACTATTCGAACTTATCAGATTTACTCTGTGGCGTTCATACCTGGACTTATCAATCGAGTTTTCCATCGTTGATTGTGGCGTCTTCATCCTTTATACCAAGGTTCGCATCTGTTATAGGTGTTGGGTCGCGGTTTCCATTGAATCTGACAGTAGAACGGTCCGAGACATTAATCGTGTTACGGGTTTCGTCACATTATTGGCGGGGTTCGTATCAGTTGGTATCAGAGCACAGTTCTAGTCTCAGGTTTATCATATCTTTTTCGTTTCTGTTCTTATTCGTTTCTTCTGGTTCTGTTCTTATTCGTTTTTGTTTCTGTTCGTTTTCTTATTCGTTCTCGTTTCTGAACCGTATAAAAAAAAAGGTGTTCGATTACGATCTGGAATTTTGTGTTTAGGGTTTGCGAATCTGATCTGTGATTTGCTCTTGTTACTTCGTGTTTGTTCATTCTCGTGATCGTTGTTATTGTGGTTTTTTTTTCTTCTTGGAATTAGGGTTTCTGAATCAGATACGTGAACTGTGAAGTATGCCTGATTATTCAAGAAAAAAAAATACAAAAAAAAAGAAAAAATAAAGAGAAAAAAAAAAAGAAAAAAAAAAAAAGAAAAGAAAAGAAGAGAAGAGGAGATCTAAAGGGGGAAAAAAAAAAATAGTACAAAAACTCGGCTTAAAATTTTATTTTTTGTTTTGTGATATTTGGGGTCTAAGGAGCCCGAATCTGACCTTACTCCATAGTGCGAAATTTTTTTTCCGAAAATTCCATTTTTTTGTGCTTTTGGAAACCTAGCCATCCGCGTTCGTTTTTAGTCGTGCTTTCAGCGTCCAGATTTGATTGGTCTAGTTTGGGTATGGATTGTTACTGAGAAATTCGAGTCATTGTTTGAGCAGTTTCATAAGAACCAAGTGAGAATTACTACGAGTGGAAAAAGGCAAGAGTGGTGAGCACATAAGAGGGTAAAAGCCAAATTGATTTTCAGTTTAAACACGAGTGAACTTGAGTGATACATCCTAGTTGAGTGAAACACGTGAGCGAGAGTTGTGAGGTCCTGTATATTTTTTTTATCTAATCTTTGTTTTGCAGCGAAATATGACCCATAAAGACGAAATTAATGCCGGGGAGGTTTCGGGAGAGACTGATCAGAAACTACTATTGGAGGCATTAATGGGTGAAATGAGGAGGGTATTGAGGACAGAGATGGAACAAGTTCATGAACGGTTAGATAGAGTAGAGAATGCACGTGTGGAGCAGCCACAAAACAATGCTCCTCATGGACGTAGAAGAGAGAGAGTTCAACCGAGGGGAGTGAGAGTTGAAGAAGAGGAGTATTTTTGGGGAGACTTTGACGAAGAAAATGATCAGGAGTCAATAGATAATCATAGGAGATATGGTGGTCGGGGTAGAGAAGTTAGGTTTAGAGAAGCTAGGAACCGGGAAGATAATAATTTGGGTAGTATTAAGATGAAGATTCCTTCGTTTCAAGGGAAGAATGATCCGGAAGCCTATCTAGAATGGGAGAAGAAGGTAGAATTAGTATTTGATTGCCACCATTACTCTGAGGCTAAGAAGGTAAAACTTGCTGCCATTGAATTTTCTGATTATGCTATCATTTGGTGGGATCAATTGGTGTTGAATAGGAGAAGAAATAGGGAGCGTCCAATAGAGACATGGGAGGATATGAAAACTGTGATGAGGAAGCGGTTCGTTCCAAGCTATTATTACCGAGAGTTGTACAACAAGTTGCAAAGTTTGAGGCAAGGTAATAGGAGTGTGGAAGAATATTATAAGGAGATGGAAGTTGCTATGATTCGAGCGAATGTAGAGGAAGATCGAGAGGCTACAATGGCTAGATTCTTAGTTGGGTTGAATCGGGAAATTGCCAATGCAGTGGAATTGCAACACTATGTTGAGTTGGAGGATATGGTACACATGGCTATTAAAATTGAGAATCAACTCAAGAGGAGGGGCAGCAGCACACGTCCAAGCCAAAATCCAAGCCAAAATTCCAATACATCCGCTTGGAAACCAAATAATTGGAAAAGAGATGAGAAGCAGCCTTTGGTGAAGCCAAAAACTGAGCAAAAACAAGAGGTGGCCAGCCATGGAAATCAAGGTAAATCCGATTCGTCTACTTCTCGGAACCGTGATATTAAGTGTTTTAAGTGCCAAGGTAGGGGACATATAGCTAGCCAATGTCCGAACAAGAGAGTTATGGTGTTACGAGATAATGGTGAGATTGAAACCGAAGATGAAGATGACAACGAATCTGTGCCACCATTGGAGGATGCCGATGATGAAGAGTACGCTGCCCAAGGGGATTTGTTAGTGGCAAGGAGAGCTCTAAATATGCAGGTTAAGGAAGATGATGAGGCATAACGGGAGAACATCTTTCATACGAGATGTCATGTCAAAGATAAGGTGTGTAGTGTGATCATAGATGGGGGGAGTTGTACTAACGTTGCTAGCACAACTTTGGTGGAGAAATTAGGGCTGCCAACAATCAAGCATCCACGACCTTATAAATTGCAATGGCTCAATGATAGTGGTGAAGTAAGGGTACTAAACAGGTGTTAGTTTCTTTTCGTATTGGGAAATATGAAGATGAAGTTTTGAGTGATGTGGTTCCGATGCAAGCTGGACACTTGTTGTTAGGGAGGCCATGGCAATTTGATCGACGTGTTAAGCATGATGGTTTCACAAATAAATACTCATTCGTGCTTAATCAAAGGACAATCACCTTAGTGCCTTTGACACCGAAGCAAGTTTATGAAGATCAAGTGAGGTTGCAAAGGGAGAGTGATCAAAAGAAAGAGAGTGAACAAAAGAGAAAGAGTGAGAAAAATGAGAGAGAAAAAGAAAAGAAAAATGCAGCCATTGAGGGAAAATTAGAGGGAAACCAAAAAAAGAATTTTTATGCAAAAGCGAGTGAGATCAAACGAGCGTTGTTTTCAAATCAGCCTATGATTGTACTTTTGTACAAAGAGGCATTTTTAAACACTAACCAAATTGACTCATCTTTGCCTAGTTCTGTTGTTTCTCTTTTGCAGGAGTTTGGTGATATCTTTCCCGAGGAGGTTCCACATGGTTTACCCCCTATTCGAGGGATTGAACATCAAATTGATTTCGTGCCCGGTGCTACCATTCCAAACCGACCAGCCTATAGAAGCAATCCTGAGGAGACAAAGGAGCTACAAAAGCAGGTTAGTGAGTTGATGGAAAAGGGGTACGTAAGAGAAAGTATGAGTCCATGCGCCGTTCCGGTGATTTTGGTTCCTAAGAAGGATGGGACGTGGAGAATGTGCGTTGATTGCCGAGCCGTCAACAACATAACGGTAAAGTATCGACACCCTATTCCTCGCTTAGATGATATGTTAGATGAGTTGCATGGTTCTTGTATATTTTCTAAGATTGATTTGAAAAGTGGGTATCATCAAATTAGAATGAAAGAAGGTGATGAATGGAAAACTGCATTTAAAACAAAATATGGTTTGTATGAATGGTTAGTTATGCCTTTTGGATTAACTAATGCTCCTAGTACTTATATGAGATTGATGAACCATGTTTTGCGTGCTTTCATTGGAAAATTTGTAGTTGTTTATTTTGATGATATCCTGATTTATAGCAAAAACTTGGAAGAGCATTTGAAGCATTTAAAACTTGTGTTAGATGTGCTTAGAAATGAAAAGTTGTTTGCTAACCTAAAGAAGTGCACTTTTTGCACCGATAAGCTTGTGTTTCTTGGTTTAGTTGTGTGTGCACAAGGAATACAGGTTGATGAAGAAAAGATTCGTGCTATCCAAGAATGGCCAAGCCCATCTAGTGTAAGTAATGTGCGAAGTTTTCATGGACTTGCTAGTTTTTACAGGAGGTTCGTGAAAGACTTCAGTAATATAGCTGCACCGATAACCGAAGTCATCAAGAAAAATGTTGGGTTCAAATGGGGGGAAGAGCAAGAGAAGGCATTTCAATTACTCAAGGAGAAGTTAACTCATGCACCTTTACTTGCTTTACCTAACTTTACAAAAACTTTTGAAATTGAATGTGATGCTTCAGGTTTAGGTATTGGCGCCGTGCTTATGCAAGAAGGAAGACCGATTGCATACTTTAGTGAGAAGTTAAGTGGGGCTACCTTAAACTATCCCACGTATGACAAAGAGATGTATGCATTGGTTCGAGCTTTGGAGACATGGCATCATTACTTGTGGCCTAAAGAGTTTGTGATTCACACCGATCATGAGTCTTTAAAGCACCTTAAAGTCCAACACAAGCTGAACAAGAGGCATGCACGATGGGTTGAATTCATTGAGACGTTTCCATACGTCATTCGATATAAACAAGGTAAGGAGAACATCGTTGCCGATGCACTTTCTCGAAGGTACATTCTAATCTCTACTCTTGATGCTAAGATTCTTGGTTTTGAGCATATTAAGGAATTGTATCCTTTAGATCTCGATTTTAGTGAAGAATTTGAATCTTGTGAAAAAACAGCCCATAATAAATTCTATAGGCATGAGGGGTTTTTATTTCGAGAAAATAAATTGTGCATTCCAACTTGTTCAGTGAGAGAGTTGCTTGTGCGAGAGTCACATGGGGGAGGGTTAATGGGACATTTTGGGGTAGTAAAAACATTAGCCGTTTTACAAGAACACTTCTATTGGCCACGCATGAAACAAGATGTTGAGAGAATTTGTGGTAGATGTGTCACATGTAGGCCAGCGAAATCTAGAGTACAACCCCATGGCTTATACACACCTCTTCCAATTCCTCGTGAACCATGGATTGATATTTCAATGGATTTTGTGTTAGGTTTACCTAGGACTAAACACGGTCGAGACTCAATTTTTGTGGTGGTGGATAGATTTTCCAAGATGGCACATTTTATTCCATGTCACAAAACTGATGATGCTTCACATGTTGCTAATTTGTTCTTTAAGGAGATTGTGAGATTACATGGTATGCCTAGAACCATTGTTTCGGATAGAGATGCTAAATTCTTGAGTTACTTTTGGAAGACCTTGTGGTGTAAGTTGGGGACTAAGTTATTATTTTCTACTACTTGTCATCCACAAACTGATGGTCAAACTGAAGTAGTAAATAGGACTTTATCTACTTTGTTAAGGGCTATTATTAAAAAGAACATCAAAACATGGGAAGAATGTTTACCACATGTTGAGTTTGCTTATAATCGTACTATCCATTCTGCTACTAAATTTTCACCCTTTAAAATTGTGTATGGTTTTAATCCTTTAACTCCTTTGGATTTATCTCCTTTACCTGTGACTGAGCGTGTTAATTTAGATGGAAAAAAGAAAGCAGATTTTGTTAAGCAGATTCATGAGAAAGCAAGGCTCAATATTGAGCGAAGAACGGAGCAATATGCAACGCAAGCTAACAAAGGGCGACGCAATATCATCTTTGAACCCGGAGATTGGGTTTGGGTACACATGCGAAAAGAAAGATTTCCAGCACAAAGGCGTTCTAAATTGCTTCCCCGAGGCGATGGTCCTTTTCAAGTTCTTGAGCGCATCAATGACAATGCCTACAAGCTAGAGTTGCCTGGTGAGTATAATGTTAGTACTACTTTTAATGTTGCTGATTTATCTCCTTTTGATGTAGGTGATGATTTGAGGACAAATCCTTTTCAAGAGGAGGGGAATGATGAGAACATGGCGGCTAGCACAAGGTGAATGCGGACCCGAACCACGTGCCAATTGGTCCGGTTACAAGGGCGCGAGCAAAGCGGTTCAAGGACAATCTCAATGGGCTGGTTCAACAAATTTGGGTTGAGACTAATCTGAGTGGCCCAAAGGAGGATACTAGTGATCCACAAGGCTGGGTGTCCATGATTCAAGCTCTAGAATAAATTATAGGCTTGCATGCCAACTTAGGGACTTTTTATATTCATTAGTTTCCTTTTATTTTAGTTTTGGGGTGAATTATATTGGACCATAATATTTCGTAGGCTTAAAAGGGTCCAACTTTAAGCCTCAGCTATTTAAACAGTTTTAGGGTTTGTAATATTCAGTTTTGATCATTAATAATATTGTGAGAGTTTTCTCTTTGGTTCTTTGAAGAACTATTCGAACTTATCAGATTTACTCTGTGGCGTTCATACCTGGACTTATCAATCGAGTTTTCCATCCTTGATTGTGGCGTCTTCATCCTTTATACCAAGGTTCGCATCTGTTATAGGTGTTGGGTCGCGGTTTCCATTGAATCTGACAGTAGAACGGTCCGAGACATTAATCGTGTTACGGGTTTCGTCACATTATTGGCGGGGTTCGTATCAATTATTCTTAAAAGGATTCCTGATAACTTTCTTCAAATTCTTGACAAAATTCCTACTTCCCGAGGAGATTAAAGAGACTTTTTTCTCTTTGCACGATAATAAAGCCCCTGGCCCAGATGGTTTTAATGCTCATTTTTTTAAAAACTCATGGACCACAGTTGGTTCTGAAGTCACTGGTGCCATTACTGAATTCTTTACTTCTGGAGAATTGCTTAAGGAATCTAATGCTACCATTATATCTTTGATCCCTAAGGTCCCTAATCCCTCTAAAATGGGGGATTTTAGGCCTATCTCTTGTTGTAATACTATCTATAAGTGTATTTCCAAAATATTAGCTAATAGACTCCAGATGGTTCTCCTTCGATTATTGATCAAGCTCAGTCTGCATTTGTTAAAGGGAGAAAAATTAGTGACAATGTTTTATTAGCTCAGGACCTTTTAAGGGATTATCATAAGGTTGGTGGTAAGCCACGGGCTGTTGCTAAAGTTGACCTTATGAAAGCCTATGATAATGTTAGCTGGCCTTTCCTTTTTGATTTGCTTGATATTTTGGGTTTTCCCCCTAGGATGAGGAAGTGGATCCAAGCTTGTATCTCTACCCCTAGGTACTCCATTAATTTTAATGGGGAATCCATTGGGTATTTTGAGGGAGCCAAGGGGCTTAGACAGGGGGATCCCATTTCCCCCTATCTGTTTGTTATCATTATGGATGCATTTAGCCAGTTACTTCATTCTAATATTCGGAATGGCCCTTTTTCCTTCCACTGGAAATGTGATAAATTGAAAATCTCCCACCTTTGCTTTGTGGATGATTTAATTATTTTGTTCAATGGTGATATGGATTCTGCTAAGCTTATTAGAAATACTTTGAATCATTTTTATGACCTATCGGGCCTTCAAGCGAATAATTCTAAAAGCTGCCTTTTCTTCTCTGGGATTGATGATAATTTGGGTACTGATATCCTTAGTGAACTCCAATTTACCAAAGGAAATCTTCCTTTAAAGTATTTGGGAGTTCCTTTAATTACCACAAAATTAAAAAAGGTCCATTGTGAAGAACTTGTCACAAAAATTTGCTCTCGAATCAACTCTTGGAAGTCCAAGTCCCTTTCCTTTGCTGGTAGAACCCAACTCATCCTTTCTGTCCTTACTGGTATTCAACTTTTTTGGTCTGGTATGTTTATTCTTCCTAAAAGTGTTCTTAAACAGGTGGAGAAAGCAATGAAGAGATTTCTTTGGAAGGGCAATACTGAGAATGCTCATGGAGCCAAAGTCGCCTGGGCTAATGTTTGCAGACCCAAACAAGAGGGAGGCCTCAGATTTAAGGATATTTTCCTCACTAACACTGTGCTTAATCTTAAACACCTTGGGTCCCTCCTTGATCCAAATAATAATTCCCAGTGAAAGAATTGGATACATTTGTACATGATCAAATCCAAAAGTATTTGGGAGGTGAAAGCCCCCGGACAATGCTCTTGGTATTGGAGAAAGCTTTTGAAACTTAGAAATATTGCTAGACCCATATTCAAGCATAAAATTGGTAATGGTTTACATACATTTCTTTGGCTGACAATTGGCTCCCAAGTGGGCCGTTATTTGAGAAATATACTAACAGAATTGCCTATGATGCTGCTCCAAATGCTAAAGTAGCCACTATTATCTCCCACCTTGATTGGAACTGGCCTGGTTAGATTTCCATTGGACTTAATGAGGTCCGGGACATTATGTCTACATTCTACAAACCTTCTGGCCTGAATGATAAAATTTTTTGGATTACTTCTCCTAATGGAAAGTTTAATTTTTCCCATGTTTTGAACCAACTTAGACCCTCTAACCCGGATGTTCCCTGGTATCCTTTTGTCTGGTATTCTGGATGTACGCCTCGACAGAATTTCATTCTTTGGCTTGCCATCCAGAATAGGCTTGCCACACAGGATAGAATTTGCAATTTTACTCTGGGCCCTCTTGCTTGTACTTTTTGTCTTAGGCAAATGGATTCTCATAACCATCTTTTCTTTGATTGTGATTACTCTAAGTTTATTTGGCAGGAATTGATGCTGCGGTGTGATCTGACTTGGAATGGTACTCCTTGGGATAGCACTATTCATTGGATGATCCAGCATTGGAAGGGAAAGACTCCCCAGCATATGATTCCCAGGATGTGCCTAGGAGTTACCATCTACGGCCTGTGGAGGGAAAGGAACAATAGGAGTTTTCAGAATGCCTCTACACCAAAGGAGCAATTATTGAGGATTTTTGTCTCGCAGATTTATGCCCAAATCAGAAACAAATGGAAATGGCATGTCTACCTTGATGCATTGTTGATTAATTGGCATTAGTTCGTTATGTGTTTTTGTTTTGCCCTTTTTTTTTTCTCCTTGGAGTCTGTTCTGTTGGGACTTTCTCTTGGGTTTTCCTCTGTTCTGTTTCTTTGTCTTTTGTGATTTGTTTTTGAATTGTGCCTTGTGAGGCTTTTGCAGTGGTTTGTTTGGCCACCTGTCCTTATGCTTTGTGCTTTTTGAATATCCTGGGGTATGCCCCTTGTACATGTGTACATCCCTTTTTTGGAATCTATTTACCATTTTCCGAAAAAAAAAAGCTTTGGTAATTCAAAGATGGGTGCTCAATCTGATGTCCCCTCTGATTTGGCTAGTTATAATGTCAAGGGTGAAGGATCTGTGCAGTTCCAAGATGGGTCTACAACAAGAGGATCTCTCTGTGGTGGAATGTTTCATGCTCTTAATGTTACCAAAGCTTCCTCTTGTGTCAACATTGATCCTATCTCTCCTTCCCTGTCTAATGGTCATGGATTCTCTGTTGAGGACCTTGAACTTGAAGAAGATTGGGAAGACCAAGCTGAGCTTGAGGGTGGAAGGCTTGCCCAAAATTTTACTTTCAAATCTCTTCAAGATTCAACAGAAATCCTCAAAAGAAAAAAGCTAGCCAATAACTTGCAAGAAGTGGCCTCTGGCCTGGTGAGTGAAGTGGAGGAGTCTGGTCATGGCTTCATTATTTCAAACCCATCTGGATCTGAAATAGTGGGCTTGACCAATGATGATATCATTGTGCTTTCTAAAGGAACAGATGAGTCAAAGGATTTGGAAAGTGATAAACCTATGGAAGGTATGGATTCCCTAAGGCGTATTGCTGAATTGGAAAATGAAATTTTAAAGCTTAAGGCAAAATCCAAAGGCATTAATACTGATACTGGAAGTTCAACATTGGAGTCAAATTTCAAGGAAGAGACAGCTTTTGATCCAAAAATTGCATCAAGCTCCAAGCCCATTGTGTTTGCTGAGAGTGAGCTGCACGTCCCACGCGCAAAGGATAGCAACGGTCACATTTTTCTCACTCCCTCTGATGGGAACCATAGTGGACCAAAGCTTAAAGATGATCATTTGCAAGTTCCAGATGGGCCAATCACAAGGTCAAGAGCTAAGAAGATCAACGAAGCAATGCAAGGACTGGTGCAATCCACTTGGGCAAAGCTCATAAACTTATTATGCAAGGCCCCAACATTTAACATGGGCTCATGCTCTCTCTTACGTACCCTTTGCTCATCAAATCTTCAACTTGCCTTTGAAGTTCCTTTGTCTCCTCCGGATTGCTCCTATAGGCTGGTCGGTTTGGAATAACAGCCCCGGGTACCAAATCAATTTGATGCTCAATGCCTCTAATGGGTGGCAACCCACTCGGCATCTCCTCTGGAAATACATCCTCAAACTCCTGCAACAAAGAAACAGCCAAACTAGGAAGAGATTGGTTAGTTTCATCAAGATTAAGATAACATTCTTTGTAAACAAGAAGAATCACAGGCTGATTTGCTAAAAATGCCCTCTTAACCTCACTCTCTTTTGCATAAA
Source organism: Hydrangea macrophylla (assembly GCA_033977485.1). Taxonomy (NCBI): domain Eukaryota; kingdom Viridiplantae; phylum Streptophyta; class Magnoliopsida; order Cornales; family Hydrangeaceae; genus Hydrangea; species Hydrangea macrophylla. The sequence continues at coordinate 42,935,660 of CM066982.1, read as the reverse complement.
AACTCAATTTTGTCTTTTCTTTTCTCTCTACAGACTCTCTTTCTTTTTTCTCTCTTGACTCCACTCCCTTTTCTTTATTCTCACCTATTTCTCTATTTTCTTTTTCACTCTCTCTTTTTCTTGAAATTTCTCTCTCACTCTCATTTTTCTTTTCTCTCATGTTTCTTTTTTGCTCAACCTCACTTTTTAGTTTCAGTTGGTCCTCATAGACCTGTTTTGGGGTTAAAGAAGCAAGCTTGATTGTTTTCCCATCTTTTTCAAAGCTATATCGGTTCCTAAACCCATCATGCATCACTCTCCTATCATACTGCCACGGCCTCCCCAACAAAATATGGCCAGCATGCATAGGAACTACATCACAAAGCACCTCGTCACTATACCTCCCAATAGAGAAGGCCACCAAAACCTGCTTACTGACCTTAACCTCTCCACACTCATTCAACCACTGCAACTTATAAGGTCTAGGATGCTTCAGCAAAGGTAAGTTCAACTTCTCAACTAAAGTGGTACTAGCTACGTTGGTGCAACTTCCCCCGTCTATAATCATACTACACACCTTGTTATTTACATAGCATCTAGTATGAAATATGTTTTCTCTCTGCTGCTCCATATCATCTACCTTCATTTGTGTATTGAGAGCACGCCTGGCAACAAGAGACTCACCTTCTACGGGGTATTCCAATCCATCATCATCACTAGCATTAGATACTCCATCACTATCGTCTTCACCTTCAGTCATCACCTCCCTACTGTCACACATAATCATCACCCGCTTGTTTGGACATTGAGATGCTATATGCCCCAAACCCAAACATTTAAAACATTTGATGATACGAACTCCGCCCACGAAGTGAAGGAACCCGTATGAAATTTGTTCCCAGATCGTTTCTCTAAGATAGGAATGGATGGTAAGTGATGACGCCACAAACAGTTGTGGAAGACTGCTTGATAAGTCGGAGTTAGAACGCCACAGATGGAAATCTGATAAGTTCAAAGAGTTCTAAAAGAACCAAAGAGGTTTACTCTCACTCAAAATGATTTTTATTCAGAACTGATTTGCTTATGATGGATACATCCCCTTTTATAACTGAATTACAAAGACAACTACAATAATAACAAGCAGTTACAATAAAGTAAGTAGTTGGAAGCTAAAATTAATGACAGGTAGTTGGCAGTTGGCAAGTAGCATCTTCAAATCATCTTCCAAATGCCAAAAACGTCCATTACACCTAATCAGCTCCTTCTATGGCCTGGATAACATTAGTCAACCCCTTATCATTATGTGGTCCCATCTTGGCCTTCACTACTTTGGAGTTAGCCCAAACTTCGTGGATCAGCCCATTAACTGCTTCTTTGAACCGTTTAGCCCTTGCCCTTGTAATTGGTCCAACTGGGACTTGTAATGGATCCTTTGGTGCTCCTTGATTCCCATCATTCCCTCCCTCTTGGAAAGGATTTGTCCTCAAATCATCACCTACATCAAAAGGACTTAAATCAGTGACATTGAATGTAGCACTAACATTGTACTCACCTGGCAAATCCAACTTGTATGCATTGTCATTGATACGCTCCAGAACTTGAAAAGGGCCATCGCCCCTCGGAAGTAGCTTAGAACGCCTTTGCGCTGGGAATCTTTCTTTCCTTAGGTGCAACCAAACCCAATCTCCAGGTTCAAAAATCAGTTGTCGGCGCCCTTTATTTGCCTGTTTTTCATATTGCTCTGTCCTCCTCTCGATGTTGAGCTTTGCTTTCTCATGTACCTGCTTAATAAATTCAGCCTTTTTCTTTCCATCCAAGTTAACACATTCAGATAAAGGTAATGGAGTTAAATCCAATGGAGTTAAAGGATTAAAACCATAAACAATTTCAAATGGTGAAAACTTAGTAGCAGAATGAACAGAACGATTATAAGCAAACTCAACATGCGGTAAACATTCTTCCCAAGTTTTGATGTTCTTTTGAATAATGGCCCTCAACAAAGTAGACAAAGACCTGTTTACTACTTCAGTTTGACCATCAGTTTGTGGATGACAAGTAGTAGAGAACAATAACTTAGTTCCTAACTTACACCACAAGGTCTTCCAAAAGTAACTTAAGAACTTAGCATCTCTATCTGAAACTATGGTCCGAGGCATTCCATGCAATCTCACAATCTCTCTAAAGAACAAGTCAGCAACATGTGAAGCATCATCAGTTTTGTCACATGGAATAAAATGTGCCATTTTAGAAAATCGATCCACAACCACAAAAACTGAATCTCTACCTCGTTTTGACCTAGGTAAACCTAACACAAAGTCCATCGAGATATCAATCCAAGGTGCATTAGGAACGGGCAGTGGTGTGTATAAACCATGGGGTTGCACTCGGGATTTTGCTTGCCTACACGTGACACACCTATCACAAATTCTCTCAACATCCCTTTTCATATGTGGCCAATAGAAATGTTCCTGCAACACAGCTAATGTTTTAACAATGCCAAAGTGCCCCATTAACCCTCCACCATGGGATTCCCTCACTAGCAAATCTCTCAAAGAACAATTAGGCACACACAACTTATTCTCTCGAAATAAGAAACCATCATGCCTAAAATACTTCCCACTAGCATTTTTCTCACAAGATTGGTACTCAACATTGAAATCAGGATCACTGGCATATAATTCTTTAACATGTTCAAACCCAAGCAATTTAGCATCAAGAGTAGAGAGTAGGGTATACCTGCGGGAAAGTGCATCTGCAACAATGTTTTCCTTACCCTGTTTGTACCGAATGACGTATGGAAAAGTCTCTATGAACTCCACCCATCGTGCATGTCTCTTGTTCAGCTTGTGTTGGCCTTTCAAATGCTTCAAGGATTCATGATCAGTGTGAATCACAAACTCCTTAGGCCATAAGTAGTGCTGCCATGTCTCTAAAGCTCGAACCAATGCATACAACTCCTTGTCATAAGTAGGGTAGTTCAAGGCTGCCCCATTTAATTTCTCACTAAAGTATGCGATTGGCCGTCCTTCTTGCATAAGAACAGCGCCGATCCCTAAACCTGAAGCATCACATTCAATCTCAAACATCTTTGAAAAGTTAGGTAAAGCCAATAAGGGTGCATTGGTCAGCTTTTGTTTGATCAACTGAAACGCCTTCTCTTGTTCTTCACCCCATTTGAACCCAACATTCTTTTTGATGACTTCAGTGAGTGGTGCGGCTATGCTGCTGAAATCTTTCACAAACCGCCGGTAAAAACTAGCAAGTCCGTGAAAACTTCGAACATTTCCTACACTTGCGGGACTTGGCCAATCTTGTATTGCCCGCACTTTCTCTTCATCAACCTGTATACCTTGTGCACTAACAACAAATCCCAGAAATACAAGTTTATCGGTGCCAAAAGTACACTTTTTCAAATTAGCAAATAACTTTTCTTCCCTAAGCACATCTAAAACAGATTTCAAATGTACTTCATGATCAACCAAGTTTTTGCTATAAATGAGGATATCATCAAAGTAGACAACAACAAATTTGCCTATAAATGCACGCAAAACATGGTTCATAAGTCTCATAAAAGTGCTTGGAGCATTAGTCAAACCAAAAGGCATAACTAACCACTCATATAAACCATCTTTTGTTTTAAAGGCAGTTTTCCATTCATCCCCTTCTTTCATTCGAATCTGATGATAACCACTTTTTAAATCAATCTTAGAAAACACACAAGAACCATGAAGCTCATCTATCATATCATCTAAACGAGGGATAGGATGGCGATACTTTACCGTTATGTTATTGATGGCTCGACAGTCAACACACATTCTCCATGTCCCATCCTTCTTAGGTACTAATAGCACTGGAACTGCACATGGACTCATGCTTTCCCTTACGTACCCCTTTTCCATCAATTCACTAACCTGCCTTTGAAGTTCCTTTGTCTCCTCTGGATTACTTCTATAGGCTGGTTTGTTTGGAATAGTTGCTCCGGGCACGAAATCAATACAATGCTCAATCCCTCGGATTGGTGGTAAACCATGGGGTGTTTCCTCGGGAAAAACATCCTCATAATCCTGCAAAAGAGTCACAATAGAACTAGGCAAAGAGGGGTTAAGTTCGTTAGTGTTCAAAAATGCCTCCTTGTATAAAAGTACAAGTATAGGCTGATTTGAAAACAACGCTCTTTTTATCTCACTCGCTCTTGCATAAAAATTCTTTTGTTTTCCCTCTTTTTTTTTTCTCAATGACTTCACCTTTCTTTTCTTTTTCTCTCTCAATTTTCTCGATTTCTCTCTTTTTTTCACTCTTTTTCTCTTGATCACTCTCTTTTTGCATCCTCACTTGATCCTCATAAACCTGTTTTGGTGTCAATGGAACAAGAGTGATTGGTTTTTGATTGAGTACAAAAGAGTATTTGTTGGTGAATCCATCATGCTTGACTCGCCGATCGAATTGCCATGGTCGGCCCAACAGTAAATGTCCTGCTTGCATCGGGACTACATCACACAAAACTTCATCTTCATATTTTCCGATGCGGAAAGAAACCATCACCTGTTTAGTAACTCTTATTTCTCCAGAATCATTGAGCCATTGCAATTTATAAGGCCGGGGGTGTGTAATTGTTGGCAGCCCTAATTTCTCCACCATCGTAGTGCTAGCAGCATTTGTACAACTTCCTCCATCAATAATCACACTACACACCTTGTTTTGCACATGGCATCGAGTATGAAAGATATTTTCTCGCTGCACCTCTTCCTCTTCTTTAGCCTGCATACTCAAAGCCCTCCTTGTTACCAACAAATCACCATGAACTGCGTACTCCTCACAACCCACGTCCTCCAATGGTGGCATAGAGTCGGTATCATCTTCATCCTCGGTCTCAATTTCACCATCATCTCGCAACACCATAACCCTTTTGTTTGGACATTGGCTTGCTATATGACCCCTGCCTTGGCATTTAAAACACTTGATATCACGATTTCGAGTATTGGAAGAATCAGTCTTTTCTTGATTCCCATGGCTAGCCTTTTCTTGCATTTGTTCAGTCTTGGGTTTAGCCGCGACTTGCTTTTCTTCCTTTTGCACGAAATGCGGCTTCCAAGAACTCGAGGTAGGATTACGTCGTGCGTTGCTGCCCCCCCTCTTGAGTTGGCGCTCAATCTTGACAGCCACGTGTATCATATCCTCCAGTTCCACATAATGCTGCAATTCCACCAAATTGGCAATTTCTCGGTTCAAACCACCCAAAAACCTAGCCATAGTTGCCTCCCGGTCCTCCTCTACATTTGCTCGGATCATAGCCATTTCCATTTCCTGATAATAATCATCTACACTCCGGGTACCTTGTCTAAGGCCTTGCAATTTCTGGTACAACTCCCGGTAGTAATGGCTTGGCACAAATCGCCTCCTCATCACGGTTTTCATTTCTTCCCACGTCTCAATGGGTCGATCTCTATTTCTTCTCCTGTTTATCACCAATTGATCCCACCAAACAATAGCATAGTCAGAAAACTCAATGGCTGCAAGTTTGACCTTTTTAAGCTCAGAATAGTTGTGACATTCAAACACCAATTCCACCTTCCTTTCCCATTCAAGATAAACCTCTGGATCATTTTTACCTTGAAATGACGGAATCTGCATTTTAATACTACCCAAATTGTTATCTTCCCTATTCCTAGCTTCTCTAAACCGCCCACCATTTCTCCTATTGTGGATATTTGGATCCCCATCATCTTCCTCACCAAACCCTTCCCCAAAGTATCCTTCCTCTTCATGAACTCTCTCCCTTCTTTGTGCATTAGGAGCAATTCGTGGCTGCCCCCCGTTGTGTTCCCTCTTCTACCCTATCCATCCTATCATGCAACTGCTCTAGTTCCGCCCTCATCATCCGTCTCATTTCTCCCATTAAAGCTTGGATTTGCAGATTTGGAATAACCTGTTGTTGATCTTCTTCATTTGGGTTTTTATCTTGGTTTAGAGCCATGATTCCTGCAAAAGTGGGTTAGAAACAGATTCTCACTCCCTCACGTGTTTCACTCAAGAAATTTGGCTTTTACCCTCTAGTACGCTCACCTCTCTTGCCTTTTTCCACTCGTAGTAAATCTCGCTTGGTTCTTATCAAACTAATCAAACAAGAATCAGATTTCTTAGTAACAATCCCCACTCCCAAACTAGACCAATCGAATTTGGAAATTGAGAGCACGACTCAAACGAATGCGGAAGACTAGGTTTCCAATAGCACAAAAAATGGAATTTTCGGGAAATTTTTTTTTTTTTTTTTTTTTCACACTATGGAGTAAGGTCAGATTTGGACTTCTTAGACCCCAAATATTGTAAAACAAAAATAAAATTTTAAGCCGAGTTTTTGTATTTTTTTTTTTTTTGGCTTACCGATCTCTTCTCTTCTTTCCTTTTCTTCTCTTCTTTTTTTTTTTTTTTTTTTTTTTTAAAGATCACGTTCAATACAAGACCGATATGACCAATTTACCAAATACAGAACTACGAATCACTGAACTAGATGGCAGTGACACGAAAGGTACTGAAAAACAATACGAACAGTTTCAAAAACGATAGTGAAATAAGAAGTGCGAATCACAGATGGAGTCTTTTTTTTTTTTTTAATCAAACACGAATATAAAACTGAATACGGGACAAGATCAAGCAGAACCTAGGTACTGATAAAGATAAAACTGAAGAACAAACAGAACCTACAGAAACACAAATAAAGATAGTAACCTGACTTAGAGCCAGGCTCTGATACCAAATGATACGAACTCCGCCCACGAAGTGAAGGAACCCGTATGAAATTTGTTCCTAGATCGTTTCTCTAAGATAGGAATGGATGGTAAGTGATGACGCCACAAACAGTTGTGGAAGACTGCTTGATAAGTCGGAGTTAGAACGCCACAGATGGAAATCTGATAAGTTCAAAGAGTTCTAAAAGAACCAAAGAGGTTTACTCTCACTCAAAATGATTTTTATTCAGAACTGATTTGCTTATGATGGATACATCCCCTTTTATAACTGAATTACAAAGACAACTACAATAATAACAAGCAGTTACAATAAAGTAAGTAGTTGGAAGCTAAAATTAATGACAGGTAGTTGGCAGTTGGCAAGTAGCATCTTCAAATCATCTTCCAAATGCCAAAAACGTCCATTACACCTAATCAGCTCCTTCTATGGCCTGGATAACATTAGTCAACCCCTTATCATTATGTGGTCCCATCTTGGCCTTCACTACTTTGGAGTTAGCCCAAACTTCGTGGATCAGCCCATTAACTGCTTCTTTGAACCGTTTAGCCCTTGCCCTTGTAATTGGTCCAATTGGGACTTGTAATGGATCCTTTGGTGCTCCTTGATTCCCATCATTTGATATCTCTATTCCTTGAAGGTTGCAACTCTACTTTGGATTTGTTCTTGCTAGTCCCCTCATCTTTTTCTTTAGGTGGTTCGGTCTTTCCCTTTACTACAGGTCGGTCATTCCTTTCCCACTTTGGTTTCCAAGGAGTGCTAGAAACTGAAGTATACCTTGTTGCCACTTTTCTTTTTAATTGCCTCTCCACCTTCATAGCCATGTGCACCATGTCCTCTACCTCCACATAATGCTGCAACTCAACTACATTGGCTATATCCCTATTCAAACCACTTAAAAATCTAGCCATTGTGGCCTCTCGATCCTCCTCTACATTAGCCCGAATCATAGCCACCTCCATCTCCTTATGGTACTCCTCCACACTCCGGGACCCTTGTGAAAGGTTTTGTAACTTTTGGTAGAGGTCTCTGTAGTAGTGGCTAGGTACAAATCGCTTCCTCATGAGAGCTTTCAGCTCACCCCATGCTTCTACAGGTCTTTCATGATTCCTCCTCCTATTGGTCACTAATTGATCCCACCAAATAATTGCATAATCAGTGAATTCAATTACTGCCAGCTTCACCTTCTTCTCCTCAGAGTAGTTGTGACAATCAAAAATCAACTCTATTTTCTTCTCCCACTCTAAATACACTTCAGGGTCATTCCTCCCTTGGAAAGATGGTATCTTCATTTTGATACTCCCAAGGTTCCTATCTACCCCATCTCGACCCCGTGGATTCCCCCTAGGTCCTCTTCCACGCCTACCTCCTCTAGGTCTACCCATTCCTCCCCTACCAACATCAGATACTATGTCTTCCTCATCCTCTTCATCTTCTTCGATCTCATACTCATTTTCAACTCTAGGCTCATGTCTCCTCCCATCACGCCCACCTTGCAGATTTTGAATCACTACATCTTGTTGATCCATCCTATCCCGTACCTCCCCCAACACCAAATTTAACCGTTCAAACTGTCGTTGCATGGCCTGCAACATAAAGGTTGTGTTATCTGCCTCCCCTCTAGGTGTTGAGTCATCCATTTTAATGTGCTGCAAAACAAGAATATTAGTGGTAAAACCTCACACACTCCCTTACGTGTTTACGCTCAAAAGTTGTCACTCCACTCGTGTTTCACTCTGATTGGCTTTTTTCCCGAAATTAGTCTCACACACTCTTGCCTTTTACCTCAATTGTTTTCCCTTTCAAGTTCTTTCAAGAACTAAGTGAACTAAATCAAGACACGACCTTGTTTTATCCCAGCCAGCAATAGATTCTAGAAACAAGGAAGTAATAATAAAAAAAAAATGACACGGATCTCAAGAAAATATACGACGAGGGCAAACGAAACAAGAAATCAGATTTCGAGAGGAATAATAAAATAAAAAAAAATAAAAAAAAAATCACGAATATATATATATATATATATATTTTTTTTTTGAATATGAGCCAATTGAAGATGGAAACAAAGTTTATCCCAAGAAACAGCGATCACAGAAGATAGGTTTCGAACAGCACAAAAACCGAATTTTTTCGGAAATTTTTTTGACACTATGGAGTAAGATCAGTTTCGGACTCCTTAGACCATGGACAATGCAAAACGAACAAAAAAATTTAAGCCGATTTTTTTTTTTTTTTTTGTAATTTTTTTTTTTTTTTTGTAATTTTTTTTTATCGCGGCTTACCGATCTCTTCTCTTCCCTTTCTTTTTTTTTTCTTCTCCTCTTTTCTTTTCTTTTGTTTTTTTTTTTTTTTTTTTTTGAATAATCAGGGCGACTTCACAGTTCACGTTCGTAACCCTAAATCACGAGGATGAACGAACACGAAGTAGCAAGAGACAAAACAAAAAATCGCAGATCAGATTCGTACCCTAAACACGAAATTCCAGATCGTAATCAAGAACACGAATGCGAACACGAACACGAACACGAACGAAAACAAGAACACGAAAAGAATAGAACACGAATTGAATAGAAAGACGAGATGAAACAAGATCACGAAAATAACAGAACAGAAAAAAAAAATGAAACAGAAACAAGAACACGAAATAAAATGGATAAATCAGACCTGATTTGGAGCCTAAGCTCTGATACCAAATGATGTGAACCCGTGGAATTGATATTCCTAGAACCCACGATCAGATTGTAATTCACCCAAGAAAGCCAACAATCAAGTCACAGGGATGATCTAGACCCGTTGAAATCCTGTTTCAAGAACCCAGATTTGGTGAACGCCACAAAGGAAATGCCTTTGATAAGTTCGAATTGTTCAATCAAGAACAAGCAGAGAAAACTGAATAGCTCTCCAGAAAATAAATTTCATTAACGTTCTATATCAAAGCTGCTACAAAGTTCTTTCTTTTAATCCCTTCTAAGAAACCCTTGGGCCAAAAAGGCCTTCAACGAAAATAAAAGACATGGGCTAAATACTCAAGCCCAAAACAACTTAAACTGCATGTTTAAAGCTAAATAAATGTCTACTTAAAAAAATAAAATAGGCCCACATGCCAAAACCATAGAAACATAAAAAATTAAAGTCTATAAAAATCCAATAAGCTATTCCACCCCTTCTGTAGCTTGTATCACATGAACTAGAACTGATTCTTCTTCCTTCAAGCCCATGTTAAATGATGGGACCTTGCATAATAAGTTTATGAGCTTTGCCCAAGTGGATTGCACCAGTCCTTGCATTGCTTCGTTGATCTTCTTAGCTCTTGACCTTGTGATTGGCCCATCTGGAACTTGCAAATGATCATCTTTAAGCTTGTATCACATGAACTAGAACTGATTCTTCTTCCTTCAAGCCCATGTTAAATGTTGGGGCCTTGCATAATAAGTTTATGAGCTTTGCCCAAGTGGATTGCACCAGTCCTTGCATTGCTTCGTTGATCTTCTTAGCTCTTGACCTTGTGATTGGCCCATCTGGAACTTGCAAATGATCATCTTTAAGCTTTGGTCCACTATGGTTTTGGCATGTGGGCCTATTTTACCTTTTAAGTAGACATTTATTTAGCTTTAAACATGCAGTTTAAGTTGTTTTGGGCTTGAGTATTTAGTCCATCTTTTATTTTCGTTGAAGGCCTTTTTGGCCCAAGGGTTTCTTAGAAGTGATTAAAAGAAAGAACTTTGTAGCAGCTTGGATAGAACGTTAATGAAATTTATTTTCTGGAGAGCTATTCAGTTTTCTCTGCTTGTTCTTGATTGAACAATTCGAACTTATCAAAGGCATTTCCTTTGTGGCGTTCACCAAATCTGGGTTCTTGAAACAGGATTTCAACGGGTCTAGATCATCCCTGTGACTTGATTGTTGGCTTTCTTGGGTGAATTACAATCTGATCGTGGGTTCTAGGAATATCAATTCCACGGGTTCACATCACCCTCACTGCAAAAAGGTATGGGTAAACACATGGGTTGTTCAGCTTTAACCGAAAATTCCAGAGTGTTGTCTACTCAAGGCACCACCAGTTCAGCGCACGCAAACAGTTTGATAGGCAGTGCTTTCCACGTAGCACAATCTGGCAGTGACACCTCCACGTTTGCCAAAGTTAACTTGTTAAATCTGGTGGGCCATTGTTCTACTTACCAAGAGTCCACAGATTTTAACTCTACCAACACATCAATGGTCACCATGCTTAATGCCTGCGTGGAGAAGGACCAGGATTATAATATGCTTACTTCTACTGTTGGCCCATGTGCACACACGGGCACAGCCCAAAGTCCTGTAATTCCTGGTACTGGTCGTCACATGGGCGCCGACAATTCCGGCTTTTTGTCTGATGTTGCCCCTACCCGCGTGCAGCAGAGTAAGGGCTTACATGCCCATTTGGACCGTGGGGCTAAAGTTGATGTTCTTGTTGATAGTGCGGCAGTTTCCAACTATGGACCCCAGTCACATGCTAAAGTTAGGCCCCTATAGCATACCATGCAAAAAGTGGGTGCCCCCCATGTGCTTGAAAGCACTAAACATGCTGACCAAGTGGGTTCCTGCGGACACAGCCTATTTCTCCTTGCACCATGTGTTGGATAACACCCATTCTATGTGTATTTCGAACCAAGCTTCTCAGAAACCTATGGAAGAGGGAGGTCATATTTTCCTTTCATCTGTGGTCCCATCCATTAGCCATGCGAAGCCCCCTGGACCCAGCCCTTGTGCTACTATCAATAAGGCCACATCTTCTCCCCAAAATTCATGGGCTTCTTTAGTCAGAAAGGCTGAACTGTCTAGTGTCAAACTCAGCTATTTTAAACCCAAGGAAGGATCAGATAGGAAACTGCTAAAACTCTCTGAGGACCTCACTACTCAAGGTAGTAGAGCTTGGGACAATACCCTTGTGGGTTATTTTATAGGTAAAAAGCTGCCCTACACTCTTGTTAAAAATGCTACTTCAAGACATTGGGCTAAAAAAGGATTGAATGACATGCTTGCTACTGATTCAGGCCACTATATCTTCAAGTTCAACTCCAGTGAAGAAAGTGAAGCAGTGCTGGAGAATGGTCCATGGCATGTTGCTGGACAGCCCATCCTTCTTTGAAATTGGCGCACTGGGATGGTACTAGATAAGGAAGTCCCTGCTACTGTCCCTGTTTGGGTCCATATATATGGAATTTTGGAATGTAGAGGGCCTTAGCCACATAGCTAGCACTATTGGGAGGCCTTTACATGTTGACCGAATGACAGCAACGTGTAGGAGAATCTCATATGCTCGGATCTGTATTGAGGTAAGTGCTGAGTTTGAATTGTTGAAAAATTTTGAGACTGAAGTCATTGACCCTATTACTAAGGAACCTGAGAGGATAGGCTTGACAGTTGAATATCAATGGAACCCAGTTAGATGTGCTTTTGCAAACGGTTTGGCCATGATTGTGCTAGGGTCTACAATAACCAATCCCTCACTAAGAAGGCCATTATCCCCACCAAGGTGAATTCTACTGAAAATGAGACCGATGGAGTTTTGATGGTGAAAGGAAAAGGAAAAGGTAAAAGGGAAGATACAGTTGATACATCCTCTAATGTGGTTGCCTCCTCAACTGATAAAGTGTCTACAGTTAGTATGTATACGGCTGATAACCAAACTGATTCTCCCAATGAAGTAGCTAACCTGCCTCATAAATGTCCTAACCTGGTTGAAAAGGATCTTACTGAGCCTATTCAACCTGTTCTTGATATTACCTCCCCTCTCAAGGGAATAAAAGGTTTTGCTCAAATCTCACCCCATTCCGTTAGGGTAACTGTCACCAATGGTAGTGATACCAGTTTCCTCAAACTGCATGGGCCCGAAGTTACTAAGAAAAATCAATACGCCTTACTGGAAGATCTTGAATGTGAACATATTGATAAAGAGCTAAATGTTACCTATGATCAGAAGGGTGACCTACCCAAAGTTGGCCTGGATGTCCTACCTATAGCTCCTCATAAATTAGAGGAACTCACAAACACACAAGAAATTTCGGACAGTCCCACTGCCCTTGCTGCTGATCCTTCTGCTGCCTCTTGTCAGCCTGAACCTGGTAAGCAGGATCTTTTGAAGAACCCCTCCTCTGGCTCTTCAGGTAAGTTAACTCTCCCATTGCCAGTTATTAATGATATTTAGCTGCTGGAACATTCGGGGCCTTAATCAGCCCTCTAGGAATAATATTGATATTTTGGGGTTAACCGAAACTAAAGTTAGACAGGCTAATGAAGATTTCATTAAAACCAAATGTTTTAAACACTGGAATTTTGTTACCAATAGTAGTCCGAATTTGGTTGGTAGAATTTGGGTTGGTTGGAATGCTGATACTATTAATCTCACTATTCTTAGAATCACTTCCCAACTTATTCATGTTAGCATTGAAAATGATGATAAATCCCTTTCCTTTGAAGCCTCTTTCATTTATGGTTTTAACACTGGCCAAGCCAGATTGGACCTATGGTCTGACCTAAGGTCCATTTCACATAGTAATAAGACCACTAACTATATTGCACTAGGTGACTTTAATGTGCCTTTAAGTCCAGATGAAGTCTCTGATGCAAACTTTGGTTGGAATAACGAGATGAAGGAATTTAAAAAGACTATTAATGAGTGTTGTCTAGTGGATCTTAGATATATTGGTGAACAATTTACTTGGAGTAACAGAAGGTATGGGAAGGAAGATTTTACCCAGAGAAAACTTGATAGAGCTCTGGTCAATCAAGCTTGGTTGGATAATCTTAGCGATTCTTTCACCCAATTCCAGGTTCCAGGTACCTCCGACCACTCTCCTATTGTTGTTCATATTGATAAAAAGCATTATAGGAAAGGGAGGGCTTTTAAATTCTACAACTACTGGACTAAATTGGACTCCTATAATGATATTTTTCAGAATGCCTGGGATATTAATGTTGAAGGTACTGCCCAATTCCAACTTTGCCAAAAGCTTAGAAACCTGAAAAAGGATCTCAAACAGTTTAGCAAAAGTACTCTTGGCCTAGAGAGGGTTAATGCTAACAAAGCTAGGGAGGAATTAAAGAGACTCCAAACCCTTTTAATCAAAGATCCTAACAACTCTGACCTCATTGATATGCATAATAAGTCTTTGAAAACCTTTCATGAAGCTATTTGGATTGAAGAGGAAGTTCTCAAACAAAAATCCAGGATACAATGGTTAGAAGCTGGGGATAAAAATACTAGATATTTTCATATGTCTATTAAAGCTAGGAGGAACATGAAAAGAATTTTTTTACTTGAAAAACCTAATGGGACTTTCACTTCCAACTGTAATGAAGCTAAAGATGAAGCTATTAGGCATTTTCAAAGCTTGCTTGGCACTACCTCTAATCACTGCTATCCTGGTAAAGAAGCTCTTAGAAGTGTTATCCACAAAACAATTCCTGTTGAACTTATGGCTGAGTTGGATAGGATTCCTTCAGATATTGAAATAAAGAATACCCTCTTTAGCATGCATAGTAATAAAGCTCCTGGTCCTGATGGTTATAATTCTTTTTTCTTTAAAAGCTCTTGGACTATTACTGGTCCTCTTGTTATTGCTGCTATTAGGGAGTTCTTTCAAAATGGAGAGATGCTTAAAGTTGCTAACACTACTCTTATTGCTTTAATTCCTAAAGTCCCTAATCCTACCCGGATGGGGGATTTCAGGCCTATTTCTTGTTGCAATACTGTTTACAAATGTATTTCTAAGATTATTGCCAATAGGCTTCAGTTGATTCTCCCTAAATTGGTTGACCAAGCCCAATCTGCATTTGTTAAAGGTAGGAAAATTAGTGATAATATCCTCCTTGCTCAAGACCTTCTTAGAGATTACCACAAACCTTTGGGTAAACCTAGAGTAGCAGCAAAGGTGGATATTATGAAAGCGTATGATAGTGTTAGTTGGGAGTTTCTCATTGATATCTTGGACGTTCTTGGATTTCCACCAAATTTAAAGAAATGGATCATTGCTTGTATTACTACCCCAAAGTACTCTATCAATTTTAATGGTGAATCAGTGGGTTTTTTTGAAGGGGCAAAGGGGCTTAGACAAGGTGACCCTATCTCTCCTTATCTTTTTGTCCTTGTTATGGATACCCTTAGTCAATTGCTCCATCATTTTATTAATACGAGACCCTTTACCTATCATTGGAAATGTGATAAGCTTCAAATATCTCATCTCTGTTTTGCTGATGACCTTCTTATTTTATTTAATGGAGATGTGGAAACTGCTACAGTGATTCAGGAAGCCCTTAACCAATTTTATCATTTCACTGGGCTCCAAGCTAATAATGCTAAAAGTTGCCTTTTCTTTTGTAATGTTGAAGAGGAAATAACTGAAAATATTCTTACCACCCTCAACTTTGTGAAAGGTAATTTACCTGTCAGGTACCTTGGGGTGCCCCTTATTACTTCTAAGCTCAAAAAACAAGACTGTGAAGTGTTGGTTAGCAAAATTTGTGCTAGAATTAATTCTTGGAAGTCTAAATTTCTGTCTTATGCTGGAAGAGCTCAATTGATTAATTCTGTTTTGACAGGTATTCAACTTTTTTGGTCAGGCATGTTTATTCTTCCCAAAGGAGTTCTCAAACAAGTGACTCAATTTATGGCTAGATTATTATGGGCTGGTAACATTGAAATTAAACATGGTGCAAAAATAGCTTGGGATACAGTTTGTAGATCCAAGAAAGAAGGAGGTTTGGGGTTCAAGGATATCAATTTAACTAACACCATTTTGAACCTTAAACATATTGGAAGTATTCTTGATCCTTCCAATACCTCTCTATGGAAAAATTGGATCCACCTGCATATGCTTAAAAACAAAAGTTTCTGGCAGGTTAAAACTCCTTCCCAATGCTCTTGGTATTGGCGAAAATTATTAAAACTTCGATATATTGCTAAACCTTTGCTTATTCATAGAATTGGGAGTGGTGAGAACACTTCTCTCTGGTTTGATAATTGGCTCCCTGTTGGGCCTTTGTTGGATAAATATACAGTCAGGATTGTTTATGATGCTGCCATTAACATTAATGCTAAAGTTAGTACCATTATTAGGGGTTTGGAATGGGATTGGCCTAGCTCTCACTCCATTGATCTGGATGAAGTTAGAACTATGTTCACCAACCTCTATAAACCCTCTTTTCTTTAGGACAAAGTTAGTTGGCAGGTCACTCCATCTGGTAAATTTAAATTTTCCCTTATTTGGGATCATTTAAGGTACCATCACCCCAAGGTTCCTTGGTATGACAGTGTGTGGTTTAAAGGAGGTACTCCTAGGTCGAGTATAATTCTTTGGTTAGCAGCTCATAACAGATTGTCTACCCATGATAGGATTTCTTCTTTCACCCGTGGCCCCCTTGCTTGTGTTTTCTGCCACTCTCAGATGGAAACACATAATCACTTGTTTTTTTCTTGCTCTTACTCTTGTGGTATTTGGAAGGATATTATGCATAGGTGTGGCTTGACTTGGAATGGTCAAGGTTGGAATGACACTTTGATTTGGATGGCTCAACACCTCAAAGGAAAGACGACACTTCATCAAATCCCCAAACTTTGCTTGGGAGTTACTGTTTATGGATTATGGAAAGAGCGGAACAATAGATCCTTCAAACACATTTTTTGTCCCAAAGAGATTATCCTCAAGAGCTTAATATCTCAAATCCATGACCTCATAAGGGTTAACTGGAAGCACCGTAGTAATCTTAATTCCATTCTTTGTAATTGGCTTTAATGTCATTCTTTTGTTGATGGCAATTCTTTGTATTGATTTGTTTTTGGCTGTTTTGGGGTTAATCTCCCTTGATTGGTAGCAAACTACATGTTCCTTTTCAGAGCCCTGCTTCTATCTGTATATCCTAGGGTATGCCCCTTGTACTTTTGTGCATCCTTTTTTGGAATCTATTTACCATTTTACGAAAAAAAAAAAGGTTCTTGCTTCTGTATAAGCAACGGGTCGACGTTCCATCCATTCCTATCTTAGAGAAACAATCTGGGATTACTCTTATACGGGTTTTTTCACAAGTTGGCGTGGTTTGTATCAGAAGATAATTGCTAATCGACTTCAAAAGATTCTCCTAACATTGTTGATAAATGCCTTTGTTAAAGGTAGAAAGATTAGTGAAATGTTCTGCTTGCCCAAGACCTCATGATGGATTATCACACTACCACTGGGCCTCGTAGAGCTATAGCTAAAATTTTTGGGTAGTAAAGGCTCCGTCTCAAGGATCTTGGTATTGGAGGAAACTTCTTAAACTTAGAGACATGGTTAGACCTTTATTGAAACAAAAAATTGGTAATGGGTGTGGTACCTTCTTGTGGTATGATAATTGGCACCCTTTAGGCCCCCTTATTGACAAATTTGGCCCTAAATGATGCTGCCATCCCATTAAATGTGAAAGTTAAGGATATTATTGTTGGCAGGGAATGGCGTTGGCCTCTAACACACACTTTAGAAGTTATGGAGATCCAGGCACATATGCATGATATTCCCCCTCCCTCTGATCACCTTGACATAGCCATTTGAATTCCATCTCCAAATGGGATTTTCAAGCTAGCTCATACTTGGGACCAACTTAGAGCCACCTGCCCAAAGGTTCCTTGGCACCGTCTCATCTGGTATGGAATCTCATGATCATTTGATTTTTGGTTTTTTTTTTTTTTTCGAAAAAATTGGTAAATATATTCCAAAAAGAGGATATACAGAAGTACAAGGGGCATACCCCAGGATATACAATAAAGAGCGAAAGACAAAACAAGACCTGTAGCAAGGAGGCTACTCAATCAACTGAGCAACAAGGCTGCCTAAACAAAACAAAACAGGCTAGCCACAAAAACAAACCACACTAATGGCTTTAAAGCCATTTGCTAATTATAGTATCAATATTACTATGATTTTCCCATTTCAGCCTTAGAAGAGTATTAATTTGTGAGATCAAGTTCTTCAAGGTAAGCTCTCTAGGACAGAAATTCTGTTTAAATGTTCTGTTGTTTCTCTCTTTCCATAAGCCATAAACAGCAACTCCCAAGCAGATTTTTGGGATCACATGGTGGATTTTCTTTCCCTTAAGGTGCTGAGTCATCCAATGCAACGTATCACTCCAGCAGTTCCCATTCCAAATCAAGCCACATTGGATCATAATTTCCTGCCAAACAAAGGAGGAGTAAAAGCAGGCAAAAAATAAATGATCATGGGTTTCCATATGAGAATGGCAAAAAACACAAGCAAGGGGGCCAGGAGTAAACCCAAAGATGCGATCATGGGTAGAGAGCCTAAACTGGGCAGCTAACCAAAGAATCACACTCTGTCTCGGGATACCACCTTGGAACCAAACTATGTCATGCCATGGGACTAAAGGAGAGTGATCTCTCACATGGTCCCAAATAAGGGAAAAGTTAAAAGTCCATTTAGGAGTAGTAATCCAACTCACTTTGTCCTCAATATCAGAGGGCTGATAAAAATTAGACAAGATGGTTCTGACTTCATCAAGCTCAATGGAATGAGAACTAGGCCAAGCCCACTCTCCATTTCTAATAATAGCACTGACCTTAGCATTAATATCAATATCAGCATCATAGGCAATTCTATGAGTGTAAACCTCCATCAATGGACCCATAGGGAGCCAATTATCAAACCAAAGAGAGGTGTGTTCACCATTACCTATTATATGAATAAGTAAAGGTTTAGCAAGCTATCTAAGTTTTAATAATTTTCTCCAATACCAAGAGCATTGGGATGGAGCTTTGACCTGCCAAAAGCTTTTATTTTTAAGCATGTACAAGTGGATCCAATTTTTCCATAGAGATTTATTAGAGGGATCTAAAATGCTTCCTATATGTTTGAAGTTCAAGAGAGTATTAGTTAAGTAGATATCTTTGAAACCCAACCCTCCTTCCTTTTTGGGGGAACAAACTTTGTTCTAGGCAACTTTAGCCCCATGGTAATTATCGGTGTTTCCAGTCCAAAGGAATCTTGACATAGTTTGGACCACATCTTTGAGAACACCTTTTTAGGAAGAACAAACATACCAGACCAGTAGAGCTGAATGCTTGTCAAAACAGAATTAATCAGTTGAGCTCTTCCAGCATAAGACAAGAATTTTGATTTCCAAGAATTAACTCTAGCACAAATTTTATTAACCAACTCTACACAATCTTGTTTTTTTAGTTTGGAAGTGATTAAAGGCACCCCAAGGTATCGAATGGGGAGAGTGCCTTTGACAAAATTGAGAGTGGTTAATATGTTATAAATAATATCTTCCTCCACATTAGAAAAAAAGAGACAACTCTTAGCATTATTAGCTTGGAGGCTAGTGAAAAGAAAAAACTGGTTGAGAGTTTGTCTTATAAGGGTGGCACTATCCACATCACCATTGAGAAAGATTAGCAGATCATCAGCAAAGCAAAGGTGAGAGATTTGAAGTTTATCACATTTCCAATGATATTTAAAGGCCATATTACTGATATTATGGTGGAGTAATTGGCTAAGGGTATCCATAACAAGAACAAACAAATAGGGAGAGATAGGATCCCCTTGTCTAAGACCCCTAGCCCCTGCAAAGAATCCCACAGACTCACCGTTAAAATTAATCGAGAACTTAGGGGTAGTGACACAAGCTTTTATCCATTTTTGTAAATTGGGGGGAAAGCCAAGCACATCCAAAATATCAAGGAGGAAATCCCAGCTAACATTATCATAGGCTTTCATATTGTCCACCTTAGCTGCAACTCTATGTTTACCCTAGGATTTGTGGTAATCCCTTAGAAGATCTTGGGCCAACAGGACATTATCGCTGATTTTCCTCCCTTGGATAAACGCAGATTGAGCTTGATCCACCATGTCAGGGAGGATCAATTTCAGCCTACTAGCAATAAGTTTAGATATACATTTGTAAATAGTATTGCAGCAAGAAATGGGTCTAAAATCACTCATTTTGGAAGGGTTTGGAACTTTAGGGATCAAAGCTATAAGAGTGGTATTCGATTCCTTAAGTAACTCGCCCCTTTGGAAGAATTCTTTAATAGCATCCAGGATGGTAGAGCCAGTTATAGCCTAGGAATCCTTGAAGAAAAAAGAGTTAAAACCATCTGGGCCAGGGGCCTTATTACTATGCAAGCTAAAAAAAGCATTTTTAGTCTCTATATCAGAAGGAATTCTGTCCAAATCGGCTAGAAGATCCAGAGGAACTCTTTTATGAATAAAACTTCTTAGAGCCTCTTTGCCAGGGCAACAATGGTTAGAAGGAGTACCAAGCAAATTTTTAAAATACCTTATGGCTTCTTCTTTAGCTTCATCACAATTATTAGTGAAGCTACCATCAGATTTTTCAAGGGTAAAAATTCTTTTCATATTCCTTCTAGCTTTAATAGAAATGTAGAAGTATCTAGAATTTTTATCACCTGCGTCAAGCCATTGTAACCTAGATTTCTGTTTTAGGATTTCTTCTTCAATCCAGGTAGCTTCTTGAAAATTTTTCAAACATCTTTTAAATTCCTCAGACAAGGAAGGACTGGAAGGATCATGAATAAGGGAAGTTTGGATAGACTTTAACTCCTCTCTAGCTTCATTAGCATTAACCCTCTCATGGCCAATAGTATGCTTACCAAATATTTTAAGCTCAGTTTTAAGAAGTCTAAGTTTTTGGCAAATTTGGTATTGGGCAGTCCCAACAACAGTCTGGTCCCAAGCCGATTTAACAATATCCTTATAGTGGTCCAGTTTAGTCCAAAAATTATAGAATTTAAAGTTCCTACCTTTTCTCTAATGATTTTTATCAATATGAACAACTATAGGAGAGTGATCAGATATACCTGGAACATGGAAGTGGGCAAAAGACTCTGTGAAGTTATCAAGCCAATTTTGATTAACCATAGCTCTATCAAGCTTTTTTTGAGTAAAATCGTCTCTACCATATCTCCTATTACACCAAGTAAACTGTTCTCCACTATACCTGAGGTCCACTAGACAACAGTCATTAATGGTTTTTTTTAAAATCCTTCATATCATTATTCCACCCATGGTTAGCTTCAAATATTTCCTCAGGGCCTAAGGTCACATTGAAGTCACCCAAGGCAATAAAGTTAGTGGATTGGGTGCTCTGAGAAATGGATCTAAGATCAGACCAAAGGGACAATCTATCATGGCTAGTATTATAGCCATAAATGAAGGCAGCTTCACAAATTTGGGATTTATCATCCTTTTCAATTCTCACATGGATAAGTTTTTTTTTTTCGGAAAAATGGTAAATATATTCCAAAAAAGGATGTACAAAAAGTACAAGGGGCATACCCCAGGATAAACAATGAGCTCAATTCATGAGGACATGAAGCATAAAATATTCAAAACAACAAGTCAAAACGTGCCCAACAGGCTACACAGAAAACCAAAAGGTAACCTAAAGTGAAAACCATGGACAAAACGAGAATGCCCAAAATTAATGTATGCCAACCATGGCTTCATAAAGTATCTAATTCCAATTACAGAGATAACGATCAATGTTAACAAGATACTTCCACTTCACCCTGATTTGTGCATTAATTTGAGAAATAATTTGCTTCAGCAGTATACTTGGAGGATTGAAAATCTTCTTGAATGTTCTGTTATTTCTCTCTTTCCATAAACTATAGACAGCCACTCCAAGACATATCTTGGGGAGCACCTGTTGGATTGATTTCCTTCTAAATCTTTGAGCCATCCACTCCAGTGTAGCAATCCAGCTTTGACTTTGCCAATTTATGCCACACCTTGTCATTAACTCCTGCCATATAAGAGAAGAGTAAGGACATTCAAAGAACAAATGGTCATGAGTTTCCATATTAGCCTGGCAAAGCAAACAAACTAAGGGTCCAGGAGTGAAGCTATAGATTCTATCATGTGTAGCTAACCGGTTCTGAGCAGCAAGCCATAGAACAAAAATTTGTCGGGGAATACACCCTGACAACCAAACAGAATCGTACCATGGGACCACATTAGCATGTACCCTCAAATGGTCCCAGACAAGAAAAGTATTGAAAACACCCTTAGGGGATGTAGTCCACTTAACAGTATCCATGCTATTATTATTAGGGGGGTAGAAATTGGACAAAATATTTCTAACTTCGTTAAGCTCTATGGAATTCGAACTAGGCCAATTCCATTCCAGCCCCCTGACTATGCTGCTAACTTTAGCATTGATATGAATAGCAGCATCATAGACAATTCTTTCAGAATATTTATCCAACAAAGGGCCTATAGGAAGCCAATTATCAAACCAAAGGGAAGTGTGGTCACCATTACCAATGTGATGAATTAGTAAAGGTTTAGCCACTTCTCTAAGTTTTAATAACTTTCTCCAATACCAAGAGCATTGGGATGGAATCTTGGACTGCCAAAAACTCTTATTTTTCAGCATGTACTGGTGGACCCATTTATTCCATAGAGATATATTGGATGGGTCCAATAGATTTCCAATATGCTTCAAATTTAAGACTTTGTTAACCAAGAAGATATCTTTGAAACCCAGTCCTCCTTCCTTTTTTGGTCTGCATACTTTATCCCAAGCAACCTTAGCTCCTGAATATTTATCTGTTTTACCAGACCAGAGAAATCTAGACAATGCTTGAGAGATTTGCTTGAGGACACCTTTGGGAAGCATAAACATACTAGACCAGTAGACCTGAATTCCTGTTAAAACAGAGCTAATTAGTTGGGCTCTTCCTGCATAAGATAAGAATTTAGATTTCCAAGAATTTATCCTAGCACAAATTTTATAAACCAAGCCATCACAATCTTGTTTCTTAAGTTTTGAAGAGATTAAAGGAACTCCAAGATATTTGATGGGAAGATTTCCTTTTTCGAAATGAAGAGTACTCAGAATATCTTCAATCTTGTCTTCTTCAACATTAGAGAAAAAAATGCAGCTTTTAGAGTTATTGGCTTGTAGACCAGTAAGATCAAAAAACTGGTTAAGAGTTTGTTTTACCATGATAGCTGAGTCCACATCCCCATTAAGGAAAATGAGAAGATCGTCCGCAAAGCAGAGATGTGAAATCCTTAATTTGTCACATTTCCAATGGTAAGTAAAAGTTCCCCTTTGAATGTTGTGATGCAAAAGCTGACTTAAGGCATCCATAATAATCACAAAAAGATAGGGTGAAATAGGATCACCTTGCCTTAGCCCTCTGGCACCATCAAAGTAACCCACTGATTCTCCATTAAAGTTGATAGAGTATCTAGGGGTAGTAACACAGGCAATAATCCATTTCATAAGATTAGGGGGAAAACATGTCACATCTAACAAATCAATAAGAAATTCCCAACTAACACTATCATAGGCCTTCATTAAATCCACTTTAGCAGCTGCTCTAGGTTTACCTTTCTGTTTATGATAATCTCTAAAGAGGTCTTGGGCAAGAAGAACATTATCACTAATTTTCCTACCTTTAATAAAGGCAGACTGTGCTTGATCAATAAAGGTAGGAAGGATTGTTTGGAGTCTGCTAGCAATGATATTAGAGATGCATTTATACACTGTATTGCAGCAAGAAATGGGACGAAAGTCACCCATCTTAGATGGGTTAGGCACCTTGGGAATCAAAGCAATAAGTGTAGTATTAGATTCTTTTAAAAGCTCCCCATTTTGAAAAAATTCTTTTACAGCTCCTAAAACAGAAGTACCTACAATGTCCCAAGAGTCTTTAAAGAAGAATGCATTATAGCCATCAGGGCCTGGAGCTTTGTTACTATGCAAATTAAAGAAGGCCTTCTTTATCTCATCATCTGAAGGAAGCCTATCCAAGTCTGCCTTTAAATTTTCAGGGATTCTTTTGTGAACAAAGGATTTGATTGCTTCTTTACCAGGGTAACTGTTATTTGAGGAGGTTCCTAGGAGAGAAGTAAAGTGTCTAACAGCTTCTTCTTTGGCCTCATTACAGTTGGCAGTAAAATGGCCATCTGGCCTCATTCCAATGATAAGTTGAGAGGAAGTTTTTAAGACAGTAAGAGAAACTTTGTCAGAATTCCAGCCTATCCAGATTCTACCAACAGAATTGGGGCTGCTATTAGTGATAAAATCCCAATGCTTTAAACAATTTTGTTTGACAAAGCCTTCATTAGTTTGTCTCACTTTAGTTTCGATGATCCCTAGCACATCTAAATTATGCTCAAAAATAAATTTAGCAACTTCAGATTGCCTAGTGGGCTGGTTTAAGCCCCTGATATTCCAGCAGCTTATTAACATTAAAAACTATGGGGTGGTTGGGAAATCTTACTTGAGAAAACTGCTAGAGATTTCGTCTGATTATCAGTCTTACCAGACGTGGTTGATCCATTGTCATTGGTTCTGATATCCATAGTTGGCTCGAGGTTCTGCTCATTTTGCCTTGTAGGACTTGCAGTCCTTATCTTCTTCTCTTGATCTTGTGGAAGCGGATTCAGAGGCGAAGAGGCTTTATGGTCCTTAGCATGTTGTAGAGATTTCTTTCCTTGTTCATTCAATCTTCCCATATTATGTTCCACGTCAGTATTATCCTTCAACTTGGGGTCTAGAACAACACTATCATCATTAACTCCTTCCAATCCAGAAAATTGATTCTGTTGAGGGACATTCTTAGCAACCACAATTGAGGAACTCAAGTTAATTTCTGAGGTCAAAGGATGAGCAGCCAATTGAAAGTCTTGACCCTTTGCCTGCACAATAACAGCATCCATTCTAGGCAAACTTTCCTCATTGATTCCAGAAGTAGAAGCTTCAATGGGCTGGGCTTCGGCATGAACTTTCTTCCCTTTACCTTGGACCATCCAAACCCCTTCTTCTTGAGTTTTAGAATTATTGGAGGCTGGTTGAGGATTTTTGTGAATAGTAGAAGTTTTGACACAGTTATGCCCAAACTTTTTACATTTAGTACAAAGAATAGGGGTCCATTGATATTCAACATTAAGAGTGATGTGTTCCAACTCCCCACTGAAAGGGTCTTCAATCTGAATATCAAATGATTTCATGAGTTCTCTTTCAGCATTCACTTCAATACAAATCCTTGCATACGAAATCCTCCTACATGTAGCTGTCAAATTGTCAACATGTAAAGGCTTTCCAATAATGCTTGCAATATGGCTCAAGCCCTCAGCATTCCAATATTCCAAGGGAATATTATAGATATGAACCCAAATGGGGACAGTGGAAGGTGCTTCTTTGGTGAGTCTGAGGCTAGTATGCCATTTCTTAAGCAAGATAGGTTGGCCAGCAATGTGCCATGGCCCTCCCTCCAGGACAACTTCACTTTCTTCCTTACTATTAAATTTGAAGTAAAAATATCCAGAATCTGTAGCAAGCATATCATTAAGACCATATTTAGACCATAATCTGGTAGAAGCATATTTAACTAGAGAGTAAGGGAGCCTTTTTCCAATAAAATAACCCAAGAGAATATTATCCCATACTTTACTTCCCTCAGTAGCAACCGAGCTGGGAAGAACGAAAGTTTTGTCATCTGCGGCATTTTTTGGTTTAAAATAACAAAGCTTAAACCCAGGATTAGTTTTATCTTTAAGAAGGGAAGCCCAATTAGAGAGAGGTTTAGGTGGTTGTTGGTTCGATGTGGTGACAGGTGGTTGAGGAAGATGTGGAGAACCATTGGGCAAAGACCTATCGGCAACAAGAACTGTCTCATCGGTGGACCCACTTCGTAAACCTTGTAGGTCACAGGCAGTAATGTGCATTTGACTACTACCACAAATGGACGCATGGGGGTCTAGGGACTCGACTTGTGGGGCCGGATTACTAGGATCCAAAGATAAAAGGCCAGAGGCCATGCGATTTAAATCAACGGAAATCAGGGGATTGGATATAGTTATTTTATCTCTCAATTGACCAGGGGTTAAAAAGGCATTGCCTTGGCCAATGGCACCCACGTGCTAAGCATCATATGTAGCAGCAGACAAGGTTCCGAATTTTAAGGTAAAGTTGCTGCAAAGCACATGGGGTGTAGTAGCAATATAGCCGTTAGCCACCTCTTGGGTATGCGCGTGACCACCACTTTCCACAAACAAGTTTGATTTGATTTGGCAAGTACTTTTCGGATCAACATGTGAACTATTTCTTTTTTTCCCACTGACTGGCGTAGAAATCATAGCTGGAGAGACTTGTTCATCAGAAGATTGAGTAGGTTTATTTAATTTAGAATCTCCTCCCTCCTGTGTAACAACCAAATTCCTTCTAAGATTTTCTTTAGAAGTTAAGATAGCTAGCTTCTTCCTCTTAATGATTTCATTCGAGTCTTGGAGAGATTTGAATGTAACATCTCGTACAGCTCCTCCACCCTCAACTTCCTCTTGGTCTTCCCAATCTTCATCAAGTTCAAGGTCCTCAACAGAGAAATCATGAGCATGAAGTAAAATTGGAGAAACAGAATCAATGGTATCAGAGGGAGTTGATTTAGCAACATTAATAACTTGTACCTTACCACCAGAAAATGATCCACCTATTACAGACTCATCATGGGGTTGCACAGATCCCTCACTTTTGAGAATGTATTTACTATCCCTCACCTCTGATTTCCCCTTGGTTATCATAAGACTCTCAACTTGGGTAGTATTGGTAGAACAAGAAGATCTTGCAGAACTAATTAACAAAGGAGGTTCAGAAGCTCCCTTTGAATCTTGAGAACTATTCATGGTGGGATAGTTCCCATTCTCAGATTTAGCTACATTAAGGACATGAACCACCCCTTTAGGCTGGGTTTCACCAATGTTATGCCCATCTCTAAGTTGAACAGACCCATCATCTTTAAGCATATATGATGTGAACCCGTGGAATTGATATTCCTTGAACCCACGATCAGATTGTAATTCACCCAAGAAAGCCAACAATCAAGTCACAGGGATGATCTAGACCCGTTGAAATCCTGTTTCAAGAACCCAGATTTGGTGAACGCCACAAAGGAAATGCCTTTGATAAGTTCGAATTGTTCAATCAAGAACAAGCAGAGAAAACTGAATAGCTCTCCAGAAAATAAATTTTCTTAACGTTCTATATCAAAGCTGCTACAAAGTTCTTTCTTTTAATCCCTTCTAAGAAACCCTTGGGCCAAAAAGGCCTTCAACGAAAATAAAAGACATGGGCTAAATACTCAAGCCCAAAACAACTTAAACTGCATGTTTAAAGCTAAATAAATGTCTACTTAAAAAAATAAAATAGGCCCACATGCCAAAACCATAGAAACATAAAAATTAAAGTCTATAAAAATCCAATAAGCTATTCCACCCCTTCTGTAGCTTGTATCACATGAACTAGAACTGATTCTTCTTCCTTCAAGCCCATGTTAAATGTTGGGGCCTTGCCCCCAAGTGGATTGCACCAGTCCTTGCATTGCTTCGTTGATCTTCTTAGCTCTTGACCTTGTGATTGGCCCATCTGGAACTTGCAAATGATCATCTTTAAGCTTTGGTCCACTATGGTTCCCATCAATATATTTGCTCACCAGTTCAGGAGAAAGAACAGATTGGCTAATAGAATTAGTGTTCTTAGAGGAGCAATCATCAATAGCCCTCTTAACTGGAGAAACTTGGGGACTTTGTTGCTTCAAGAATGGTTTGGATGATGGAGAACCATTTTTCCCATGACCAGCAATTTGATTTCTTTTCTTCTTGTTTGAACCCATCAAAAATGAAGAAGATCAGAATTCTAGAGAGAGGGGAGACTTTCTCTCTCTAGAAAGCATTGGTCAGACTCAACATTAACTTACAAATATGAATATATTTAGTCTCCAATGACCACCAAATGGTAGGAGAATTAGCTTTTCATTTGCTTTTTGGTTACTCATTCTCATCTTTTATATGGCAGGGCTTATTACACCGATTGGAGATAACATCACATGCTTCATCTTCGAGTGCCTTACTGGACTGGGCAGCTAGATCCTTAACAAAGAAATCTCCCAACCACATCATCCCAAAAATGTGCCTAGGGCTGGCAGTCTATCGTATTTGGAAAGAAAGAAATGCTCGTACCTTCAGATCGAAAGTTAAATCCAAGGAAAGGATTCTCCAAGATATGTACTACCAAATCTCTATTCAAATCCAAATTAAGTGGAGAACTGATCCTCATCTTTCTAACTATGTGGCTAGGTGGTCTTAGATTGTTTTATTTAAGTTTACTTCCTCTGACTGCTTGGAAGTGTTTCTTTCTATAGTAGATACTTGAGGGGCCCTTGGGCTTTAATGTTTTTTTGGTTTAAGTTCACCCCCTCCCCTTTTTTCCCCTGTATTCCAAGTTTGGGGATTTTGGTTAGTTGGGTCTCTTTCTAGGTACATGGCCTTAGTTTGACTCCCTTCCTCTATTGCATCGTCTAGATGCATTTGCGCTCATTATATATCTTGGGTATGCCCCTTGTACTTTTTTGTATAGTGCCGTTTGGCTGTTTTTTTAATTATTCACCAATTTTTGAAATAAAGATTTAATGAAAGCTTATGATAGTGTTAGCACAGTTTTCCTATTTGATCTTCTTGATATTCTGGGGTTTCCACCCAATATGGTTAAATGGATCAAAGCCTATGTAACCTCCCCAAAATACTCCATTAACTTTAATGGTGAGCCTGTGGGGTATTTTGAGGGGGCTAGAAGCCTGAGACAGGGTGATGCAAATCATGGCACGACTTTAAGGGAACCAGTTCAAATTCTAATTGGTCCGGTTACGAGGGCTCGGGTAAAAAAGTTCAAAGAGGCACTTAATGGGCTAATTCAAGAAGTTTGGTCTCAGGAAAATTCATGGAGGCCCATTGAGCTTGGTCCACAAAGATGTATAAACTTAATTCAAGTTCTAGAAGAATAATCCAGCAGTTCAAGATTGAATTCAAATTTTAGTTTTCCTAAATTAGAATTAGATTGTCATTTTGCTTTATTACTTAAATTGCTGAATTGTAGGCTTGCATGCCAATTAGGGAACTTTCCTTATTCCTTTAGTTTCATTTTATTTTAGTTTTGGACGAATTTATTTTGGGGCAGAATATCTCGAAATCTTAAAGGCCCAATTTGTAAGCCTCATCTATTGAAACAACTTTATGGTTTTGTATTAGACAGTATTCAGATTGAATAAAAATCAGAGAGAGTTTTTCTCTTTTGTTCTTAAGGAACTTTTCGAACTTATCAAGATATTTCTTGTGGCGTTCAATCACGACTTATCAAATGACCATCCATCGCTGTTTATGGCGTCTTCATTATACCGAGGTTCTTGTTTCTGTTGCAAACAACGGGTCGAGGTTTTTATACAAATCTGATTAGGGCGTTCTTGGGTTCCATGTTTGAGTTCGGGTCTTGTCATCCTTGGCGAGGTTCGTATCACAAGGTGACCCAATGTCTCCTTATCTTTTTGTCTTGAATATGGAAACTCTTAGTCAATTGATTTAGTACAATATTTCTAAAGAAGAGAGAGGTTCAAATACCATTGGAGGTGTGATAAACCCAAAATTTCTCACCTTTGTTTTGCGGATGATTTGATGATTCTGTTCCATGGGGATATTAAATCTGCCAAACCTATTCAGACTACTCTTAGTCAATTCTCTGACTTAACTAGCTTGAAAGGTAATAATGCTAAGAGTTATCTGTTTGTTGCTGGAATTGAAAATGATATGGTACAGGCTATCAGAGATATTCTCCAGTTCACTATAGGAAATCTTACTCTTAAATACTTGGGAGTTTCCCTTATTACTACCAGCCTCAGGAAATGTGATTGTAATAAGCTTATTAAGAAAATTACTAATATGATACAATCATGGAGCTCTAAATTTTTATCTTATGCTGGTAGGAACCAATTGGTTAACTCTGTTATACATTCCGCTAGAATATTGGAATCCTACTGGACTTAGTCTCATCGCAAGTGCTTTGGGCAGACCTCTACACGTTGCCAGAACAACTGCTGGATGTAGAAGGATAACTTATGCTCGAATATGTATCGAATTAAATGCTTTGGATGAACTTCTAAAGGAACTTGTAGTTGTTGAGTATACAGATCCGATTAGTGGAGAAAGGGAACAAATCCTTCTCCAAGTTGAGTACCAATGGACACCACTTTGATGTGCTAAGTGTGCAAGATTTGGGCACGATTGCTCCAAATTTATTAAGAATCAAAATATTACTAAAGAAGTTGATCCTGTGCCGGTTGGAAATGATGGAGACTGGAAAATCCAAGGGAAAGGAAAGACTACCCTTGCTGCAGCTGAACCTTCTAATCCCCATCTCCTCGAGGGAAGTGAAATTTCAATCAGTCCTGTGCCAGTTGTTAAGGATAAGGGTAAGCTTGTGGCTGCAACTACTAATAGCAATGTCTTTACGATTTGGGTAAAATAGATGAGACTGATGAAGCTGACTCAATAAAGGCCCTTACTAAGCCTAATACAAGTCCTCCTATTGATGATAACAATCCAAGCAGTGATGTTCCACCCTCCCCAGATTTGTTGAGTTTCAGTCATGAGAATGTTGCCAAGTCATATGTTAATACTTGTCTGCTGAGGAAAGATTTAAATGGTTCTAAATTTGACAATGTATTGCAACAAGCCATTACTGATGAACCCACTGTCCAAACCATAAAGATTATGGTCCCTAGCCAGGAAGTTAATTCTGAGGAAGAGTCTGGATCACATTTGTCAGATGAAGCGGTTTATTTGAAGCCTCCTGAAGATGAAACAACTCAACACATACACGGGGATCCCCATCTGACCCTCCCTACTAGTCTGCACAATAGCCATGGTAAGGTAAAATATAAGAAGAATAAAACCTCCGGTTCTTCAGGTAAAAAGAAAACATCCCTCAATAGTTGTTAATGATATTAAGCAATTGGAATATAAGGGGCCTCAACCAGCCCTCTAAACAAACTGAGGTTGCTAAGTTTATTTATGAAAATAATATCGATGTTCTTGGACTAGTTGAAACTAGAGTCAGACAAGTTAATGAGGATAAAATCCAAAGTAAAATTTTTAAAAATTGGAAAGTTTTTACTAATAGTACTAATGAATCAATGGGGAGAATTTGGCTTGGATGGAATCCTGACAGGTGAACCTTAAGATCAATAAAGTCTCTTCCCAGCTTATTCATACTACTATTGAAAATGATGAGCAAACGGTCCAATTTGAAGCTACTTTTATCTATGGACTCCATACGGGCCAAGATAGAAAGGCTTTATGGAGGGACTTGCTTGCTCTTTTCAACCCTAACATAACCCAGATTTTACTTGGAGATTTTAACGTGACTTTAAATACCAATGAAATATCTAATACAGACTGTGCAATTAACTCTGATATTGTTGATTTTAATGATATTGTAACTTCCTTATGTCTCACTGATCTAAGATATTTGGGAGAATTTTTTACATGGAGTAATCGTAGGTATGGTAGACCAGACTATACTCAACGAAAGTTGGATAGAGCTCTTGTGAACCAAGCTTGGCTGACTACATTTACTGAATCGTATGTACAATTTCAGGAACCAGGTATTTCAGACCACTCCTCTCTGATCCTTTACCTTGATAAGAATGTTAAACGAAAAGGAAGGGCCTTTAAATTTTTTAATTTTTGGACCCAACTTGATTCGTACCATGCTACAGTAAATAATGCTTGGAATAATATTATTCAAGGAACAGCACAATATCAGGTTTGTCACAAACTGAGGTTACTAAAACACGATTTGAAAAGCTTTAGCAAAAAGTTTGTTGGTAAGGAAAAGATATCTGCGGATAGAGCTAGAGAAGCTATTAAGAGTGTGCAATCTAAACTTCTTATTGATCCTGATAATCCTTCCCTTATTGCCGAACAAAAACTTTGCATGCAAGATTTTCTAAACTCTATTTGGATTGAGGAAGAGACTCTAAAACAAAAATCTAGGGTACAATGGCTTGAGGTTGGGGATAAGAATTCTCGTTATTTCTTCCACCACATTTTTTTTTCGGAAAATTTCTTCCACCACATTCAAAGTAGAAGGAATAGGAAAAGAATTTTTAAACTTGAAAAACCTGAGGGCACATTTGCAAATAATATTGAGGAAGCTAAATCTGAAGCTGTTAGATATTTCACATCCTTACTTGGCACCAATGCTCAAAATCCTTATCCCGGGAAGGAAAACTTAAGTAGTGTTATAAATAAAAGAATCCCTGTGGATCTTCTTGAGGAATTGGACAAAATTCCCACAATAGATGATATTAAAAATACCTTCTTTAGTATGCATGAGAACAAAGCCCCAGGGCCAGATGGGTATAATGCTCACTTCTTTAAAAAATCTTGGGCTACTGTGGGGCCTTCTATAATTGCAGCTGTACTAGAATTTTTTCATTCCGGGGAATTGCTCAGAGAGTCTAACACAACCATTATAGCTCTAATCCCAAAAGTCCAAAACCCCTCGAGGATGGGGGAATTTAGGCCTATCTCTTGTTGTAATACTGTGTATAAATGCATCTCTAAAATCATCGCTAATAGACTTCAAGTTATTCTTCCCAAGATTACAGATCAGGCTCAATCTGCTTTTGTTAAAGGGAGGAAAATTAGTGACAATGTCTTATTGGCCCAAGATCTGCTTAGGGACTACCATAAGTTAGGAGGGAAACCTCGAGCTGCTACAAAGGTCGATGTTATGAAAGCTTATGATAGTGTAAATTGGTCTTTCCTTC
This sequence comes from Hydrangea macrophylla, assembly GCA_033977485.1. Taxonomy (NCBI): domain Eukaryota; kingdom Viridiplantae; phylum Streptophyta; class Magnoliopsida; order Cornales; family Hydrangeaceae; genus Hydrangea; species Hydrangea macrophylla. Next base: position 42,903,274 of record CM066982.1, on the reverse strand, counting down.
TTGATTTACTGGATTGTTTTGGATTCCCTCCTAAATTAAGACAATGGATCAGGGCCTGTATTACTACACCGAGATACTCGATCAACTTTAATGGTGAATCTGTGGGTTATTTTGATGGAGCCAAGGGCCTTAGACAAGGAGATCCCATCTCCCCATATCTCTTTGTGCTTGTCATGGACGCCCTTAACCAATTACTAAAAAAAAATATTCAAACTGGACCTTTTACATTTCATTGGAGATGTGATAAATTAAAGATATCTCACCTTTGTTTTGCGGACGATTTCTTATATTTCTCCATGGTGATATAGAATCTGCTCAAATCATTAGAAATACCTTAAATCAATTTTACGAATTTTTTGGACTCCAAGCAAATAATGATAAAAGCTGTCTTTTTCTCTGGTATTGAAGACCAATTGGCAAATGACATACAGAGAGAACTCCAATTCTCTAAAGGAACCCTTCCTATGAGGTATCTTGGAGTTCCTCTCATCACTACTAAGTTGAAAATGGTGCATTGTGAAAATCTTGTTACTAAATTTTGCTCCCGAATTGACTCTTGGAAATCTAAGTTTTTATCTTATGCTGGCAGGGCTCAACTTATCCAATCTGTTCTTTCAGGAATCCAACAATATTGGTCTGGAATGTTTATTCTTCCAAAAAGTGTCCTTAAACAGGTGGATCAGGCTCTGAGGAGGTTTTTTTGGACTGGGACCACTGAGACGGGACATGGTGCAAAAATCGCCTAGAACAAAGTTTCCAAACCAAAAAAAGAGGGAGGTTTGGGGTTTAAGGATATTTTCCTTACTAATACTGTTCTGAACTTAAAACATATTGGGAAACTACTTGACCCTAACAATAATAAATCCCTTTGGAAATGTTGGGTGAATTTATATATGATTAAAACTAAAAGTTTTTGGGAAGTTAAAGCCCCTGGCCAGTGCTCTTGGTATTGGAGGAAATTGTTAAAACTTAGGGAAATTGTTAGACCAATACTTTCCCATAAGATTGGTAATGGTCAACATGCCTCCCTTTGGTTTGATAATAGGCTTCCCTATGGCCCACTCTTTGAGAAGTATACTAATAGAATTGCTTATGATGCTGATATTGATGCTAATGCAAAAGTGGAAGTAATCATAAGGAATAATGATTGGGTTTGGCCAAGTTCCAATTCTATAGGTTTAAATGAAGTTCGAGTTTTATTATCCCAGATATATAAGCCTAATGGTATGACTGATTGTGTATTATGGTCCACCTCCCCTAATGGGAAATATCATTTTGCACATATATGGAACCACATACGAGAGGAATCCCCTAAGGTTCCTTGGCATAAACTAGTTTGGTTCTCAGGTTGTACACCAAGACAAAATGTAATTTTATGGATTGCTGTCCAAGAAAGACTTGCAACTCAGGATAGAATCTATACATTTACTCATGGACCTTTAGCTTGTGTTTTTTGTCATTGTCAAATGGAATCTCATAGTCACCTATTTTTTGCTTGCACGTATGCATCCTTTATTTGGCAGGAGCTTATGCGGAGGTGTGGGCTGGCCTGGAACAACACTGATTGGAATACTACAATTCTTTGGATGGCACATAATTTGAAGGGGAAGAATTTCGATCATACCATTCCCAAAATTTGTCTTGGAATAGCAGTTTATGGCATATGGAGGGAAAGAAACAATAGAACGTTTAAAGGCTTGTCTACTCCTAAAGAACAATTACTTCATAGTATGGTGCTACAGATAAATACCCAGATTCGCCTTAAATGGAAACAACACTCCCAACTTGAATATTTTGTTCACCCCTGGACATAATGAGATTTGTTGGGCGCTTATGGGTTGCTTTCATGTTGATGTATTGAGATGACTATGTAGTAGTTTGTCTAGTTTTGTATTGTTGTTTGTGGCCCCTTGCCACCAGTCCTCATGCTGTGCTTCTTTGTTTTATCCTGGGGTATGCCCCTTGTACATTTGTACACTTTTTTTGGAATATATTTACCTTTTTCTGAAAAAAAAAAAAAAAAAAAAGGTTAACTCTGTTATAATGGGTATTCACAATTACTAGGCTGGCATGTTCGTACTTCCCAAAGGTATTCTTACAGAAATTGAAAAAATTTTAAGAAGATTTTTATGGTTCGGTGGAACTGACAACTTGTATGGTTCTAAGGTTTCTTGGGATATTGTGTGTTTGCCTAAACTGGAAGGGGGCCTAGGTCCTAAACCTCAAACATATTTGGAATCTCATCTACTCTGCCAACAATTCTAATTGGAAAAAGTGGATTCAAATTTATATGTTAAAGGATCTAAGTAGTATGTTAAACCTCCATCCTAGTGTTCTTGGGATTGGAGTAAACTCCTGAACTTAGATCTATTGCCATATCCATGGTTCATAACAAGATTGGTAATGGTTTAGATACTTTTCTTTGGCATGATCCTTGGCTTCCTATTGGGTCTATATATGCTAAGTATGGGCAAATAATTATCTATGATACTGTTATCCCCACTAATTCTAGAGTTCATTCTATTGTGGCAGGGGATGACTGGAATTGGCCAATTACTTTCTCTTGGGAGTTGATGGAAATAAAAAATGTCTCAATGTTAAACCCTAAGCCTTCAAATTCTAATGATGTGGTGATTTGGAGGCCTTCCCCTACTGGCTCCTTTGTGATATCCCACACTTGGGAATTTATGAGGGAGGCCCATCCTAAGGTCCTCTGGGCATGTTTGGTTTGGTTCCCTGGGACTATACCGAAGCACAATTTCATTGTTTGGACTGCTGTAGATAAAAAAAAACCTAGCCACACAAGATAAGATTTGGACTACTCAAGGACCCTTAGCTTGTGTTTTATGTAATAGAGATATGGACTCCCATGACCACTTATTTTTTACTTGTGCTTTCTCGTCCTATATTTGGCAGGTGATCATGAAGAGATTTAACTTGAATGGATGCCCTCTTGATTGGGATTCCATCATTACTTGGGCAGCTAACAAATGGAGATCTAAAAAGCCCCAACACATCATGCCCCGGATGTGCCTGGGTACAATGGTCTACACTTTTTTTTCCAGAGAATGCCATGGTCTGCACAATTTGGAGAGAAGAATATTTGAATTTTCAAACAGCAAAGTAAGCCTAGTAAAAAGATCATCAAGGATATTATATGCAGTATTCATGATCAAGTACAAATAAAGTGGCGCAAGGAGCCTAAACTCAACGATTATTTGTCCATGCAAGTATGATGCCCAAATTTGGATTTTGCTTGTTTTGGCTGTTTGTGCCCAGTTTCTTTGTATTTGAGGAACTCTCTTTTGGAGTACTAAGGCTCCTTGCTTTAGGTACTTAAGGGGATGATATTTTATCTTTTTGTGTTCCATTTAGATAGGATTTCCTCCCCATTTGCTTGTGTGTGGGTGGTTTTCACCATTTTTTTTCCTGTGCTTATTGTATATCTTGGGATATGCCCCTTGTACATTTATACTCTTGTTTTTGGATTAATTAGCTTGTTTTCCAAAAAAAGAAAAAGAAAAAAGACAACACAAAAACACAAAAACACAAAAGAGGCTCCTAACTCCAATTACATATAAACCTATCAAAATTTGCATGGTATTTCCACTTAACCCTGATTTGTGCATTCACTTGAGAGATTAGGTTCTTCTGGAGAATTTCTTTGGTGCTGGAGGTTTTCTTGAATGTTCTATTATTTATTTCTTTTCATAAACCATAAACTGTCACTCCAAGACTCATCTTGGGGACATGTTGAAATGTCTTTCCTTTTAACCTTTGAGCCATCAACTCCAAGCTGTCAATTCAACTCTGACCTTGCCAATTTATACCACACTGAAGCATCAAATCCTACCACACAAAAGATGAATACGAGCATGCAAAAAACAAGTGGTCATGAGTTTCCATATTCTTAAGGCAAAGCATGCAAGCTGAAGGAACAGAAGTGAAACTAAAAATTCTATCATGTGTTGAGAGCCTATTCTGAGTAGTTAACCAAAGGATGAAGCCTTGTCTGGGTACACCCCCTGAAAACCATACAATATTATACCATGGGACCATAAGGTGATGAATCCTCAGATGGTTCCAAATAAGAGGCGTGTTGAACATACCATTAGGAGTAGGAATCCAGCTCATAGTATTAATGCAACTACTAGGGTTATAGAAATTAGACAAAACATTTCTAACTTCATTATGCTCAATAGATTTGGAGCCAGGCCAATTCCATTCCATCCCTCTAATGATGCTATAACCTTGGCATCAATATTAATAGCAGCATCATAAACAATTCTATCTAAATATTAATCCAACAAGGGGCCCAGTGGGAGCCAATTATCAAACCAAAGAGAAGTGTTATCACCAATACCAATTCAATGAATCAGTAATCGCTTACCAACTTCTCTAGGTTGTAATAACTTATTCCAATACCATGAGCATTGGGATGGAATTTTGGCTTGCCAGAAACTCTTACTTTTCAGCATATACTAGTGGATCCATTTATTCCAAATAGACATATTGGAAGGGTCCAATAAATTTCCAATGTGTTTAAGATACAAACTAGAGTTTTTTTTTTTTTTTTTTTTTTTTCAGAAATAGGTAAATATATTCCAAAAAGGATGTACACATGTACAAGGGGCATACCCCAGGAAAATCAAGAAGCGCGAGCATGATGACAGTGGCAAAGAGCCACACAAAAGGCCAAAACCAGACCTAAAAAACCTTACAAAACAAAATCACAACCAAATCAAGAAGAGATGAAAATAGGGTAAACAAAAAACATCCAAACTGATGCAAATCATGGCACGTCTTCAAGGGAACCAGTTCAAATTCCAATTGGACCAGTTACGAGGGCTCGGGCAAAGAAGTTCAAAGAGGCACTCAATGGGATAATTCAAGAAGTTTGGTCTCAGGAAAATTCGTGGAGGCCTATTGAGATTGGTCCACAAAGATGTCTCAATCTAATTCAAGTTCTAGAAGAATAATCCAGCAGTTCAAGATTGAAGTCAAATTTTAGTTTTCCTAAAATTAGAATTTGATTGTCATTTTTTCTTAATTGCTTAAATTACTGAATTGTAGGCTTGCATGCCAACTATGGAACTTTCCTTATTCCTTTAGTTTCGTTTTATTTTAATTTTGGGCGACTTTATTTTGGGGCATAATATTTTGTAGGCTTATAGGGCCCAATTGTAAGCCTCAACTATTTAAACAGTTTTAGGGTTTGTAATATGCAGTTTTCATCATTAATAATATTGTGAGAGTTTTCTCTTTGGTTCTTTGAAGAACTATTCGAACTTATCAGATTTACTCTGTGGCGTTCATACCTGGACTAATCAATCGATTTTTCCATCCTTGATTGTGGCGTTTTCATCCTTTATACCTAGGTTCGCATCTGATATAGGTGTTGGGTCGCGGTTCCCATTTGAATCTGACAGTAGAACGGTCCGAGGCATTAATCGTGTTACAGGTTTTGTCACATTGTTGGCGGGGTTCGTATCAGTTGGTATCAGAGCACAGTTCTAGTCTCAGGTTTAACCTATCTTTTTCGTTTCTGTTCTTATTCGTTCTCGTTTCTGAACCGTATAAAAAAAAAAAAGAGATGTTCGATTACGATCTGGAACTTCGTGTTAAGGGTTTGCGAATCTGATCTGTGATTTTTTCTTGTTACTTCGTGTTTGTCCATCCTCGTGATTGTTGTTATTGTGGTCTTTTTCCTTCTCAGGAATTAGGGTTTCTAAATCAGATACCTGAACAGTGAAGTCTCCCTGATTATTAAAAAAAAAGAGAAAAAAAAAAAGAAAAGAAGAGAAGAGATCGGTAGGCAAAAAAAAGAGTACAAAATCTCGGCTTAAAATTTTATTTTTGTTTTACGATATTTGGGGTCTAAGGAGTCCGAATCTGACCTTACTCCATAGTGTGAAAAAAAATTTCCGAAAATTCCATTTTTTGTGCTTTTGGAAACCTAGCCATCCGCGTTCGTTTTTAGTCGTGCTTTCAACTTCCAAATTTGATTGGTCTAGTTTGGGTGTGGATTGTTACTGAGAAATTCTGGTCATTGTTTGATCAGTTTCATAAGAATTGAGTGAGAATTACTACGAGTGGAAAAAGGCAGGAGTGGTGAGCACACAAGAGGGTAAAAGCCGATTTGATTTTTTAGTGTAAACACGAGTGAATCATATTCTTGAGTGAAACACGTGAGGTCTCGCTTTCGAGTCCCGCGATTTACCTGATGTGTGTGGGCAGTGGTGGTTTGCACATATCCTTTCTCTTTTTATTTTTCCGAAAAAAAAAAAAAAGAAACACGTGAGGGAGTGTAGTGAGGATCTGTTCTATTTCTAATCCGTTCTTGCAGGGATTATGGCTCAAGATCAGGGAAGAGTCACAAATGAAGAGGCTCAACAGCCGGTTGTTACGACTCTACAAATGCAAGATTTAGTTGGGGAGATGAGGCGGATGATGAGGGCAGAATTGGAACCGATACATGAGAGATTGGATAGAGTTGAAGAGGGTACACCACAGAGGCAACAACAAAATGTTCATAATGTACAAAGAAGGGAGAGAGTTCAACCAAGGGGAGTGAGAGTTGAAGATGAGGAGTATTTTGGTGAAGACTTTGATGAAGAAAATGATCGAGAGTCAATAGATAATCATAGGAGATATGGTGGTCGAGGTAGAGAATTTAGGTTTAGAGAAGCTAGGAATCGGGAAGATAATAATTTGGGTAGTATTAAGATGAAGATTCCTTCGTCTCAAGGAAAGACTGATCCGGAAGCATATCTTGAATGGGAGAAGAAGGTGAAATTTGTATTTGATTGCCACAATTACTCCGAGATTAAGAAAGTAAAACTTGCTGCCATTGAAATTTCTGATTATGCTCTTATTTGGTGGGATCAATTGGTACTAAATAGGAGGAGAAATAGGGAGCATCCAATAGAGACATGGGAGGAGATGAAAACTGTTATGAGAAAGCGGTTTATTCCAAACTACTACTATCGGGAGTTGTATAACAGGTTGCAAAGTTTGAGGCAAGGTAATAGGAGTGTAGAAGAATATTATAAGGAGATGGAAGTTGCTATGATTCGAGCGAATGTAGAGGAAGATCGAGAGGCTACAATGGCTAGATTCTTAGTTGGGTTGAATCAGGAAATTGCCAATGCAGTGGAATTGCAACACTATGTTGAATTGGAGGATATGGTACACATGGCTATTAAAATTGAGAATCAACTCAAGCGAAGAGGCAGCAGCACACGTCCAAGCCAAAATTCCAATACATCCGCTTGGAAACCAAATAATTGGAAAAGAGATGAGAAGCAGCCTTTGGTGAAGCCAAAAACTGAGCAAAAACAAGAGGTGGAAATCAAAGTAAATCTGATTCTTCTACTTCTAGAAATCGTGACATTAAGTGTTTTAAATGCCAAGGCAAGGGACACATAGCAAGTCAATGTCCAAATAAGCGGGATATGGTGATGCGAGATAATGGTGAGATTGAAACAGAGGATGACGATTCTGACACCGGTGATATGCCACCGTTGGAGGACATTCCTGAGGAGGAGTACGCTGCCCCAGATGCATTGACATTGGTGGCAAGGAGAGCAGTGAGTGTGCAAGTAAGAGAAGTTGAGGAAGTGCAGCGAGAAAACATCTTCCATACTAGGTGCTATGTTAAGGACAAGGTATTTAGTGTGATTATTGATGGTGGTAGTTGTACTAATGTTGCAAGTACAATAATGGTGGAGAAGTTAGGGCTTCCCATGCTGAAACACCCTAGGCCGTACAAGTTGCAATGGTTAAATGATAGTGGTGAGTTGAGAGTGAACAAACAGGTGTTAGTGGCATTTCGAATTGCTAAGTACGAAGATGAAGTGATGTGTGATGTAGTACCGATGCATGCTGGACACTTATTGCTAGGGCACTGATGTGAACCCGTGGAATTGATATTCCTTGAACCCACGATCAGATTGTAAATAACCCAGGAAAGCCAATAATCAAGCCACAAAGATGATCTAGACCCGTTGAAATCCTGTTTCAAGAACCCAGATTTGGTGTGAACTGACAAAGGGAATGCCTTTGATAAGTTCGGATTGTTCAATCAAGAACAAGAAGAGAAAACTGAATTCTCTGAGAAGAATAATATTCATTCACATAATCTCCCGTTAAAAACTGCTACAAGAGTGTTTTTATATCTAATAACCCTAGAGCCCAAAAGGCCTTCAATAAAAATAAAAGAAATGGGTTGGAGGTACTCAAGCCCAAAACAACTTAAACTTTTTTTTTTTTTTTCGGAAAAAGGTTAATTTAACGAAAAAGAAGCCAAACGGCACTGTACAAAAGTACAAGGGGCATTCCCCAGGATATACAATCAGCACAAAAAAGAAACTGCATACATACAATACAACACAGGATAGTCAAAACACAAAAGCCAAAAACCCAGAGAGTGACCCATCCTAACAACCAAATGCACTAAGCAAACTTACACAACTCACAAACAAAAACAAGACAAGCCAAGAAAAGCAAAACTCAAGAGTGACATCAAGGCAAGGACAATATGTCAAAACATGAGGACCAAATCAAGATGCCCTAATTATGTAGTAATGGCCCATCTTTCAATGTACTGAGGAAGATGGGGATCGTTCTTCCAAGTTGCTTGAATCTGTAAGGAAATCTGGAGACAGATGTCATGTAACACTCTTTCCTTAGGCTTCACTTCTAGTTTGAAACTTCGAGCATTCCTTTCTTTCCAAATGCTATACACAACCAAACCAATGCACATTTTAGGAACAACCTGTCTTGGAGTCTTGCCTTTCCACTTGTTTGCTGCCCAGGCCACAAGATCATCCCAAGAGGGGCCGGAATAAGAGATTTCCAACCTATTAAGAATTCCCTGCCACACATAAGAAGTATAAGAGCAATTAAAGAATAAATGGTCATGAGTTTCCAAAGCTTTATGACAAAGAACACAAGCAAGAGGTCCTGGTGTATAAGTATAGATTCTATCATGTGTGGATAATCTATGAAGAATAGCCAACCACATAATAAAACTATAACGAGGGATATAACCCGGGAACCGTGTGAGGCCATGCCAAGGGACTTTGGGATAGTGAGTTCTAACGTAATCCCATGTGTTGGCAGACGAGAACACATTATTTGGGGAGGGTAACCATTGAATCACATCACTAGTGGTAGTAGGGAGAGGCAAGGAATGTAATTGGCCTCTAATATCCATTAATTCAAGAGTGTTTGTAAGAGGCCAATTCCATTCACTTCCATTAATAACATCAGAAACTTTTGGCATTTAAAGGGATGGCAGCATCATATTGGGCACGTCTTCCAACTCTGTCCAAAATAGGACCCATAGGATGCCAGTTATCATACCAGAGAGAGGTACCACACCCATTACCAATCCTATGCTTAAGCATTGGTCTAGCCATAGACCTAAGTTTAAGGAGCTTTCGCCAATACCAGGAGCATTGGGAAGGGGTCTTGACTTCCCAAAAACTTTTCCCTTTCAACATGTAAGTATGTATCCAGTCCACTCAAAAGGATTTGGATTTAGAAGTAAAAATAGCCCAGATATGTTTAAGGTTTAATATAGAATTCAATTGAGTAAGATTTTTAAGTCCAAGCCCCCCTTCCTTCTTAGGTCTACAGACTAAATCCCAAGCAACTTTAGCACTGTGTGCCTTATCAGTTCCTCCGGTCCAAAGGAATCTACACATTAAACTCTCAATATGCTTAAGGACACTTTTAGGAAGAATAAACATGGCAGCCCAATAGTTTTGTATCCCTCCAAGGACCGATTGGATAAGTTGAAGCCTGCCAGCATAAGAAAGAAATTTAGAAGTCCAAGAAGTGATTCTAGAAGTGATTTTCTGGATGAGATCATCACAATCTCCCTTCTTTAGTCTAGTGGTGATCAATGGAACACCCAGGTACTTCATTGGGAGAGAACCACGGGTAAACGGGAGACAGCGACATATATCATAAGAATTGCTTTCCTCCATTCCTGCAATAAACAAACTGCTTTTGTTATCATTAGCCTTCATGCCAGTGAAGTTATAAAATTGATCTAAAGAATTTTTCATAACTGACGCAGAATTCACATCACCATTGAAAAATAAAAGAAGATCATCAGCAAAACAGAGGTGGGAAATTTTGAGTTTATCACATCTCCAATGGTATTTAAAATTAGAGGATCGTTGGATGTTATGCTGAATCAATTGGCTAAGAGTATCCATGACAAGAACAAAAAGGTAAGGTGACATAGGATCACCTTGCCTAAGACCTTTAGCGCCCTCAAAGTACCCTACAGATTCCCCATTAAAGTTTATAGAGTACTTAGGGCTCGTAATACAGGCTCTAATCCACCCTTTTATCCTAGGCGGAAAACCTAGAACCTCAAGGAGATCAAGTAAAAACTCCCAACTCACACTATCATAAGCTTTCATAATGTCCACCTTCGCCGCAGCTCTAGGATGGCCAGAAGGCTTATGATAGTCCCTCATAAGATCCTGGGCCAGAAGAACATTGTCACTGATTTTTCTACCTTTGATAAAAGCAGATTGGGCATTATCAACCAATGTTGGTAAAACTTTTTGAAGTCTCTTGGATATAATTTTAGAAATGCATTTGTAGACTGTGTTACAACAAGAGATAGGCCTAAATTCACTCATTTTAGAAGGATTGGGGATCTTGGGGATAAGAGCAATAAGGGTAGTATTTGACTCAGTTAGCATTTGGCTAGAAGTAAAAAATTCTTTGATAGCTTTAGTAACTAACTGTCCGGTAGTAGTCCAAGTTTTCTTAAAAAAATGAGCATTATAACCATCAGGACCCGGAGCTTTATTACTATGGATACTTAGGAGGGCTTCCTTAATATCATCATCACTAGGAATGTCATCCATGATGTTATATAACTCAAAAGGGATACGTTTATGAATGACCTTCCTCAATTCACTGATACCAGGGTAGGGGTTAGCCGCAGGGGTGCCAAGCATGGATTTAAAGTATCTAATCGCTTCAATTTTGGCTTCCCCTTCATTAGTAGTCTTGGTACCATCAGGCTTAACAAGAGACACAATACGTTTGTGGTTCCTTCGATTCTTAATGGAATTGTGAAAATAAGAAGTGTTCTTATCCCCAGCATTAAGCCATTGAATTCTAGATTTTTGCCTAATTATCTCTTCTTCAATGTGAATGGCTTTTAAGAAAACTTGCATAAGCTCTCTTTCGAGGATTCTAAGGGAAGTGTCACCAGGATTATCATCGAGATTCCTTTGGCAAGATCTAAGGTCTTCCCTAGCCTTATTTGCTAGAATGCTCTCCTTACCTAAGGAATCCTTGGTTAAAGTTTTGAGAGCACCTTTAAGATTTTTTAAGCTATGAAATAACTGGAACTGGAAAGTGCCTTCAATGTGTTTGGTCCAAGAGGTGCTAACAGTATCATTAAATTTTTCCAGCTCTGTCCAATAATTATAAAATTTAAAAGGTTTACCTTTCCGTTTAGCAGAAGGAGATAAGTAAACAATAATAGGAGAGTGGTCAGAGATACCAGAAGGGGGAAAATCTGCATAAGCTGATGGAAACAAGTCCAACCATCTGGGATTAACAAGAGCTCTATCAAGCTTTCTTTTGGTGAACTGAACCGAATCAAATTGTCGGTTGCACCAAGAGAAGAACACACCTGTGAATCTAAGATCTACAAGACAAGTGGGCCCACATGAATAAAACCAGCAAACATGCCCAAAATAGGCCCACATGCCCAAAACCAGCAAACATAAATAAAATGGACTAAGTGGCTTGTATTACATGGATTAAAGCTGGTTTCTCTTCTTCCAAGCCCATCTTGAATGTTGAAGTCTTGCTTGAAACATTTGCAAATTCAGCCCAAGTGGATTATACCAATCCTTGCATTGCTTCCTTGATCTTATTAGCTCTTGATCTTATGATTGGCCCATCTGGAACTTGTAAGGGATCAACTTTAAGACTCGGTCCATCATAGTTCCCATCATTCCCCCTCTCCTCAAAAGGATTCGACCTCGAATCATCACCTGCATCAAATGGGGAAAGGTCAGAAACATTGAAAGTAGCCAAGATATTATACTCACCTGGAAGATCCACTTTATAAGCATTATCATTAATTTTCTCAAGGATTTGAAAAGGGCCATCTCCTCGAGGATGCAATTTAGTCCTTCTGTGGGCAAGGAATCTTTCTTTGCGCATGTGAACCCAGACCCAATCTCTTGGTTCAAAGATAACTCGCTTACGCCCTTTGTTGGCTTGGGAAGCAAACTTTTCATTTTTTGTGCAATTTGAAGTCGTACCCTCTCATGAATGGACTTCACTAATTCAGCCTTCCTGTGTCCATCCAAACAACTCCTGTCATCAATAGGTAAAGGCATCAAATCTAAAGGAGTGAGTGGATTAAAACCATAAACAATTTCAAAAGGAGAATAAGTAGTAGTGTGCATAGTCCTATTATATGCAAACTCTATGAATGGCAAACAATCCTCCCAGGTTTTTAAATTCTTTTGAATGACAGTGCGTAAGAGTTGAGTCAAGGTCCTGTTGACTACTTCAGCCTGTCCGTCAGTCTGTGGGTGACAAGTAGTGGAAAAAAAAAGTTTGGTACCTAATTTTCTCCACAAAACCTTCCAAAAGTAGCTAAAGAAATTTGACATCCCTATCAGAAACAATACTCCTAGGTACACCATGGAGTCGCACTATTTCCTTGAAAAACAAATCAGCTATGTTTGTGGCATCATCTGTTTTATGGCATGGAATGAAATGTTCCATTTTACTAAATCTGTCCACTACCACAAAATTAGAATCTCTACCCCTCTTTGTCCTAGGCAGCCCCAAAACAAAGTCCATAGAAATGTCTACCCATGGCTCACTAGGGACGGGTAAGGGTGTATACAACCCATGTGGTAAAACCTTAGATTTGGCCTTTCTACATATAATGCACCTACCATATATTCGAGTGACGTCTCTTCTCATTCTAGGCCAAAAGAAATGTTCATGCAAAATGTCTAAGGTTTTCCTGACACCAAAATGTCCCATTAATCCCCCACCATGTGCCTCTCGCACCAACAATTCACGCATTGAACAATTTGGCACACACAATTTTTTTTCTTTAAACAGATAACCATCATGCTTGAAAAACTTACCAAATGCTGCTTTGTCACATGCCAAATACACCTCAGAAAAATCAGTGTTATCGGCAGACATTTCTTTCACATATTCAAACCCAAGCATTTTAGCACTCATAGAAGTAAGAAGTACATACCTTCGTGATAAAGCATCAGCAACATTATTTTCCTTACCTTGCTTGTAACGGATGACATAAGGAAAAGTCTCGATGTATTCCATCCATCTAGCATGTCTCTTATTTATTTTACCTTGTCCCTTGAGATGCTTCAATGATTCATGATCGGTGTGGATCACAAACTCCTTAGGCCAAAGGTAATACTGCCATGTCTCTAGAGCGCGAACAAGAGCATAAAGTTCTTTATCATAAGTGGGGTAATTTAGGGCTGCCCCACTTAGCTTTTCACTGAAGAAGGCTATGAGCCGCCTATCCTGCATCAAAACAGCTCCAATCCCTATTCCTGAAGCATCACATTCAATCTCAAAAGTTTTGTTAAAGTCAGGTAATGCTAACACAGGTGCAGAACAAAGCCTATCTTTAATTGTAGCAAATGCATTCTCTTGATCAATTCCCCAATGGAATCCAACATTTTTTTTATTATTTCAGTGAGTGCTGCAGCAATGGTACTAAAATCTTTTACAAAACGCCTATAAAAACTAGCTAGACCATGAAAGCTTCTTACCTCAGTGATACCTTTAGGCGTTGGCCACTCCTTGATGGCTTTGACTTTTTCTTCATCCACCTCAATGCCCTTTGTACTAACAACATATCCAAGAAAAACAACTTTTTTCATGCAAAAGGTGCATTTCTTAAAATTAGCATACAACTTTTCACATTTCAACACCTCAAACACATATCTCAAATGTTCAATATGATCATTTAAGGTCTTGATGTACACTAGGATATCACCAAAGTACACGACCGCAAACTTGCCTATGCACGCTCATAAAAGATGGTTAATTAATCGCATAAAAGTACTAGGCGCATTTGTAAGCCCAAATGGCATAACCAACCATTCATAAAGTCCATATTTAGTCTTAAAAGCAGTTTTCCATTCATCTCCCTCTTTCATTCTGATTTGGTGGTAACCACTTTTAAGATCTATTTTACTGAAAATACAAGAGCTGATACGAACCCCGCCAACAATGTGACGAAACCTGTAACACGATTAATGTCTCGGACCGTTCTACTGTCAGATTCAAATGGAAACCGCGACCCAACACCTACAACAGATGCGAACCTTGGTATAAAGGATGAAGACGCCACAATCAAGGATGGAAAACTCGATTGATAAGTCCAGGTATGAACGCCACAGAGTAAATCTGATAAGTTCGAATAGTTCTTCAAAGAACCAAAGAGAAACTCTCACAATATTATTAATGATCAAAACTGAATATTACAAACCCTAAACTGTTTAAATAGCTGAGGCTTACGGTTGGGCCCTATAAGCCTACGAAATATTATGGCCCAATATAATTCACCCCAAAACTAAAATAAAAACAAACTAACAAATATGAAAAGTTCCTAAGTTGGCATGCAAGCCTATAATTTATTCTAGAGCTTGAATCATGGACACCCAGCCTTGTGGATCACTAGTATCCTCCTTTGGGCCACAAAGATTAGTCTCAACCCAAATTTGTTGAACCAGCCCATTGAGATTGTCCTTGAACCATTTTGCTCGCGCCCTAATAACTGGACCAATTGGCACGTGGTTCGGGTCTGCATTCCACCTTGTGCTAGCCACCATGTTCTCATCATTCCCCTCCTCTTGAAAAGGATTTGTCCTCAAATCGTCACCTACATCAAAAGGAGATAAATCAGCAACATTGAAAGTAGTACTAACATTATACTCACCAGGCAACTCTAGCTTGTAGGCATTATCATTGATGCGCTCAAGAACTTGAAAAGGACCATCGCCTCGGGGAAGCAATTTAGAACGCCTTTGTGTGCAGGAAATCTTTCTTTTTGCATGTGTACCCAAACCCAATCTCCGGGTTCAAATATGATATTGCGTCGGCCTTTGTTAGCTTGCGTTGCATATTGCTCCGTTCTTCGCTCAATATTGAGCCTTGCTTTCTCATGAATCTACTTAACAAAATTTGCTTTCTTTTTGCCATCTAAATTAACACGCTCAGTAACAGGTAAAGGAGATAAATCCAAAGGAGTTAAAGGATTAAAACCATACACAATTTCAAAGGGTGAAAATTTAGTAGCAGAATGGATGGTACGATTATAAGCAAACTCAACATGTGGTAAACATTCTTCCCATGTTTTGATGTTCTTTTTAATAATAGCCCTTAACAAAGTAGATAAAGTCCTATTTACTACTTCGGTTTGACTGTCAGTTTGTGGATGACAAGTAGTAGAAAATAATAACTTAGTCCCCAACTTATACCACAAGGTCTTCCAAAAGTAACTCAAGAACTTAACATCTCTATCCGAAACAATGGTTCTAGGCATACCATGTAATCTCACAATCTCCTTAAATAACAAATCAGCAACATTGGTTCCATTCCTGTTTGTTTCTTACAGGAATGGAGGAGAGCACTTCCAATGCTATTTGTCTTAGTCTCCCCTTTACCATTGGTTCCCTCCCAATGAAGTACCTTGGCGTCCCTTTGATCACCACTAGACTTAAGAAAGGAGACTATGATGATCTCATCCATAAAATCACCTCGAGAATCACTTCTTGGACTTCTAAATTTCTTTCTTATGCTGGCAGACTCCAACTTATCCAAACGGTCCTTGCTGGAATTCAAAACTATTGGGCTGCCATTTTTATTCTTCCCAAAAGTGTCCTTAAGCATATTGATAGATTAATGTGTAGATTCCTGTGGACCGGAGGAACTTAAAAAGCTCATGGGGCTAAAGTTGCTTGGGACATAGTCTGTAGACCAAAGAAGGAAGGGGGTCTTGGCCTTAAAAACCTTGCTCAATTGAATTCTGTTTTAAACCTTAAACATATTTGGGCTATTTTTACTTCTAAAAACAATTCCCTTTGGGTGGATTGGATACACTTACATGTTGAAAAGGAAAAGTTTTTGGGAAGTCAAGACCCCAGCCCAATGCTCCTGGTATTGGCGGAAACTCCTTAATCTTAGGACTATGGCTAGATCAATACTTAGGCATAGAATTGGTAATGGGTGTGATACTTTTCTCTGGTTTGATAATTGGCATCCTATGGGTCCTATTTTGGATAGAACCGGAGTGCGTGTCCAATATGATGCCACCATCCCTTTAAATGCCAAAGTTTCTGATGTTATTGACGGTAATGAATGGAATTGGCCTCTTACAAACACAATTGAATTAAGGGAAATTAGAGGCCAACTTCATTCCTTACCTCTCCCTAATACATCTAGTGATGTGGTCCAATGGCTCCCTTCCCCAAATAAAGTGTTCTCTTCTGCCAACACTTGGGATTATGTTCGGACACATTACCCTAAAGTCCATTGGTACTAGGTTCCCGGGCAATATTCCTCGTCATAGTTTTATCATGTGGTTGGCCATTCTCCATAGATTATCCACACATGATAGAATTTATACCTATACTCCTGGACCACTTGCTTGTGTGTTTTGTCACAAATATTTGGAATCTCATGACCATTTATTCTTTAATTGCTCTTATACTTCTTATTTGTGGCAGGGAGTTCTCAATAGGTTGGAAATCTCCTATTCAGCCACTTCTTGGGATGTACTTGTGGATTGGGCAGCAAATAAGTGGAAAGGCAAGACACCACGACAGGTTGTCCCTAAAATGTGCCTTGGGTTGGTTGTCTATAGCATCTGGGAAGAAAGAAATGCACGAAGCTTTAAATTTAAAGTGAAGACCAAGGAAAGAGTTTTCAAAACCTTTGCCTAAAGATTTCCTTACAGATACAAGCTACATGGAAGAACGATCCCCACCTACCTCAGTACATTGACAGATGGGCCATTACTACTTAGTGGGGTCATTGCCTTGACCCTCAGTTTTGTTGATTTTGTTGTTTTGTTGATCTATTGGAGTTACCTTGTTGTTTTTCTCATTTTCTTGGTTTGCTTGGTTTGTTGATTGGTTAGGATGGGTCATTCTCTGGTTTGTCTTAGATATTTTTCCATCCTTGGTTGCATTGGCTGGATGTTGTTTTTTTGTGTGATTTTGGTTGCCTGGGGTATGCCCCTTTGTACTTTGTACAGTGCCGTTCGGCTTTTTCGTTTAAATTTACCTTTTTCCGAAAAAAAAAACAAATCAGCAACATGTGAAGCATCATCAATTTTGTGACATGGAATAAAATGTGCCATCTTGGAAAATCTATCCACTACCACAAAAGTTGAGTATCGACCGTGTTTAGTACTAGGTAAACCTAACACAAAATCCATTGAAATATCAATACATGGTTCACTAGGAATTGGAAGAGGTGTGTATAAGCCATGGGGTTGTACTCTAGATTTTGCTCGCCTACATGTGACACATCTACCACAAATCCTCTCAACATCTTGTTTCATGCGTGGCCAATAGAAGTGTTCTTGCAAAACGGCTAATGTTTTAACTACCCCAAAATGTCCCATTAACCCTCCCCCATGTGCCTCTCTCACAAGCAACTCTCTCACAGAACAATTTGGAATGCACAATTTATTTTCTCGAAATAAAAAACCCTCATGCCTATAGAATTTATTATGGGCAATTTTTTCACAAGATTCAAACTCTTCACTAAAATCTAGGTCTAAAGGATACAATTCTTTAATATGCTCAAAACTAAGAATCTTAGCATCAAGAGTGGAGATTTGAATGTACCTTCGAGAAAGTGCATAGGCAATGATGTTCTCCTTACCTTGTTTATATCGAATGACGTATGAAAACGTCTCAATGAATTCAACCCATCGTGCATGTCTCTTGTTCAGCTTGTGTTGGACTTTAAGGTGCTTTAAAGACTCATGATCGGTGTGAATCACGAACTCTTTTGGCCGCAAGTAATGCTGCCATGTCTCCAAAGCTCAAACCAATGCGTACATCTCTTTGTCATAAGTGGGATAGTTTAATGCAGCCCCACTTAACTTCTCACTAAAATATGCAATTGGTCTTCCTTCTTGCATAAGCACGGCCCCAATACCTAATCCTGAAGCATCACATTCAATTTCAAAAGTTTTTGTAAAGTTAGAAAAAGCAAGTAAAGGTGCATGAGTTAATTTTTCCTTGAGTAATTGAAATGCCTTCTCTTGCTCTTCCCCCCATTTGAACCCAACATTTTTCTTGATGACTTCGGTTATTGGTGCAGCTATACTACTGAAGTCTTTCACGAACCTTCTGTAAAAACTAGCAAGTCCATGAAAACTTCGCACATTACTTACACTAGATGGGCTTGGCCATTCTTGGATAGCACGAATCTTTTCTTCATCAACCTGTATTCCTTGTGCACACACAACAAAACCAAGAAACACAAGCTTATTGGTGCAAAAAGTGCACTTCTTTAGGTTAGCAAACAACTCTTCCTTTCTAAGTACATCTAACACAAGTTTTAAATGCTTCAAATGCTCTTCCAAGTTTTAGCTATAAATAAGGATATCATCAAAATAAACAATCACAAATTTTCCAATGAAAGCACGCAAAACATGGTTCATCAATCTCATGAAAGTACTAGGAGCATTAGTTAATCCAAAAGGCATAACTAACCATTCATACAAACCATATTTGGTTTTAAATGCAATTTTCCATTCATCACCTTCCTTCATTCTAATTTGATGATACCCACTTTTCAAATCAATCCTAGAAAATATACAAGAACCATGCAACTCATCTAACATATCATCTAAGCGAGGAATAGGGTGTCGATACTTTATCGTTATGTTGTTGACGGCTCGGCAATCAACGCACATTCTCCACGTCCCATCCTTCTTTGGATTTTGGCTTGGACGTGTGCTGCTGCCCCTCCTCTTGAGTTGATTCTCAATTTTAATAGCCATGTGTACCATATCCTCCAATTCAACATAGTGTTGCAATTCCACTGCATTGGCAATTTCCCGATTCAACCCAACTAAGAATCTAGCAATTGTAGCCTCTCGATCTTCCTCTACATTCGCTCGAATCATCGCAACTTCCATCTCCTTATAATATTCTTCTACACTCCTATTACCTTGCCTCAAACTTTGCAACCTGTTATACAACTCCCGATAGTAGTAGCTTGGAATGAACCGCTTCCTCATAACAGTTTTCATCTCCTCCCATGTCTCTATTGGATGCTCCCTATTTCTCCTCCTATTTAGGACCAATTGATCCCACCAAATAATAGCATAATCAGAAAATTCAATGGCAGCAAGTTTTACTTTCTTAATCTCGGAGTAATTGTGGCAATCGAATACTAATTCCATCTTCTTCTCCCATTCAAGATATGCTTCCGGATCAGTCTTTCCTTGAAACGAAGGAATCTTCATCTTAATACTACCCAAATTATTATCTTCTCGATTCCTAACTTCTCTACCCCGACCGCCATATCTCCTATGATTATCTATTGACTCCCGATCATTTTCTTCATCAAAGTCTTCCCCAAAATACTCCTCATCTTCAACTCTCACTTGCCTTGGTTGAACTCTCTCCCCTCTTTGTACATTATGAACACTTTGTTGTTGCCCCTGTGGTGTACCCTCTTCAACTCTGTCCAATCTCTCATGTATCGGTTCCAATTCTGCCCTCATCATCCGCCTCATCTCCCCCACTAAAGCTTGCATTTGTAGATTCATAACAACCGGCTGTTTAGCCTCTTCATTTGTGACTCTTCCTTGATCTTGAGCCATAATCCCCGCAAGAATGGATTAGAAATAGAACAGATCCTCACTACACTCCCTCACGTGTTTCACTCAAGAATATGATTCACTCGTGTTTACACTCAAAAATCAAGTCGGCTTTTACCCTCTTATGTGCTCACCACTCCTGCCTTTTTCCACTCGTAGTAATTCTCACTTAGTTCTTATGAAACTGATCAAACAAGGACCAGAATTTCTCAGTAACAATCCACACCCAAACTAGACCAATCAAATTTGGAAGTTGAAAGCACGACTAAAAACGAACGCGGATGGCTAGGTTTCCAAAAGCTAAAAAAAAATGGAATTTTCGGAAAAAATTTTTCACTATGGAGTAAGGTCAGATTTGGACTCCTTAGACCCCCAATATTTTTTTCGGAAAACTGGTTAATTAATCCAAAAAAAGGGAGTACAAAAGTACAAGGGGCATACCCCAGGATATACAATGAGCGCAGAAAATGTGGTAAGATATGATGTGAACCCGTGGAATTGATATTCCTTGAACCCACGATCAGATTGTAATTCACCCAAGAAAGCCAACAATCAAGTCACAGGGATGATCTAGACCCGTTGAAATCCTGTTTCAAGAACCCAGATTTGGTGAACGCCACAAAGGAAATGCCTTTGATAAGTTCGAATTGTTCAATCAAGAACAAGCAGAGAAAACTGAATAGCTCTCCAGAAAATAAATTTCATTAACGTTCTATATCAAAGCTGCTACAAAGTTCTTTCTTTTAATCCCTTCTAAGAAACCCTTGGGCCAAAAAGGCCTTCAACGAAAATAAAAGACATGGGCTAAATACTCAAGCCCAAAACAACTTAAACTGCATGTTTAAAGCTAAATAAATGTCTACTTAAAAAAATAAAATAGGCCCACATGCCAAAACCATAGAAACATAAAAATTAAAGTCTATAAAAATCCAATAAGCTATTCCACCCCTTCTGTAGCTTGTATCACATGAACTAGAACTGATTCTTCTTCCTTCAAGCCCATGTTAAATGTTGGGGCCTTGCATAATAAGTTTATGAGCTTTGCCCAAGTGGATTGCACCAGTCCTTGCATTGCTTCGTTGATCTTCTTAGCTCTTGACCTTGTGATTGGCCCATCTGGAACTTGCAAATGATCATCTTTAAGCTTTGGTCCACTATGGTTCCCATCATTCCCCCTCTCCTCAAAAGGATTCGACCTCGAATCGTCACCTGCATCAAAAGGAGAAAGATCAGAAACATTGAAACTAGCAGAAACATTATACTCACCTGGAAGATCCACTTTATAGGCATTATCATTAATTTTCTCAAGGATTTGGAAAGGTCCATCCCCTCGAGGATGCAATTTAGTCCGTCTATGAGCTGGGAACCTTTCTTTGCGCATATGAACCCACACCCAGTCTCCGGGTTCAAAGGTGACATGCCTTCTTCCTTTATTGGCTTGGGAAGCAAACTTTTCATTTTTTTGGGCAATTTGAAGTCGTACTCTCTCATGAATTGACTTCACCAATTCAGCCTTTTGGTGTCCATCCAAACTACTCCTGACATCAACAGGTAAAGGCATTAAATCTAAAGGAGTAAGTGGATTAAAACCATAAACAATTTCAAAGGGAGAATGAGAAGTAGTAGTATGCATGCTCCTATTATATGCAAATTCGATAAATGGTAAACAGTCCTCCCAAGTTTTCAAATTCTTTTGAATGACAGTGCGTAGGAGTTGAGTTAGAGTCCTATTGACTACTTCAGTTTGTCCGTCAGTTTGTGGGTGACAAGTAGTGGAAAATAAAAGTTTGGTACCTAATTTTCCCCACAAAACCTTCCAAAAGTAGCTAAGGAATTTGACATCCCTATCCGAAACAATACTCCTAGGCATACCATGGAGTCGTACTATCTCCTTGAAAAACAAATCAGCTATGTTTGTGGCATCATCTGTTTTATGGCATGGAATGAAATGTGCCATCTTACTAAATCTATCCACCACCACAAAAATAGAATCTCTACCTCTTTTTGTCCTAGGCATCCCCAAAACAAAGTCCATAGATATGTCTACCCACGGCTCACTAGGGACGGGTAAGGGTGTATACAACCCATGTGGTAAAACCTTAGATTTGGCCCTTCTACATGTAATGCACCGACCACAGATTCTAATGACATCTCGTCGCATCCTAGGCCAAAAGAAATGTTCATGTAAAATTTCTACGGTCTTCCTAACACCAAAGTGTCCCATTAAGCCCCCACCATGTGCCTCTCGCACCAACAATTCTCGCATTGAACAATGAGGCACACACAATTTACTTTCTTTAAACAAATAACCATCATGCTTAAAAAACTTACCAAATGCCGCTTTATCACATGCCAAATACACATCAGAAAAATCAGCATCATTGGCATACATATCTTTCACATATTCAAACCCAAGCATTTTAGCACTCATAGAAGTAAGAAGTACATGCCTTCGGGATAAAGCATCAGCAACAATGTTTTCCTTACCTTGCTTGTAACGGATGACATAAGGAAAAGTCTCAATGTATTCCATCCATCTAGCATGCCTCTTATTTAATTTACCTTGTTCCTTAAGATGCTTCAATGATTCATGATCGGTGTGGATCACAAACTCCTTAGGCCAAAGGTAGTGCTGCCATGTCTCTAGAGAGCGAACAAGAGCATAAAGTTCCTTGTCATAAGTAGGGTAATTTAGGGCAGCCCCACTTAGTTTTTCACTGAAGAAGGCTATGGGCCTCCTATCCTGCATCAAAACGGCTCCAATCCCTATACCTGAAGCATCACATTCAATCTCAAAAGTTTTGTTAAAGTTAGGTAATGCTAACACAGGTGCAGAACATAGCCTTTCTTTAATAGTAGCAAAAGCATTCTCTTGTTCAATTCCCCAATGAAACCCAACATTCTTCTTAATGATTTCAGTGAGTGGTGCAGCAAGTGTACTAAAATCCTTAACAAAACGCCTATAAAAGCTAGCTAAACCATGAAAGCTTCTTACCTCAGTGATACCTTTAGGCGTTGGCCACTCCCTGATGGCCTTTACTTTCTCTTCATCCACCTCAATACCTTCTGTGCTAACAACATATCCAAGAAAAACAACTTTTTCCATGCAAAAAGTACATTTCTTAAAATTAGCATACAACTTTTCAGATTTCAACACACCAAACACACATCTCAAATGTTCAATATGTTCATTTAAGTTCTTGCTGTACACTAGGATATCATCAAAATAGACGACTACAAATTTGCCTATGAATGCACGTAATACATGGTTCATTAACCGCATGAAAGTACTAGGCGCATTTGTAAGTCCAAATGGCATAACTAACCATTCATAAAGTCCATATTTAGTCTTAAATGCAGTTTTCCACTCATCTCCCTCTTTCATTCTTATTTGATGGTATCCACTTTTAAGATCTATTTTACTGAAAATACATGAACCATGCAATTCATCAAGCATATCATCTAAACGAGGAATGGGATGGCGATACTTTACCGTGATATTATTGACAGCTCTGCAATCAACGCACATCCTCCAAGTCCCATCCTTCTTTGGCACTAGTAGCACTGGTACTGCACATGGGCTCATGCTCTCTCTTACGTACCCTTTGCTCATCAAATCTTCAACTTGCCTTTGAAGTTCCTTTGTCTCCTCCGGATTGCTCCTATAGGCTGGTCGGTTTGGAATAACAGCCCCGGGTACCAAATCAATTTGATGCTCAATGCCTCTAATGGGTGGCAACCCACTCGGCATCTCCTCTGGAAATACATCCTCAAACTCCTGCAACAAAGAAACATCCAAACTAGGAAGAGATTGGTTAGTTTCATCAAGATTAAGATAACAATCTTTGTAAACAAGAAGAATCACATGTTGATTTGCTAAAAATGCCCTCTTAACCTCACTCTCTTTTGCATAAAAACTCAATTTGTCTTTTCTTTTCTCTCTACAGACTCTCTTTCTTTTTTCTCTCTTGACTCCACTCCCTTTTCTTTATTCTCACCTATTTCTCTATTTTCTTTTTCACTCTCTCTTTTTCTTGAAATTTCTCTCTCACTCTCATTTTTCTTTTCTCTCATGTTTCTTTTTTGCTCAACCTCACTTTTTAGTTTCAGTTGGTCCTCATAGACCTGTTTTGGGGTTAAAGGAGCAAGCTTGATTGTTTTCCCATCTTTTTCAAAGCTATATCGGTTCCTAAACCCATCATGCATCACTCTCCTATCATACTGCCACGGCCTCCCCAACAAAATATGGCCAGCATGCATAGGAACTACATCACAAAGCACCTCGTCACTATACCTCCCAATAGAGAAGGCCACCAAAACCTGCTTACTGACCTTAACCTCTCCACACTCATTCAACCACTGCAACTTATAAGGTCTAGGATGCTTCAGCAAAGGTAAGTTCAACTTCTCAACTAAAGTGGTACTAGCTACGTTGGTGCAACTTCCCCCGTCTATAATCATACTACACACCTTGTTATTTACATAGCATCTAGTATGAAATATGTTTTCTCTCTGCTGCTCCATATCATCTACCTTCATTTGTGTATTGAGAGCACGCCTGGCAACAAGAGACTCACCTTCTACGGGGTATTCCAATCCATCATCATCACTAGCATCAGATACTCCATCACTATCGTCTTCACCTTCAGTCATCACCTCCCCACTGTCACACATAATCATCACCGGCTTGTTTGGACATTGAGATGCTATATGCCCCAAACCCAAACATTTAAAACATTTGATATCTCTATTCCTTGAAGGTTGCAACTCTACTTTGGATTTGTTCTTGCTAGTCCCCTCATCTTTTTCTTTAGGTGGTTCGGTCTTTCCCTTTACTACAGCTCGGTCATTCCTTTCCCACTTTGGTTTCCAAGGAGTGCTAGAAACTGAAGTATACCTTGTTGCCCCCTTTCTTTTTAATTGCCTCTCCACCTTCATAGCCATGTGCACCATGTCCTCTACCTCCACATAATGCTGCAACTCAACTACATTGGCTATATCCCTATTCAAACCACTTAAAAATCTAGCCATTGTGGCCTCTCGATCCTCCTCTACATTAGCCCGAATCATAGCCACCTCCATCTCCTTATGGTATTCCTCCACACTCCGGGACCCTTGTGAAAGGTTTTGTAACTTTTGGTAGAGGTCTCTGTAGTAGTGGCTAGGTACAAATCGCTTCCTCATGAGAGCTTTCAGCTCACCCCATGCTTCTACAGGTCTTTCATGATTCCTCCTCCTATTGGTCACTAATTGATCCCACCAAATAATTGCATAATCAGTGAATTCAATTACTGCCAGCTTCACCTTCTTCTCCTCAGAGTAGTTGTGACAATCAAAAATCAACTCTATTTTCTTCTCCCACTCTAAATCCACTTGGGCAAAGCTCATAAACTTATTATGCAAGGCCCCAACATTTAACATGGGCTTGAAGGAAGAAGAATCAGTTCTAGTTCATGTGATACAAGCTACAGAAGGGGTGGAATAGCTTATTGGATTTTTATAGACTTTAATTTTTATGTTTCTATGGTTTTGGCATGTGGGCCTATTTTATTTTATTTTTGTACTCTTTTTTTTTTTTTTTTTTTTTTTTTTTTTAATAATCAGGGCGACTTCACAGTTCACGTTCGTAACCCTAAATCACGAGGATGAACGAACACGAAGTAGCAAGAGATAAAACAAAAAAAATCGCAGATCAGATTCGTACCCTAAACACGAAAATTCCAGATCGTAATCAAGAACACGAATGCGAACACGAACACGAACACGAACACGAACGAAAACAAGAACACGAAAAGAATAGAACACGAATTGAATAGAAAGACGAGATGAAACAAGATCACGAAAATAACAGAACAGAAAAAAAAAATGAAACAGAAACAAGAACACGAAATAAAATGGATAAATCAGACCTGATTTGGAGCCTAAGCTCTGATACCAAATGATGTGAACCCATGGAATTGATATTCCTTGAACCCACGATCAGATTGTAATTCACCCAAGAAAGCCAACAATCAAGTCACAGGGATGATCTAGACCCGTTGAAATCCTGTTTCAAGAACCCAGATTTGGTGAACGCCACAAAGGAAATGCCTTTGATAAGTTCGAATTGTTCAATCAAGAACAAGCAGAGAAAACTGAATAGCTCTCCAGAAAATAAATTTCATTAACGTTCTATATCAAAGCTGCTACAAAGTTCTTTCTTTTAATCCCTTCTAAGAAACCCTTGGGCCAAAAAGGCCTTCAACGAAAATAAAAGACATGGGCTAAATACTCAAGCCCAAAACAACTTAAACTGCATGTTTAAAGCTAAATAAATGTCTACTTAAAAAAATAAAATAGGCCCACATGCCAAAACTATAGAAACATAAAAATTAAAGTCTATAAAAATCCAATAAGCTATTCCACCCCTTCTGTAGCTTGTATCACATGAACTAGAACTGATTCTTCTTCCTTCAAGCCCATGTTAAATGTTGGGGCCTTGCATAATAAGTTTATGAGCTTTGCCCAAGTGGATTGCACCAGTCCTTGCATTGCTTCGTTGATCTTCTTAGCTCTTGACCTTGTGATTGGCCCATCTGGAACTTGCAAATGATCATCTTTAAGCTTTGGTCCACTATGGTTCCCATCAAGATACCACCAATAGGAAATGGGATGAGACAATATCAAACTGTGAAAACAACTGATATCACCTCATACCAAGACAACAAGTGCGTGAGCCAAACTCAGACCTCAAGAAAAACCAATGCAATCAACCCTAACAAAGAAAAACAAATGCAATAAAGGATGAGGGCTTTAACATAAGTCAAACCCAGAAAAATCCTCACCCTATGGAAAGCAAGCGACTAAAAAATACATCAAAACCAAAACCAAAAAGTCCATTACAGGGACTACTTCCATCTATCCATGTTTTGAGGGAGGTGCGGGTCAGTACTCCACTTGACTTGGATTTGCTGAGATATTTGGATACAAATTTCTTGAAACATTTTTTCCTTTGGCTTGACTTCCATTCTGAAGCTACGACCATTTCTCTCTTTCCAGATGCTATAAACAACCAGGCGTAGACACATTTTTGGGATAATATGCCTAGGAATCTTTCCTTTCCACTTGTCCGCAGCCCAAATCACAAGAGCATCCCACGTAGTGGCATGGTAAGTTATGTCCAACCTATTGAGAACACCCTGCCATACAAAAGAAGAGTAAGAGCAATTAAAGACAAGGTGGTCGTGTGTTTCCAAGTGTTGGTGACATAGGACACAAGCAAGGGGTCCAGGGGTGTAAGCATAAATTCTATCTTGTGTGGATAGCCTGTGAAGAATAGCCAACCAAGATATGAAACTGTAACGGGGTACATTTCCTGGGAAGCATATAAGGCGGTGCCAAGGCACACGAGGGTAGCTAGTTCTAACATAGTCCCAAGTATTGGAGGAAGAGAACACCTTATTGGGAGAAGGTAACCATTGTACCACATCACTAGTGTGAGAAGGATGTGGTAATTCATGCATTTGGCCTCTTATTTCCCTTAATTCAATAGTATTAGTCTATGGCCATCGCCATTCCCTACTATCAATAACATTAGACACTTTAGCATTTAACGGAATGGCAGTATCATATTGAACACGCATAGACCCCCAATATTGTAAAACAAAAATAAAATTTTAAGCCGAGTTTTTGTAATTTTTTTTTTAAATCGCGGCTTACCGATCTCTTCTCTTCTTTTCTTTTCTTTTTTTTTTTTTTAATAATCAGGGAGACTTCACAATTCACATATCTGATTCAGAAACCCTATTTCTGAGAAGGAAAAAGACCACAATAACAACGATCACGAGGATGAACAAACACGAAGTAACAAGAGCAAATCACAGATCAGATTCGCAAACCCTAAACACAAAATTCCATATCGTAATCGAACACCTCTTTTTTTTATATACGATTCAGAAACGAGAACGAATAAAAAACGAGCAGAAACAAAAACGAATAAGAACAGAACCAGAAGAAACGAATAAGAACAGAAACGAAAAAGATAGGATAAACCTAAGACTAGAACTGTGCTCTGATACCAACTGATACGAACCCCGCCAACAATGTGATGAAACCCGTAACACGATTAATGTCTCGGACCGTTCTACTGTCAGATTCAAATGGAAACCGTGACCCAACACCTATAACAGATACGAACCTTGGTATAAAGGATGAAGATGCCACAATCAAGGATGGAAAACTCGATTGATAAGTTTAGGTATGAACGCCACAGAGTAAATATGATAAGTTCGAATAGTTCTTCAAAGAACCAAAGAGAAAACTCTCACAATATTATTAATGATCAAAACTGAATATTACAAACCCTAAACTGTTTAAATAGCTGAGGCTTACGGTTGGGCCCTATAAGCCTACGAAATATTATGGCCCAATATAATTCACCCCAAAACTAAAATAAAAACAAACTAACAAATATGAAAAGTTCCTAAGTTGGCATGCAAGCCTATAATTTATTCTAGAGCTTGAATCATGGACACCCAGCCTTGTGGATCACTAGTATCCTCCTTTGGCCACAAAGATTAGTCTCAACCCAAATTTGTTGAACCAGCCCATTGAGATTGTCCTTGAACCGTTTTGCTCGCGCCCAAGTGATGGGAACCATAATGGACCAAAGCTTAAAGATAATCATTTGCAAGTTCCAGATGGGCCAATCACAAGGTCAAGAGGTAAGAAGATCAACGAAGCAATGCAAGGACTGGTGCAATCCACTTGGGCAAAGCTCATAAACTTATTATGCAAGGCCCCAACATTTAACATGGGCTTGAAGGAAGAAGAATCAGTTCTAGTTCATGTGATACAAGCTATAGAAGGGGTGGAATAGCTTATTGGGTTTTTATAGACTTTAATTTTTTTTATGTTTCTATGGTTTTGGCATGTGGGCCTATTTTATTTTTTAAGTAGACATTTATTTAGCTTTAAACATGCAGTTTAAGTTGTTTTGGGCTTGAGTATTTAGCCCATGTCTTTTATTTTCGTTGAAGGCCTTTTTGGCCCAAGTGTTTCTTAGAAGGGATTAAAAGAAAGAACTTTGTAGCAGCTTGGATAGAATGTGAATGAAATTTATTTTCTGGAGAGCTATTCAGTTTTCTCTGCTTGTTCTTGATTGAACAATCCGAACTTATCAAAGGCATTCCCTTTGTGGCGTTCACACCAAATCTGGGTTCTTGAAACAGGATTTCAACGGGTCTAGATCATCCCTGTGACTTGATTGTTGGCTTTCTTGGGTGAATTACAATCTGATCGTGGGTTCAAGGAATATCAATTCCACGGGTTCACATCATTTGGTATCAAAGCTTAGGCTCCAAATCAGGTCTGATTTATCCATTTTATTTCGTGTTCTTGTGTCTGTTTCTCATTTTTTTCTGTTCTGTTATTTTCGTGATCTTGTTTCATCTCGTCTTTCTGTTCAATTCGTGTTCTATTCTTTTCGTGTTCTTGATTACAATCTGGAATTTCGTGTTTAGGGTTGCGAATCTGATCTGCGATTTTTTCTCTTGCTACTTCGTGTTCGTTCATCCTCGTGATTTAGGGTTATTTTGGTGCTTCACGAACGTGAACTGTGAAGTCGCCCTGATTATTCAAAAAAAAAACAAAACAAAACAAAAGAAAAGAGGAGAAAAAAAAAAGAAAGGAAAGAGAAGAGATCGGGTCCGAAAAAAAAAACAGGCAAGAGTGAAAAAATTTTCCGAAAAAAAATTCGGTTTTTGTGCTGTTCGAAACCTATCTTCTGTGATCGCTGTTTCCTGGGATAAACTTTGTTTCCATCTTTAATTGGCTCATATTAAAAAAAAAAAAAATTATTCATGATTTTTTTCTTTTATTCCTCTCGAAATCTGATTTCTTGTTTCGTTTGCCCTCGTCGTATATTTTCTTGAGATCCGTGTTATTTTTTTTTTTTTTTTCTATTACTTCCTTGTTTCTAGAATCTATTGCTGGCTGGGATAAGACGAGGTTGTGTCTTGATTTAGTTCAATTAGTTCTTGAAAGGACTTGAAAGGGAAAACAATTGAGGTAAAAGGCAAGAGTGTGTGAGACTAATTTCGGGAAAAAGCCAATCAGAGTGAAACACGAGTGGAGTGATAATTTTTTAGCGTAAACACGTAAGGGAGTGTGTGAGGTTTTACCACTAATATTCTTGTTTTGCAGCACATTAAAATGGATGACTCAACACCTAGAGGGGAGGCAGATAACACAACCTTTATGTTGCAGGCCATGCAACGACAGTTTGAACGGTGAAATTTGGTGTTGGGGGAGGTAAGGGATAGGATGGATCAACAAGATGTAGTGATTCAAAATCTGCAAGGTGGGCGTGATGGGAGGAGGCGTGAGCCTAGAGTTGAAAATGAGTATGAGATCGAAGAAGATGAAGAGGATGAGGAAGACGTAGTATCTGATGTTGGTAGGGGAGGAATGGGTAGACCTAGAGGAGGTAGGCGTGGAAGAGGACCTAGGGGGAATCCAAGGGGTCGAGATGGGGTAGATAGGAACCTTGGGAGCATCAAAGTGAAAATACCATCATCTTTTCAAGGGAGGAATGACCCTGAAGTGTATTTAGAGTGGGAGAAGAAAATAGATTTGATTTTTGATTGTCACAACTACTCAGAGGAGAAGAAGGTGAAGCTGGCGGTAATTGAATTCACTGATTATGCAATTATTTGGTGGGATCAATTAGTGACCAATAGGAGGAGGAATCATGAAAGACCTGTAGAAGCATGGGGTGAGCTGAAAGCTCTCATGAGGAAGCGATTTGTACCTAGCCACTACTACAGAGACCTCTACCAAAAGTTACAAAACCTTTCACAAGGGTCCCGGAGTGTGGAGGAATACCATAAGGAAATGGAGGTGGCTATGATTCGGGCTAATGTAGAGGAGGATCGAGAGGCCACAATGGCTAGATACTTACCCTGTCACTGTGTCCAATGCTTGGAATACTAGTGTCAATGGGACTGCACAATATCAATTGTGTCACAAGCTTAGATTACTTAAACATGACCTGAAAACTATTTCCAAAAGTTTTGTTGGTAAAGAAAAACTATTAGCTGATCAGGCTAGGGAAGCTCTCCAATTAGCACAATCCGACCTCCTTAGAGATCCCCACAATCCTTCCCTTATAGCCATACAAAAACAATGTATGCATGAATTCCTTAAAGCTATTTGGATTGAGGAAGAAACTCTTAAGCAAAAATCTAGAGTGCAGTGGCTTGAGGCTGGGGACAAAAATTCCATATATTTTTTCCAACATATCAAAAGTAGAAGGAAGGAAAAGAATTTTCAAACTTGAAAAACCAGATGGTACTTTTACTAACAACTTACAAGAGGCTAAATGTGAAGCAGTAAGACATTTTCAAAGTTTACTTGGTACCACTGCCACTAACCTTTACCCTGGGATTGAGGCGCTAAGGAGAGTTGTGTGTAAAAGAATTCCAGAAGAACAATTGGAGGATTTGGATAGAATCCCTACTAGTACTGACATTAAGGACATGATTTTTAGTATGAATGAAAATAAAGCCCCCGGTCCTGATGGGTTTAATGCACATTTCTTTAAATAATCTTGGTCCACTGTTGGCCCTTTAGTGATTGAAGCTATTCAGGAATTTTTTAATTCTAGAGAGATGCTTAGGGAGTCAAATGCCACTATTATAGCTTTGATTCCTAAAGTCCCAAACCCATCTTAGATGGGGGATTTTAGGCCTATATCTTGTTGTAATACTGTGTATAAATGCATCTAAAAAATAATTGCGAATAGACTCCAATCTATCCTTCCATCCATTATTGACCAATCCCAATCTGCATTTGTTAAGGGAAGGAAAATTAGTGATAATGTTCTATTGGCTCAAGACTTGTTAAGGGATTATCACAAAATGGGTGGTAAACCTAGAGTTGCTGCTAAGGTTGACCTCATGAAGGCATATGATAGTGTTAATTGGAAATTTCTATTTGATTTACTTGATATATTTGGCTTTCCCCCAAATTTAAAGAAATGGATTAGGGCTTGTATTACTACTCCTAGATACTCTATCAATTTTAATGGAGAATCTGTGGGATATTTTGATGGAGCCAAAGGGCTTAGACAAAGGGACCCTATTTCCCCTTATTTGTTTGTTCTTGTCATGGAGATGCTGAGCCAACTACTCCACTACAACACCCAAAATGGTCAATTTACCTACCATTGGAAATGCGACAAATTAAAAATTTCTCATCTTTGTTTTGCGGATGATTTACTTATTCTTCTTAATGGTGACATCGAATCTGCAAAAACTTTTTTTTTTTTTTTCGGAAAAGGGTAAATATATTCCAAAAAAAGGATGTACAAATGTACAAGGGGCATACCCCAGGATATAACAAGAAGCACAGCATGAGGACTTGTGGCAAAGAGGCCACAAAAGAAAAGACAGGCTACAAGGGCTTACCCTAGGAAACTCACAGCATGAGGACTAGAGACCCAAAAGCCTCTAACTAACTGTCAATAAAATAGAAAAATAATAAATAACAAAGGTCAAACCATCAACACAAACAGTGAAAATTACAAGCAACCACCCTCTCATGTCCAGTCTCTAGCAAAAACCTCAAGTTGGGGGTCTTGTTTCCATTTGATCCTAATTTGAATGTTGATTTGGGAAACCATATTATGGAGCAGTTGTTCTTGTGTCATGGAAGAACCTTTAAATGTCCTTTTATTTCTTTCCCTCCATAAGCCGTAGACAGCTACACCTAGGCAAATCAAAGGGATAGCCTGTTGAATTTTCTTGCCCTTCCAGTTTTGCGCCATCCATTGAACAGTTGTATTCCAAGTTGTCCTATTCCAAGTAAGTTGACATCTTTGCATTAAATCCAATGTGCTTTAAGTTCAGGAGAGTATTTGTGAGGAAAATATCTTTAAACCCCAAACCACCTTCCTTTTTGGGTTTGCAAACCTTATCCCATGCTATTTTCGCCCCATGTCTCTTCTCAATGGTCCCAGACCAAAGAAATCTTCGAATGGCTTGGTCCACCTGCTTTAGAACTCCTTTGGGGAGGATGAACATCCCTGACCAATATTGCTGGATACCAGATAACACGGATTGTATAAGCTGAACCCTTCCTGCAAAGGATAAGAATTTAGATTTCCAAGAGGTAATTCTAGAGCATATTTTGTTGACCAACTCATTGCAGTGACATTTTTTCAATTTGGTTGTAATCAGAGGGACCCCAAGATATCTCATAGGAAGGGATCCGATGGTAAATTGGAGTTCCCTCAAAATATCAGTAACCAACTCGTCATCAATCCCAGAAAAGAAAACACAACTTTTAGCATTGTTGGCTTGGAGACCTGAAAAATCATAGAATTGATTAAGAGTTTTCCGAACCAATTTAGCAGATTCAATATCACCATTCAAGAAAATAATAAGATCGTCAGCAAAGCACAGGTGAGAAATTTTAATTTTCTCACATTTCCAATGATAGATGAATTGACTATTCTGAATATTGTGGTGGAGAAGTTGGCTAAGAGCCTCCATAATAAGAACAAATAAATAAGGGGAAATAGGGTCACCTTGTCTCAACCCTCTAGCACCATCAAAATAACCCACAGACTCCCCATTAAAGTTAATGGAATATCTAGGGGAGGTAACACAAGCAAAGATCCATTTTTTTTAGATTAGGAGGAACACCAATGGTATCAAGAAGGTCAAACAAAAAGTTCCAACTAACACTATCATATGCTTTCATTAGATCAACTTTGGCAGCAATTCTAGGTTTGCCCCCAACTTTGTGATAGTCTCTAAGAAGATCTTGGGCAAGTAAGACGTTATCACTAATTTTCCTACCCTTAACGAAAGCAGATTGTGATTGATCAATGATGGTAGGGAGAATATTTTGGAGTCTATTTGCAATAATTTTAGAGATACATTTGTAAATAGTATTACAGCAAGATATGGGTCTAAAATCCCCCATTTTGGAAGGATTAGGTACTTTTGGGATCAGAGCTATAATAGTAGTGTTGGACTCTCTAAGCATTTCTCCCGAAATAAAAAATTCTTGAATAGCTTTCATAACATCAGCTCCAACAGTGGACCAAGACTGTTTAAAGAAAAAGGCATTAAAACCATCAGGACCAGGAGCTTTGTTGTCATGCAAACTAAACATTGTGTTCTTAATCTCATCAGAGTTAGGAATTCTATCAAGATCTTCCATAAAATTTTCTGGAATTCTTTTATAGATGATCTGTCTCAGGGCATCAATCCCAGGATACTGGTTATTCGCAGGAGTGCCAAGTAAATCTTTAAAGTACCTAACTGCTTCTAATTTAGCTTCCTCAATATTGCGAGTAAAGGAGCCATCAGGCTTTTCAAGTTTGAAAATCCTTTTAAAATTTCTTCTACTTTTAATATGTTGGAAAAAGTATCTAGAGTTTTTGTCTCCAGCTTTTAACCATTGCACTCTAGATTTCTGCAAAAGGGTTTCTTCCTCAATCCAAATAGATTTTAAAAAATCAGCCCTACATTGTTTTTGTTTGGAAATGAGGGAAGGGCAAGTGGGCTTCTTAAGTAGATCAGATTGGACTACTTTAAGATCAGCCCTGGCTTTATCAGCCAGCAATTTCTCTTTCCCAATAAAACTCTGGCTAAGGTTTTTCAAAGCTTGCTTAACCATTCTAAGTTTGTGACACACTTGATACTGAGCTGTGCCATTCACAGAAGTATCCCAAGCATTGGTGACAGTAGAAGGGTAAGGATCAAGTTTAGTCCAGAAATTAAAAAATTTAAATGACCGTCCCTTCCTTCTAACTATATTATCAAGATAGAGAACAAGGGGGGAGTGGTCAGAAACACTAGG
Source organism: Hydrangea macrophylla (assembly GCA_033977485.1). Lineage (NCBI taxonomy): Eukaryota > Viridiplantae > Streptophyta > Magnoliopsida > Cornales > Hydrangeaceae > Hydrangea > Hydrangea macrophylla. The sequence continues at coordinate 42,868,521 of CM066982.1, read as the reverse complement.
TTCCTGGAAGTGTCCATAAGAGTCAGGAAAATTGTCCAACCAGGTCTGATTAACCAGAGCTCTATCCAATTTCCTTTGTGTATAATCAGGTCTCCCAAATCTTCTGTTACTCCAGGTAAAGAATTCACCCAAGTATCTTAAATCGATCAAACAAAGGGCATTAATCATATTACTAAAATCAGTTATATCAGAGTTAATTTCAAAATTGGACTCAGAAACCTCGTTGGTGTTTAACACCACATTAAAATCACCAAGTATAACATGATTAATATTAGGATTAAAATAGGATATAAGTTCAGCCCATAAGGATTTTCTTTCTTGGCCTGTATTAAAACCATAGACGAAAGATGCCTCAAACTGAGAGCTGTGGTCATCATTCTCAATGAGAACGTGAATAAGTTGGGGAGAGATGTGCAGGACAGACAAGTTGATCTTATCAGGGTTCCATCCCACCCAAATCCTCCCAGTTGATTCAGAGTTACTATTTGAGACATAGTTCCAATGTTTAAAAATTTTATGTTTGATTTTATCCTCATTTGTGAGTTTGACTTTAGATTCAACAAGGCCAAGCACATCAATACTACTTGCACGAATAAATTTAACAACCTCGGATTGTTTATAGGGTTGGTTGAGACCCCTAATGTTCCAACAGCTTATAATCATTAAAAACGATGATGAGAACTTTAAATCAATTTCATGATTTCTCTGGTCTTCAAGCCAATGACACTAAAAGTTGCATCTTTGTTTCTGGGCTTGAAGACCAGTTGGCAAATGATATACAAACGGAACTCCAATTCTCCAAAGGAGTCCTTCCCATGAGGTACCTTGGAGTTCCTCTGATTACCACTAAATTGAAAAAATGCCATTGTGAAGAGCTTGTCAGTAAAATCTGTCATAGAATCAATTCCTGGAAATCTAAGTTCAATCTTATGTTGGTAGAGCGCAACTAATTCAATCTGTGTTGGCAGGAATTCAACAGTATTGGTTTGGGATGTTTATTCTTCCCAAAAATGTGCTTAAACAAGTGGATCAAGCGTTTAGGAGATTCCTTTGGTCTGGAAATACAGAGAATGGGAATGGAGCCAAAATTGCTTGGGTCAATGTCTGTAAACCCAAAAAGGAGGGTGGCCTGGGCTTCAAGGATATTTTTCTTACTAATACTATTCTAAATTTAAAGCATATTGGCAATCTTCTTGATCCACATAATAACTCTTATTGGAAAGCTTGGGTACATTTGTACATGATTAAAACTAAAAGCTTTTGGGATATTAAACCCCCTGCTCAATGTTCTTGGTATTGGAGAAAGCTGTTAAAATTAAGGGGAGTTCGAAACCTTTACTTATTCATACTATCGGTAATGGCCAACATACATCCCTTTGGTTTGACAACTGGCTTCCTTGTGGGCCCTTGTTTGAAAAATATACAAGCAGGATTGCTTACGATGCCGCTATTGCACCTTATGCAAAAGTGGCAGTCATCATAAGGGGGCAGGATTGGAATTGGCCTAATTCCAATTCAATTGGGTTGAATGAAGTTCGATATCTTTTATCTAATATGTATAAGACAAATGGATTATCTGATTGTATTTCATGGATTACATCTCCCAACAGGAAATATAGCTTTACTCATATATGGGACCACCTTAGAGAGGTGTCTCGTGAGGTTCCATGGCACAAGCTTGTTTGGGTTTCAGGATGCACTCCTAGGCAAAAGATAATATTATGGTTTGCTGTTCAGAAAAAACTTGCGACCCATGATAGAATCTTTTCCTTTACTCCTGGACCTCTGGTTTGTGTTTTTTGTCAGAACCACATGGAAACCCATAATCATTTGTTTTTTGAGTGTAACTTTTCCTCCTTTGTTTGGCAGGAATTGATGAATAGGTGTGGACTTAATTGGCACAGCACAAATTGGGATACCAAGGTGTTATGGATGGCACAACATTGGAAAGGGAGAGAGGTTCATCTTGCTATACCTAAAATTTGCCTCGGTGTTGCAATTTATGGCCTATGGAGAGAGAGGAACAAGAGGACGTTTACCGTGTGCTACACCCCAAAAGAACAGTTGCTACTAAATTTGGTGTCTCAAATTAATATTCAAATAAGATCTCAATGGAAGCTCCACCCCCAACTTGATTTAATTGTTAGTCCTTGGACTTAAGTTGGCCATGTTGTATTGTTAATAGTGTGACTCTGTTGTTGTCAAGTTTAATTTGCTAGTTTTAGTGATTCGTCACTACTCCTCCTGCTGAGCTTCATTGTATATCCTGGGGTATGCCCCTTGTACATTCATAATCTGCTATCCCAATTTGGGTTAATATTTACAATATTCCCCTTGAATATTGGAATCCGGATGGACTTGGATATATCGCTAGTGTTATTGGGAAACCCCTACACGTCCATAAAATGACAGCTTTATGCCGCCGAATTTCGTTTACCCGTATGTGTATAGAAGTCAGTGCTGACTATGAATTGGTGAAGGATTTCGACATTGAATTTGTTGACCCTAGTTGTGGTGAAACAACCTTGATTACCTTGAAAGTCGAGTATCAATGGAGCCCAGTCAGGTGTGCCAAGTGCAGGAAATTCGGGCATAACTGTGCCAATCTCACTACTGTCCCTAAAATTCAAAAACTAGCTCCAAGACCATCCTCTCCATCTACAAGGAACCAAGAGGAGGGTATTTGGATGATTGTAACTAAAGGCAAGAATGTTGTTGACCAAGAACATATATGTATGCCATCTGCCTCAAATCCTACGGAGAAATCTCAAGAAATGGATTACCCCACCAGGACAGAATTGCCTATTCAACCTTCTTCTGGGGATGTTATCACAGGAACAAGGCCTTACAATGCCATCGCTATTAATTTAGGACAACAAATGGGGAACCTTACCCGGGCAACCATACCACCCCAAGCCAGTGAGCAGGAAAGGGAATCCCTCCTTAGCTCTGGAAAGAGATCCATAGCTCAAACAGGCTCTCAAGTTACTACTATTGATGATAATACTAGCTATGCCCTGCAAACTCACTGTCCAGAATTGCACAAACAAAACCAATTTGATGTTTTACAAGAGGCTCCCCCTCTTACTGAATCTAACTCTTTGGGAACTAGTATCAAGGCACAAGTGGAGGGGTATCATAGAGAGGATCATGACCAGGAAAATGAAGAGAAAACAAATGTTAGCAATCTTTCCATAGAGGAATCTTGTCCCGGGCAGAGTGTGTACAAAAATTCTTTTTTCCAACATCCTATGTCTAGGAAATCTAACGAGAATTCAAGCGATGATGAGGAGCAGCCGGCCCAAATGCCATCCTACGAAAAATATTTGGCAGCTGACAGCCCAAAGCTATCTCCAAGCCACTCCAATAAGCAGAAGAACAAAACAGGAAGTTCTTCAGGTAAGAAAAAACGCTCTTCAAAACGTCGTTAATGATTATTTGTTGTTGGAATATCAGAGGGCTTAACGAGTCCACTAAACAACTTGAAATTTCTAAATTAGTCTTTAATCACAAGATTGACATTATGGGTATTGTGGAAACTAAAGTGAGGATTCCTAATCAAGACAAGATTCAAAGGAATATGCTCCCTAATTGGAACTTTATAACTAACAGCCAACCAGATTCTGTCGATAGAATATGGGTTGGCTGGAACCCTAATAAAGTTATTTTAACTGTTCTACACTGTACTAGACAAGTTATCCACGTTAAAGTCGATTCTCTTGACTCTTTGCTTAAATTTGAAGCTTCCTTTATTTATGGTTCTAATACCATCCAAGGTAGACGGCCCCTTTGGTCTACCTTGAGAAACATTGCAGTTACCGTTGGTGATACTCCTTGGATTAGTCTTGGGGATTTTAACTCTGTCTTAAACTCCGATGAAATTTTTGAAGGCAATCCAGGGAGAAACCAAGGGGCTGTGGAATTTAATGATCTTGTGAATGCCACTTGTCTTGTAGACCTTAGATTTACAGGAGTGTTCTTCTCTTGGAGCAACCAGCAATTCAACTCAGTGGAATTCACAAAAAGAAAACTTGATCAAGCTCTTGTTAATCCTGAATGGTTGGACACGTTTCCGTCAGCTTATGCGGATTTTCTCCCCCCCGGTATCTCTGACCATTCCTCGATTATTGTCAACTTATCTCCTCCTACAAGAATAAAAGGTAAACCATTTAAGTTTTATAATTTTTGGACTGGGCTGGAGAACTTTAATGCTACTGTTAGTACAGCTTGGGCTAGAAACAAGGATGGTACCCTTCAGTTTCAATTATTCCATGCCCTAAAAAATCTGAAAGGAGACCTGAAAAAACTAACCAAAAGTTTTATAGGAAAGGAGAGACTTCTAGCTAATAAAGCCCGGGAAGATCTTTGGGATTGTCAAAGGAAACTTGATGAGAACCCTAGTGACACATCCCTTAGAGTACTAGAAAAAGATCTTTTGAGCAGGTTCTTACAAGCCATCCACATTGAAGAAGAAACTGTTAGACAAAAATCCCGAATCCAATGGCTTGATGCCGGGGATAAGAATACGGCTTACTTTCACAACTATATTAAAAACTGAAGGAACCATAAAAGAATTGTGTCTCTTACTAAGCCGGATGGTACTAAGACCATTAACGAGGAGGAAGCCCAAGCCGAAGCCATTAGATACTTTAAATCCATGCTTGGCACTCCTGCCTCTAATCCTTACCCTGGTGGTATCATAGATTTAAGGAAAATCCTCCATAAGCGTATTCCCACGGACTTATTTAATATTATGGATGACATTCCTACAGATGATGACATAAAAGATGCTCTGTTTAATATCCATAGTAACAAAGCTCCAGGTCCGGACGGTTATAATGCTCACTTCTTTAAATCTACTTGGCCCACGAGGGGACACTTGGTTACTAAGGCTATGAAAGAATTTTTTTATTTCTGGACAACTCTTAAAAGAGTCTAATGCGACCATTATAGCCCTCATTCCCAAAGTCCCTAACCCTTCAAGGATGAGCAACTTTAGGCCTATCTCGTGTTGCAATACTATCTACAAGTGCATCTCTAAAATCATATCTAAGAGACTTCAAAAATTTTTACCTACTCTTGTTGACAACGCTCAATCTGCTTTTATTAAAGGTAGGAAAATTAGTGACAATGTACTTCTTGCCCAGGATCTCATGAGGGACTATCATAAGTCTTCTGGCCATCCTCGTGCTGCGGCCAAGGTTGACCTCATGAAAGCTTATGATAGTGTGAGTTGGGAATTTTTGCTTGATGTTCTTATGGTGCTTGGTTTCCCTCCCAAGATGCAAGGCTGGATTAGAGCTTGTATTACTAGTCCTAAGTACTCTATTAACTTTAATGGGGAATCAATTGGGTACTTTGAGGGTGCTAAAGGTCTTAGACAAGGTGATCCTATGTCACCTTACCTTTTTGTTCTTGTCATGGATACTCTTAGCCAATTGATTCAGCATAACATCCAACGGTCATCTAATTTTAAATACCATTGGAGATGTGATAAACTCAAAATTTCCCACCTGTGTTTTGCTGATGACCTTCTTTTATTTTTCAATGGTGATGTTAATTCGGCGTCAGTTATGAAAAAATCTTTAGATCAATTTTACAATTTTACTGGCTTGAAGGCTAATGATAACAAAAGTTGTTTGTTTACTGCAGGAATGGAGGAAAGCACTTCTATTGATATTTGTCGCTATCTCCCGTTTACTCTTGGTTCCCTCCCAATGAAGTACCTGGGTGTTCCGTTGATCACCACTAGACTAAAGAAGGGAGACTGTGATGATCTCATCCAGAAAATCACATCTAGAATCACTTCTTGGACATCTAAATTGCTTTCTTATGCTGGCAGGCTTCAACTTATTCAATCAGTCCTTGCAGGGATACAAAACTATTGGACTGCCATGTTTATTCTTCCTAAAAGTGTCCATAAGCATATTGAGAGTTTAATGTGTAGATTCCTTTGGACCGGAGGAACTGAAAAGGCTCATAGTGCTAAAGTTGCTTGGGATCTAGTCTGTAGACCTATAAAGGAAGGGGGTCTTGGTCTTAAAAACCTTACTCAATTGAATTCTATTTTAAATCTTAAACATATCTAGGCTATTTTTACTTCTAAAACCAAGTCCCTTTGGGTGGACTGGATACATGCTTACATGTTGAAAGGGAAAAGTTTTTGGGAAGTTAAGACCCCATCCCAATGCTCTTGGTATTAGCGAAAGCTCCTTAAACTTAGGTCTATGGCTAGACCAATGCTTAAGCATAGGATTGGTTACGGGTGTGGCACCTTTCTCTGGTATGATAACTGGCATCCTATGGGTCCTAGGTCCTATTTTGGATAGAGTTGGAAGACGTGTCCAATATGATGCTGCCATCCCTTTAAATGCCAAAGTTTTTGATGTTATTAATGGTAGTGAATGGAATTGGCCTCTTACAAACACTCTTGAATTAATGGATATAAGAGGCCAATTACATTCCTTGCCTCTCCCCACTACCACTAGTGATGTGATTCAATGGTTACCCTCCCCAAATAATGTGTTTTCTTCTGCCAACACATGGGATTATATTAGAACTCACTATCCCAAAGTCCCTTGGCATGGCCTCACACGGTTCCCAGGTCATATCCCTCGATATAGTTTTATTATGTGGTTGGCTATACTTCATAGATTATCCACACATGATAGAATTTATACTTACACTCCAGGACCTCTTGCTTGTGTTCTTTGTCACAAAGCTTTGGAATCTCATGACCATTTATTCTTTAATTGCTCATACTCTTCTTTTGTGTGGCAGGGAATTCTTAATAGGTTGGAAATCTCATATTCCGGCCATTCTTGGGATGATCTTGTGACCTGGGCAGCGAACAAGTGGAAAGGGAAGACTCCAAGGCAGGTTGTTCCTAAAATGTGCATGGGTTTGGTTGTGTATAGCATCTGGAAAGAAAGGAATGCTCGTAGTTTCAAACTTGTAGTGAAGCCTAAGGAAAGAGTGTTACAAGACATCTGTCTCCAGATTTCCTTACAGATTCAAGCTACATGGAAGAACGATCCCCATCTTCCTCAGTACATTGATAGATGGGCCATTACTACATAATTGGGGCGTTTTTGCTTTGGTCCTCATGTTTGACATACTTGACCTTGCCTTAATGTAATTCTTGAGTTTTGTTTGCTCTGTGAGTTTTGTAAGTTCGCTTTGTGCATTTGATTGTTAGGATGGGTGTTTCTCTGGGGCTTTGGCTTTTGGTGTTTTCCTATCCTATGTTGCATTGTCTGGATGCATTTTCTCTTTTGTGCTGATTGTATATCCTGGGGTATGCCCCTTGTACTTTTGTACAGTGCCGTTTGGCTTTCTTTTCGTTAAATTAACCTTTTTCCGAAGCATCCTAGACCTTATAAGTTGCAGTGGTTGAATGAGTGTGGAGAGGTTAAGGTCAGTAAACAGGTTTTGGTGGCCTTCTCTATTGGGAGGTATAGTGACGAGGTGCTTTGTGATGTAGTTCCTATGCATGCTGGCCATATTTTGTTGGGGAGGCCGTGGTAGTATGATAGGAGAGTGATGCATGATGGGTTTAGGAACCGATATAGCTTTGAAAAAGATGGAAAAACAATCAAGCTTGCTCCTTTAACCCCAAAATAGGTCTATGAGGACCAACTGAAACTAAAAAGTGAGGTTGAGCAAAAAAGAAACATGAGAGAAAAGAAAAATAAGAGTGAGAGAGAAATTTCAAGAAAAAGAGAGAGTGAAAAAGAAAATAGAGAAATGGGTGAGAATAAAGAAAAGGGAGTGGAGTCAAGAGAGAAAAAAGAAAGAGAGTCTGTAGAGAGAAAAGAAAAGACAAAATTGAGTTTTTATGCAAAAGAGAGTGAGGTTAAGAGGGCATTTTTAGCAAATCAGCCTGTGATTCTTCTTGTTTACAAAGAATGTTATCTTAATCTTGATGAAACTAACCAATCTCTTCCTAGTTTGGCTGTTTCTTTGTTACAGGAGTTTGAGGATGTATTTCCAGAGGAGATGCCGAGTGGGTTGCCGCCCATTAGAGGCATTGAGCACCAAATTGATTTGGTACCCGGGGCTGTTATTCCAAACCGACCAGCCTATAGGAGCAATCCGGAGGAGACAAAGGAGCTTCAAAGGCAAGTTGAAGATTTGATGAGCAAGGGGTACGTAAGAGAGAGCATGAGCCCATGTGCAGTACCAGTGCTACTAGTGCCAAAGAAGGATGGGACTTGGAGGATGTGCGTTGATTGCAGAGCTGTCAATAATATCACGGTAAAGTATCACCATCCCATTCCTCGTTTAGATGATATGCTTGATGAATTGCATGGTTCATGTATTTTCAGTAAAATAGATCTTAAAAGTGGATACCATCAAATAAGAATGAAAGAGGGAGATGAGTGGAAAACTGCATTTAAGACTAAATATGGACTTTATGAATGGTTAGTTATGCCATTTGGACTTACAAATGCGCCTAGTACTTTCATGCGGTTAATGAACCATGTATTACGTGCATTCATAGGCAAATTTGTAGTCGTCTATTTTGATGATATCCTAGTGTACAGCAAGAACTTAAATGAACATATTGAACATTTGGGATGTGTGTGTTTGGTGTGTTGAAATCTGAAAAGTTGTATGCTAATTTTAAGAAATGTACTTTTTGCATGGAAAAAGTTGTTTTTCTTGGATATGTTGTTAGCACAGAAGGTATTGAGGTGGATGAAGAGAAAGTCAAGGCCATCAGGGAGTGGCCAACGCCTAAAGGTATCACTGAGGTAAGAAGCTTTCATGGTTTAGCTAGCTTTTATAGGCGTTTTGTTAAGGATTTTAGTACACTTGCTGCACCACTCACTGAAATCATTAAGAAGAATGTTGGGTTTCATTGGGGAATTGAACAAGAGAATGCTTTTGCTACTATTAAAGAAAGGCTATATTCTGCACCTGTGTTAGCATTACCTGACTTTAACAAAACTTTTGAGATTGAATGTGATGCTTCAGGTATAGGGATTGGAGCCGTTTTGATGTAGGATAGGAGGCCCATAGCCTTCTTCAGTGAAAAACTAAGTGGGGCTGCCCTAAATTACCCTACTTATGACAAGGAACTTTATGCTCTTGTTCGCTCTCTAGAGACATGGCAGCACTACCTTTGGCCTAAGGAGTTTGTGATCCACACCGATCATGAATCATTGAAGCATCTTAAGGGACAAGGTAAATTAAATAAGAGACATGCTAGATGGATGGAATATATTGAGACTTTTCCTTATGTCATTCGTTATAAGCAAGGTAAGGAAAACATTGTTGCTGATGCTTTGTCCCGAAGGCATGTACTTCTCACTTCTATGAGTGCTAAAATGCTTGGGTTTGAATATGTGAACGATATGTATGCCAATGATGCTGATTTTTCTGATGTGTATTTGGCATGTGATAAAGCGGCATTTGGTAAGTTTTTTAAGCATGATGGTTATTTGTTTAAAGAAAGTAAATTGTGTGTGCCTCATTGTTCAATGCGAGAATTGTTGGTGCGAGAGGCACATGGTGGGGGCTTAATGGGACACTTTGGTGTTAGGAAAACCTTAGAAATTTTACATGAACGTTTCTTTTAGCCTAGGATGCGACGAGATGTCATTAGAATCTGTGGTCGGTGCATTACATGTAGAAGGGCCAAATCTAAGGTTTTACCACATGGGTTGTATACACCCTTACCCGTCCCTAGTGAGCCGTGGGTAGACATATCTATGGATTTTGTTTTGGGGCTGCCTAGGACAAAAAGAGGTAGAGATTCTATTTTTGTGGTGGTGGATAGATTTAGTAAGATGGCACATTTCATTCCATGCCATAAAACAGATGATGCCACAAGCATAGCTGATTTGTTTTTCAAGGAGATAGTACGACTCCATGGTATGCCTAGGAGTATTGTTTCGGATAGGGATGTCAAATTCCTTAGCTACTTTTGGAAGGTTTTGTGGGGAAAATTGGGTACCAAACTTTTATTTTCCACTACTTGTCACCCACAAAATGACGGACAAACTGAAGTAGTCAATAGGACTCTAACTCCTACGCACTGTCATTCAAAAGAATTTGAAAACTTGGGAGGACTGTTTACCATTTATCGAATTTGCATATAATAGGAGCATGCATACTACTACTTCTCATTCTCCCTTTGAAATTGTTTATGGTTTTAATCCACTTACTCCTTTAGATTTAATGCCTTTACCTGTTGATGTCAGGAGTAGTTTGGATGGACACCAAAAGGCTGAATTGGTGAAGTCAATTCATGAGAGAGTACGACTTCAAATTGCACAAAAAAATGAAAAGTTTGCTTCCCAAGCCAATAAAGGGAGAAGGCGTGTCACCTTTGAACCCGGAGACTGGGTGTGGGTTCATATGCGCAAAGAAAGGTTCCCAGCTCATAGACGGACTAAATTGCATCCTCGAGGGGATGGACCTTTCCAAATCCTTGAGAAAATTAATGATAATGCCTATAAAGTGGATCTTCCAGGTGAGTATAATGTTTGCTAGTTTCAATGTTTCTGATCTTTCTCCTTTTGATGTAGGTGACGATTCGAGGTCGAATCCTTTTGAGGAGAGGGGGAACGATGGGAACCATAGTGGACCAAAGCTTAAAGATGATCATTTGCAAGTTCCAGATGGGCCAATCACAAGGTCAAGAGCTAAGAAGATCAACGAAGCAATGCAAGGACTGGTGCAATCCACTTGGGCAAAGCTCATAAACTTATTATGCAAGGCCCCAACATTTAACATGGGCTTGAAGGAAGAAGAATCAGTTCTAGTTCATGTGATACAAGCTACAGAAGGGGTGGAATAGCTTATTGGGTTTTTATAGACTTTAATTTTTTTATGTTTCTATGGTTTTGGCATGTGGGCCTATTTTATTTTTTAAGTAGACATTTATTTAGCTTTAAACATGCAGTTTAAGTTGTTTTGGGCTTGAGTATTTAGCCCATGTCTTTTATTTTCGTTGAAGGCCTTTTTGGCCCAAGGGTTTCTTAGAAGGGATTAAAAGAAAGAACTTTGTAGCAGCTTGGATAGAACGTGAATGAAATTTATTTTCCGGAGAGCTATTCAGTTTTCTCTGCTTGTTCTTGATTAAACAATCCGAACTTATCAAAGGCATTCCCTTTGTGGCGTTCACACCAAATCTGGGTTCTTGAAACAGGATTTCAACAGGTCTAGATCATCCCTGTGACTTGATTGTTGGCTTTCTTGGGTGAATTACAATCTGATCGTAGGTTCAAGGAATATCAATTCCACGGGTTCACATCACCTAGTAACTGGACCAATTGGCACGTGGTTCGGGTCCGCATTCCACCTTGTGCTAGCCGCCATGTTCTCATCGAGAGCCATGCAATTCATCAAGCATATCATCTAATCTAGGAATTGGATGACGATACTTTACCGTGATATTATTGACCGCTCTGCAATCAACGCACATCCTCCAAGTCCCATCCTTCTTTGGCACTAGAAGCACTGGTAATTCACATGGACTCATGCTCTCTCTCACATATCCCTTACTCATCAAATCATTAACTTGCCTTTGAAGCTCCTTTGTCTCCTCCGGATTACTCCTATAGGCTGGTCGATTAGGGATGACAGCTCCAGGTACCAAATCAATTTGATGCTCAATGCCTATAATGGGCGGTAATCCACTCAGCATCTCCTCTGGAAATATTTCCTCGAACTCCTGCAACAAAACAAAGAAACAGCAAAACTAGGAAGAGATTGGTTAGTTTCATTAAGATTAAGATAAGATTCTTTGTAAACAAGAAGAATCATAGGCTAATCTGCAAAAAATGCCCTCTTAACCTCACTCTGTTTTGCATAAAAACTCAATTTTGTCTTTTCTTTTCTCTCCGCAGACTCTCTTTCTTTTTTCTCTCGTGGCTCCACTCTATTTTCTTTATTTTCAGCCACCTCTCTATTTTTTTTTCACTCTCTCTTTTTCTTGAAGTTTCACCCTCACTCTCATTTTTCTTTTTAGCCTGACTCTTTCTCTTTTGCTCAATCTCACTTTTCAACTTCATTTGGTCTTCATAGACATGTTTAGGGGTTAAGGGAGCAAGTTTGATTGCTTTTCTATCCTTTACAAAGTTGTACATATTTTTAAACCCATCATGGTTCACCCTTCTATCAAACTGCCACGACCTTCCCAACAAAATATGGCCAGCATGCATAGGAACTACATCACAAAGCACCTCATAACTATATCTCCCAATGGTAAAAGTCACCAAAACCTGCTTATTGACCTTTACCTCCCCACAATCATTCAACCACTGTAACTTGTAGGGCCTAGGATGCTTTTGTAAAGGTAAGCTTAACTTCTCAACTAGGGTGGTACTAGCTACATTGGTACAACTTCCCTCATCTATAATCATACTACACACCTTGTTATTTACATAACATCTAGTATGACATATGTTCTCTCTCTGCTGCTCCATTTCATCTACCTTAACTTGCGTATTGAGAGCACGTCTGGCAACAAGAGACTCACCTTCTACAATGTATTCCACTCCATCATCATCACTAGCATCTGGCAAGCCATCATTTTCATTCTCACTCTCAGTCATCACCTCCCCATTGTTTAGCATAACCATCACCCGCTTGTTAGGACATTGAGATGCTATGTGCCCAGTACCCAAACATTTAAAACATTTAATGTCTCTATTCCTTGGAGGTTGAAAATCTGCCTTGAGTTTGTTCTTGCTAGTCCCCTCATCTTTTCCTTTAGGTAGGTCGGTCTTCCCCTTTACTTCAGATCGGTCACTTCTATCCCACTTCGGTCTCCAAGGAGTGCTAGAAACTGAAGTATACCTTGCTGCCCCCTTTCTCTTTAACTGCCTCTCCACTTTCATAGCCATGTGGACCATGTCTTCTATCTCCACATAATGCTGCAACTCAACTACATTAGCGACATCCCTATTCAAACCACTTAGAAACCTGGCCATTGTAGCCTCCCGATCCTCTTCTACATTAGCCCGGATCATAGCCACCTCCATCTCCTTATGGTATTCCTCCACACTTCTGGACCCTTGCGAAAGGTTTTGTAATTTTTGGAAAAGGTCTCTGTAGTAGTGGCTAGGTACAAATCTCCTCCTCATGAGAGCTTTCAACTCACCCCATGTTTCTACAGGTCTCTTATGATTCCTCTACCTATTGGTTACCAATTGATCCTACCAAATAATTGCATAATCAGTGAACTCAATTACTGCTAGCTTTACCTTCTTCTCCTCTGAATAATTGTGACAATAAAAAATTAGCTCTATTTTCTTCCCCCACTCTAAATACACTTCAGGGTCATTCCTCCCTTGGAAAGATGGTATTTTCATTTTGATGCTCCCAAGGTTCCTATCTACCCCATCTCGACCCCTTGGATTCCTCCTCTAGGTCTACCCATTCCTCCCCTACCAACATCAGATACTATGTCTTCCTCATCCTCTTCACCTTCTTCGATCTCATACTCATTTTCAACTCTAGGCTCACGTCTCCTCCCATCATGCCCACCTTGCAGATTTTGAATCACTACATCTTGTTGATCCATCCTATCCCTTACCTCCCCCAACACCAAATTTAACCATTCAAACTGTCGTTGCATGGCCTGCAACATAAAGGCTGTGTTATCTGCCTCCCCTCTAGGTGTTGAGTCACCCATTTTAATGTGCTGCAAAACAAGAATATTAGTGGCAAAACCTTACACACTCCCTTACGTGTTTACGCTCAAAAATTGTCACTCCACTCGTGTTTCACTCTGATTGGCTTTTTCCCGAAATTAGTCTCACACACTCTTGCCTTTTACCTCAATTGTTTTCCCTTTCAAGTTCTTTCAAGAACTAATTGAACTAAATCAAGACACAATCTTGTTTTATCCCAGCCAGCAATACATTCAAGAAACAAGGAAGGAATAGGGAAAAAAATGACACGGATCTCAAGAAAATATACGACGAGGGCAAACGAAATAAGAAATCAGATTTTGAGAGGATTAAAAGAAAAAAATCACGAATACTTTTTATTTATTTATTTTTTTTTTCTGAATATGAGCCAATTGAAGAGGGAAACAAAGTTTATCCCTTCCAAATGCTATAAATGACTATTCAGGTCCAAATCAAGTGGAGAAAGGATCCTCACCTTCCTGCCTACATGGCTAAATGGACTTAGTATGGTGTTTTTTTTTTTTTTTTTTTGTAATTCTATTTCTTTTCTCTATCACCAGCTTAATTTTGGATTTTTTCTTATGTTAACCCTCTGAGGGTGCCTTGGTTTTGTGTTTTCATTAAAGGTCTCCCCTCACTTTTCTCTTTGGTTTGATTTGATGATGGTTCTTTTCTTGGCTACTGGCCATTGATTGGTTCTCATCCGCTTTTGCATCGTCTGGATGCTTTTGGTTGCGCCTATTGTATATCCTGGGGTATGCCCCTTGTATGTTGTTGTGCCGTTTGGCTTTTTGTTTATTTATTCACCTATTCCCGAAAAAAAAAAAAACAAAGTTTATCCCAAGAAATAGCGATCACAGAAGACAGGTTTCGAACAACACAAAAATCAAATTTTTTTTCGGAAAAATTTTCACACTATGGAGTAAGATCAGTTTCGGACTCCTTAGACCATGGACAATGCAAAACGAACAAAAAAATTTAAGACGAGTTTTGGTACTTTCCGGACCCGATCTCTTCTCTTCCTTTTTTTTTTCTCCTCTTTTCTTTTCTTTTCTTTTTTTTTTTTTTGAATAATCAGGGAGACTTCACAGTTCACGTTCGTAAAGCACCAAAATAAACCTAAATCACGAGGATGAACGAACACGAAGTAGCAAGAGAAAAAATTACAGATCAGATTCGCAACCCTAAACACGAAATTCTAGATCGTATAATCAAGAACAAGAACAAGAACACGAAAAGGACAGAACACGAAATTGAATAGAAAGACGAGATGAAACAAGATCACGAAAATAACAGAACAGAAAAAAAAAAATTAAATAGAAATAAGAACACGAAATAAAATGGATAAATCAGACCTGATTTGGAGCCTAAGCTTTGATACCAAATGATGTGAACCCGTGGAATTGATATTCCTTGAACCCACGATCAGATTGTAAATAACCCAGGAAAGCCAATAATCAAGCCACAAAGATGATCTAGACCCGTTGAAATCCTGTTTCAAGAACCCAAATTTGTGTGAACGCCACAAAGGGAATGCCTTTGATAAGTTCGGATTGTTCAATCAAGAACAAGAAGAGAAAACTGAATTCTCTAAGAAGAATAATATTCATTCA
Source organism: Hydrangea macrophylla (assembly GCA_033977485.1). NCBI lineage: Eukaryota > Viridiplantae > Streptophyta > Magnoliopsida > Cornales > Hydrangeaceae > Hydrangea > Hydrangea macrophylla. The sequence goes on along the minus strand of CM066982.1, from coordinate 42,853,262 downwards.
CATAATCTCCCGTTAAAAACTTCTACAAGAGTGTTTTTATATCTAATAACCCTAGAGCCCAAAAGGCCTTCAATAAAAATAAAAGAAATGGGCTGGAGGTACTCAAGCCCAAAACAACTTAAACTTAAAGCTAAATAGATGTCCAATTAATGAATAAAATAGGCCCACATGCCCAAAACCAGCGAACATAAATAAAATGGACTAAGTGGCTTGTATCACATGGATTAAAGCTGGTTTCTCTTCTTCCAAGCCCATCTTGAATGTTGAAGTCTTGTTTGAAACATTTGCAAATTCAGCCCAAGTGGATTGTACCAATCCTTGCATTGCTTCCTTGATCTTCTTAGCTCTTGATCTTGTGATTGGCCCATCTGGAACTTGTAAGGGATCAGCTTTAAGACTCGGTCCATCATGGTTCCCATCAGGCGCCCATGGCAGTTTGATAGGCGCGTGAAGCATGATGGCTTTATGAATAAATATTCATTTGTACTTAATCAACTTTCGATCACTCTTGTACCTTTAACCCCGCAACAAGTTTATGAGGATCAAGTGAGGTTACAAAAGGAGAGAAAGAGAAAAAGAAAGTGAGTGAAAATTTGAGTGAAGAAAAAAGAGAGGCCGAGAAAATTGAGAGACAAAAAAAGCGAGGAGATTCGGCTAGAGAGATAAAAATAGAGAGAAAAACAAATTTCTATGCAAAAGCAAGTGAAATCAAAAGAGCGATGTTTCTAAATCAGCCAATGATTGTACTATTGTATCAGGAGGCATTTCTGAACATAACGAGATTGACCCCGCTTTGCCTAGTTCTGTTGTTTCTCTTTTGCAAGAATTTGGTGATGTCATGCCCAAAGAGATTCCGCACAGTTTGCCGCCTACTCGAGGGATCAAACACCAAATTGACTTCGTACCTGGCACTTCCATTCCAAACCGACCTGCCTATCTTGCTAATCCTGAGGAGACAAAAGAGTTGCAAAGGCAAGTAAGTGAATTTATGGAAAAGGGGTACGTGAGAGAAAGCATGAGCCAAAATTCCGCACAGTCCGTTTTGTCTGGGATTCAACAATATTGGTCTGGGATGTTTATGCTCCCAAAATGTGTCCTTAAACAGGTGGATCAAGCTTTAATGAGATTCTTCTGGTTCGGTACAACTGAGAAGGGTCATGGTGCCAAAATTGCTTGGGGTAAAGTGTGTAGGCCAAAGAACGAGGGTGGCCTTGGGTTTAAAGATATTTTTCTCACAAATACTAGTCTAAACTTAAAACACATTGGTAACCTTCTTGACCCTAGTAATAAATCCCTTTGGAGAGAATGGGTACATTTATACATGATAAAGTCTAAAAGTTTTTGGGATGTTAAACCTCCTGGCCAATGCTCTTGGTATTGGAGAAAATTGTTGAAACTTAGGGAAGTTGTTAGGCCTTTACTTAAACATAAAATAGGTAATGGACTACATACGTCCCTTTGGTTCGACAATTGGCTCCCAAGTGGTCCTCTTTTTGAAAAGTATACTAACCGGATTGCATACGATGCTGCTATTGCTACCCACGCAAAAGTAGCTTCCATTATTAGGAACCACGATTGGGCCTGGCCTGGGTCTAACTCCATTGGTTTAAATGAAGTTCGGAGCCTCTTAGCCGATATGTATAAACCCTCTGACTTGGCGGATAGTATCCTATGGACCACCTCCCCAAATGGAAAATTCAAGTTTTCTCATATTTAGGATCATGTAAGAACTGAATCTCCTAAGGTCCTTTGGGACCAACTTGTTTCGTTCTCTGGTTGTACCCCTAGGCAGAATTTTATCTTATGGTTTGCAGTTCAAAATAAACTTGCAACCCATGATAGAATTTACACGTTTACTCCTGGACCACTTGCTTGTGTATTATGTCATTGCCATACGGAATCTCACAACCATTTATTTTTTCAGTGTACTTATGCCTCCTTTGTTTGGCAGAACTTAATGAATAGGTGTGGGCTTACATGGAACAGGACAGATTGGGATACCACTGTTCGGTGGATGACACAACAATGGAAGGGGAAGAAAATCCATCAAGCCATACCAAAAATCTGCCTTGGAGTTATCGTCTATGGCCTATGGAGGGAAAGGAACAATCGAACGTTTCGTGGCACTTCTACTCCTAAAGAACAACTACTGCAAAATTCTATCTCTCAAGTCAATCTCCAGATTAGGCCCAAGTGGAAAAATCATCCCCAACTTAACGTCTTTGCATCACCATGGACATAGAATTTATGTTCTGAAATTTGTTTTCTTGATTTCACTTTGTTGTTTTGATGTGCTTTCATGCCTTTATGGGTTTGTGCGATACCCACATTTGATGATTGTTTTTCAGTTTGTTAGTGGCTTTTCTTGCCACTAGTCCTCCTGCTGTGCTTATTGTTTATCCTGGGGAATGCCCCTTGTACATTTGTACATTTTTTTGGAATATATTTACCCTTTTTCCGAAAAAAAAAAGAGAGAAAGCATGAGCCCGTGTGCCGTTCCAGTGATTTTAGTTCCTAAGAAGGATGGGATGTGGAGGATGTGCGTTGATTGTCGAGCCATCAACAACATCACGGTAAAGTATCGACACCCTATCCCTCACTTGGATGATATGTTAGATGAACTGCATGGTGCTTGTGTATTTTCTAAGATTGATCTAAAAAGTGGTTATCATCAAATAAGAATGAAAGAAGGAGATGAATGGAAAATTGCTTTTAAAACAAAACATGGTTTATATGAGTGGTTAGTGATGCCATTTGGATTAACTAATGCACCAAGTACATTTATGCGATTAATGAACCATGTCTTGCGTACTTTTATATGCAGATTTGTTGTTGTCTATTTTGATGATATACTCATTTATAGCAAAAACTTTAATGACCATGTTCTACACTTGAAATTAGTTTTAGAAGTCTTGAAAAAGGAAAAGTTATTTGCTAACTTTAAGAAGTGCACTTTTTGCACAAATAAGCTTATGTTTCTTGGCTTTGTTGTTAGTGCCCAAGGAGCACAGGTTGATAAGGAAAAGGTTCGTGCGATTCGCGAGTGGCCAATGCCCACGAGTGTAGGCCAAGTTCGAAGTTTTCATGGGCTTGCTAGTTTTTATCGGAGGTTCGTGAAAGACTTTAGTAGCATAGCCGCCCCGCTTATCGAAGTCATCAAGAAGAACGTTGGATTCAAATGGGAGGAAGAACAAGATAAGGCATTTCAATTACTTAAAGAAAAATTAACTCATGCTCCTTTACTTGTTCTACCAGATTTTACTAAAACATTTGAAATTGAATGTGATGCTTCAGGTATTGACATAGGAGCAGTTCTCATGCAAGGAGGACGACCAATTGCATTCTTTAGTGAGAAATTGAGAGGGGCAGCCTTAAACTACCCTACCTATGACAAGGAAATGTATGCGTTAGTCTGAGCATTGGAGACGTGGCAACACTATCTTTGGCCTAAGGAGTTTGTTATTCATACTGATCACGAATCCTTGAAACATTTGAAGGGCCAATACAAGTTGAATAGGAGGCATGTGCGATGGGTGGAATTCATTGAGACATTTCCATATGTCATCTGTTACAAGCAAGGTAAGGAAAACATCGTGAAGAGTATAGGAATTGTGAGAAAAAAGCATTAGGTAAATTCTTAAGGCATGAAGATTTCTTATTTCGGGAGAATAAGTTGTGTGTTCCTAATTGTTCATTACGTGATTTGTTAGTGAGGGAATCACATGGTGGGGGTTTAATGGGACACTTTGGAGTTGCTAAGACACTAGCCATCCTACACGAGCATTTCTTTTGGCAACACATGAAAAGAGACGTTGAGAGAATTTGTGAAAGATGTGTAACTTGTAGGCAAGCAAAATCTCGAGTGCAACTCCATAGATTATACACACCACTGCCTATTCCTAGTGAGCCTTGGATTGATATCTCAATGGACTTTGTGTTAGGTTTGCCTAGGACTAAACGGGGTAGGGATTCGATTTTTGTGGTGGTAGATTGCTTTTCTAAAATGGCACATTTTACTCCATGTCACAAAATGGATGATGCATCACATATTGCTGATTTGTTCTTTAGGGAGATTGTAAGATTACATGGTATGCCTAGAACAATTATTTCGGATAGAGATGCTAAGTTCTTGAATTACTTTTGGAAGACCTTGTGGTGTAAGTTAGGGACTAAGTTATTATTTTCTACTACTTGTCACCCACAAACTGATGGTCAAACTGAAGTAGTAAATAGGACTTTGTCAACTTTGTTAAAGGCTATTATTCAAAAGAACATTAAAACATGGGAAGATTGTTTACCACATGTTGAGTTTGCTTACAATCGATCTGTTCATTCTGCTACTAAATTTTCACCATTTGAAATTGTATATGGGTTTAATCCATTAACTCTGTTGGATTTATCTCCTTTACCTTTGACTGAGCGTGTTAATTTAGATGGCTAAAGGAAAGCTGACTTTGTTAAGCAGATTCATGAGAAAGCCAGACTCAAAATTGATCGACGAACAGAGCAATATGCAAAGCAAGCCAACAAGGGGCGTCACAAGATGGTTTTTGAACCCAGAGATTGGGTTTGGTTGTATATGCGAAAAGAGAGATTTTTGGCTGAAAGGCGTTCCAAATTACTGCCACGAGGAGATGGGCCTTTCCAAGTTCTCGAGCGCATCAATGACAATGCTTACAAGCTAAATTTGCCAGGTGAGTACAATGTAAGTGCTACTTTTAATGTTACTGATTTGAGTCCTTTTGATGTAGGTGATGATTTGAGGACAAATCCTTTTCAAGAGGAGGGGAATGATGCAAATCATGGCACGTCTTCCAGGGAACCAGTTCAAATTCTAATTGGACCAGTTACAAGGGCTCGGGCAAAGAAGTTCAAAGAGGCACTCAATGGGCTAATTCAAGAAGTTTGGTGATGAGAACATGGCGGCTAGCACAAGGTGGAATGCGGACCCGAACCACGTGCCAATTGGTCCAGTTACTAGGACGCGAGCAAAACGGTTCAAGGACAACCTCAATGGGCTGGTTCAACAAATTTGGGTTGAGACTAATCGTTGTGGCCTAAAGGAGGATACTAGTGACCCACAAGGCTGGGTGTCCATGATTCAAGCTCTAGAATAAATTATAGGCTTGCATGCCAACTTAGGAACTTTTCATATTTGTTAGTTTGTTTTTATTTTAGTTTTGGGGTGAATTATATTGGGCCATAATATTTCATAGGCTTATAGGGCCCAACCATAAGCCTCAGCTATTTAAACAGTTTAGGGTTTGTAATATTCAGTTTTGATCATTAATAATATTGTAAGAGTTTTCTCTTTGGTTCTTTGAAGAACTATTCGAACTTATCAGATTTACTCTGTGGCGTTCATACCTGGACTTATCAATCGAGTTTGCCATCCTTGATTGTGGCGTCTTCATCCTTTATACCAAGGTTCGCATCTGTTATAGGTGTTGGGTCGCGGTTTCCATTTGAATCTGACAGTAGAACGGTCCGAGACATTAATCATGTTACGGGTTTCGTCACATTGTTGGCGGGGTTCGTATCATTTGGTCTCAGGAAAATTCGTGGAGGCCTATTGAGCTTGGTCCACAAAGATGTCTCAATCTAATTCTTTTTTTTTTTTTTCGGAAAAATGGGTAAATAAATCCAAAAAATTGGTTGTACAATAGTACAAGGGGCATACCCCAGGATATACAATAAGAGCAGGAAACATTTACAAAACATGTAGCAAAGAAAGCTACCCAAAATCAGACAACATGGCTTGCCAAAAGAAAAGAAAGAAAAAGCAAACAAGCCAAACCATTAAAATGCCACTAAAGCCATTTACTAATTATGGTATCAAAATTACTATGGTAATTCCATTTCACCCTAATAAGATCATTAATCTGGGAGATAATGATCTTGAGGACAGTCTCCTTAGGGCATATTTTCCGTTTAAAAGTTCTGTTGTTCCTTTCTTTCCATAGCTCATAAACAGCAACTCCCAGACAAATCTTAGGAATCATATAATGAATTTTCTTTCCTTTCAGGTTTTGATCCATCCAAAGTAAGGTCCCACTCCAGCTGTTCCCATTACCATTCAAGCCACATCTGATCATCAGTTCCTGCCAAACAAAGGACGAGTAAGGGCAAGAAAAGAATAAATGATCATGGGTTTCCTCATGAGAGTGACAAAAAACACAAGCAAGAGGGCAAGGGGTAAAGTGATAGATTCTATCATGGGTAGAGAGCCGAAAATGGGCAGCTATCCAGAGAATGACATTATGTCTAGGGATACCCCCTTGGTACCACACCACATTATGCCAAGGGACAGTTGGGGAGTGATCTCTCAGATGCTCCCAAATTTGGGAAGATTTAAAGGTCCCATTGTTAGTGATCTTCCAACATACTCTGTCCTTAAGATCAGAAGGCTGGTAAAAAGTAGACAAAATGGACCTAACCTCATCAAGTTCAATAGTGTGAGTGCTAGGCCAGGCCCACTCCCCATCTCTAATGATAGTACTAACCTTGGCATTAATGTCAATAGCAGCATCATAGATAATCCTGGGAGTATAAGTATCCAACAAAGAACCCATAGGAAGCCAATTATCAAACCATAGAGAGGTGTGTTCACCATTACCAATTCTATGAATAAGTAAAGGCTTAGCAATTTGTCTAAGTTTTAATAATTTTCTCTAATACCAAGAACATTGGGAGGGAGCTTGAACCTGCCAAAAACTTTTATAGTTAAGCATGTACAAATGGACCCAACTTCTCCATAGAGACTGGTTAGAAGGGTCTAAAAGGTTTCCTATATGTTTGAGGTTTAAAATAGTGTTAGTTAAATAAATATTTTTGAACCCCAACCCTCCTTCCTCTTTGGGTCTACACACTTTGTCCCAAGCAATTTTGGCACCAAGGTGATTATCAGTGTTCCCAGCCCACAAGAATCTGGACATAGCTTGGGCCACTTGTTTGAGAACTCCTTTAGGAAGAACAAACATACCAGACCAGTAGATTTGAATACCTGTCAAAACAGAATTAATCAGTTGAGCTCTACCAGCATAAGATAAAAATTTAGATTTCCAAGAGTTGACCCTAGAACAAATTTTATTAACCAAACCCTCACAATCTTGTTTTTTGAGTTTAGAAGTGATTAAGGGCACCCCAAGGTATCTAATGGGAAGAATGCCCTTAACAAAACTGAGAGCGGATAATATGTTATCAACAATGTCTTCTTCCACATTAGAGAAAAAAAACAACTCTTATCATTATTAGCTTGGAGGCCAGTGAAGAGAAAGAACTGGTTAAGAGTTTGCCTAATAAGAGTGGCACTTTCAATATCACCCTTAAAGAAGATGAGAAGATCATCGGCAAAGCAAAGGTGAGAAATATGTAACTTATCACATTTCCAATGGTATTTGAAAGGGATATTGTGGATATTATGATGGAGCAATTGGCTAAGGGCATCCATAACAAGGACGAATAAATAAGGAGAGATAGGGTCTCCTTGTCTGATACCCCTAGCTCCTTCAAAAAAACCAATAGACTCTCCATTAAAGTTAATAGAATACTTAGGAGTAGTAACACAAGCTCTTATCCATTTCTGTAAATTGGGGGGGAAATCAAGAACATCCAAGAGGTCAAGGAGGAACTCCCAGCTAACACTATCATAGGCTTTCATGATGTCCACCTTAGCGGCAACTCTAGGTTTTCCCATTGGTTTATGGTAATCCCTTAGAAGGTCTTGGGCTAATAAGACATTATCACTGATTTTCCTTCCAAGGATAAAAGCAGATTGAGCTTGATCCACCATGTCAGGGAGAATCAATTTGAGTCTACTTGCAATAATTTTGGATATACATTTATAAATAGTATTGCAGCAGGAAATGGGCCTAAAATCACTCATCTTAGATGGGTTGGGCACTTTGGGAATCAAAGCAATAAGAGTGGTATTTGACTCCTTAAGTAACTCTCCATTTTGAAAAAATTCTTTGATAGCTGCTAGGATGGTGGGACCAGTGATAGCCCAGGAGTCCTTAAAGAAAAAAGAGTTAAAACCATCTGGGCCAGGGGCCTTATTACTATGCATGGTAAAAAAGGCATTTTTAATCTCAATTTCAGAAGGAAGTCTGTCCAACTCAGTCAGGATATTCGACGGGACTCTTTTATGAACAACTCTCCTAAGAGCCTCTTTACCAGGGTAAGATTGGTTAGAGGGGGTACCAAGTAATTTTTGAAAGTACCTAATAGCTTCCTCTTTAGCCTCTTCACAATTTTGTGTGAAGCTACCATCTGGTTTTTCAAGGGATAAGATTCTTTTCATGTTCCTTCTAGCTTTAATAGACATGTGGAAATATCTAGAGTTTTTATCACCTGCCTCAAGCCATTGTAACCTAGATTTCTGTTTCAGGATTTCTTCCTCAATCCAAGTAGTTTTCTGGAAATTTTTCAAACATTTTTTATACTCCTCAACCAAGGAAGGGATGGTAGGGTCATGACTTAAGGCAATTTGGACAGCTTTTAAATCATCTCTAGCCTTTTCAGCATTAACTCTCTCTTGGCCAATGGTAAGCTTCCTAAACTTTTTGAGCTCAGTTTTAAGAATTCTAAGTTTTTGGCAAATTTGATATTGTGCAGTACCTTGAACAGGTTGATCCCAAGCAGTCTTAACAATAACCTCATAGTTGTCCATTTCAGTCCAAAAATTATAAAATTTAAAATTCCTACCTTTTCTTTTATAACTATTATCAGTATGAACGACTATAGGAGAGTGATCAGAAGAACCTGGAGGATGGAAATGAGCAAAAGAATCTGTGAAGTTATCAATCCAGGAATGATTAACCAGAGCTCTATCAAGCTTTTTGTGAGTAAAGTCGTCTCTGCCATATCTCCTATTACACCACGTGAAATATTCTCCTATGTACCTGAGGTCCTCTAAACAACAATCATTGATAGCTTGGTTAAAGTCCTTCATGTCATTATTCCAACCATGATTTCCTTCAAAGGTTTCCGCCGGACATAAGGTCACATTAAAATCACCTAAGGCAATATAATTAGTGGATTGGG
>CM066982.1:42834217-42836717 GCA_033977485.1 Hydrangea macrophylla | reverse complement strand
GACGAAAAATTAAAAGGATAGATAACCTGATTTTAGAAACCTTGCTTTGATACCAAATGATGAGAATCAACATGGGCCATTACAAGATCCATTACATGTTCCAAATGGGCCAATTACAAGAGCAAGGTCCAAAAAGATCAAAGAAGCTTTCAATGGACTGATTCAAGAAATTTGGGCTGATTTTAGCAATCCTAAGAGTGGCCCAAAGGGAAATGAAGACTATGTCAATTTAATTCATGCATGTGAAGATGTGGACTGAATATAACCTTTAAGATATAGCTATATATGTTTTATAGATAGTAGTTGGGAGTTGGTTCATGTTTTTAAGTGCATTTAATGAGTTAAACTACTTTTTTGTACTAGCCTTTGCTAAAAAACGTGAATGCATTATTTCTTATGGTTGGAGGGTTGTTCCAACTACTTGCATTTATTCCTATGGTTGGAGGAATGTTCCAAGCCTATATATATCCTTGCTTATCTTTTGTAATGGACAGATTTGATAAATTGATAAAAGTGAGATTTTACTCCTTCTTCTTGGTTCTTCATTGAACTTCCAGAACTTATCAAGGTTTTCACCTTGTGGCGTTCAAAACTAAGAATACCTGTGGTTTGCGTCTCTTTATAGACGTTGGGTCTCAGGTTCACTAATTGGAATACCTGTGGTTTGCGTCTCTTTATAGGCGTTGGGTCACAGGTTCACTTTCACAACAATCTGATTTTTAGCTTTCTTGGGAAGATATTCAATCTTTGTTGTTGGGTCTCATTGCTAGTGATGAGAATCAACACGGGCCATTACAAGATCAATTGCATGTTCCAAATGGGCCAATTACAAGAGCAAGGTCCAAAAAGATCAAAGAAGCTTTCAATGGACTGATTCAAGAAATTTGGGCTGATTTTAGCATTCCTAAGAGTGGCCCAAAGGGAAATGAAGACTATGTCAATTTAATTCATGCATGTGAAGATGTGGACTGAATATAACCTTTAAGATATACCTATATATGTTTTATAGATAGTAGTTGGGAGTTGGTTCATGTTTTTAAGTGCATTTAATGAGTTAAACTACTTTTTTGTACTAGCCTTTGCTAAAAAACGTGAATGCATTATTTCTTATGGTTGGAGGGTTGTTCCAACTACTTGCATTTATTCCTATGGTTGGAGGGATGTTCCAAGCCTATATATATCCTTGCTTATCTTTTGTAATGGACAGATTTGATAAATTGATAAAAGTGAGATTTTACTCCTTCTTCTTGGTTCTTCATTGAACTTCCAGAACTTATCAAGGTTTTTACCTTGTGGCGTTCAAAACTAAGAATACATGTGGTTTGCGTCTCTTTATAGACGTTGGGTCTCAGGTTCACTAATTGGAATACCTGTGGTTTGCGTCTCTTTATAGGCGTTGGGTCACAGGTTCACTTTCACAACAATCTGATTTTTAGCTTTCTTGGGAAGATATTCAATCTTTGTTGTTGGGTCTCATTGCTAGTCTTTTGAGGTTCGCATCATTTGGTATCAGAGCAAGGTTTCTAAAATCAGGTTATCTATCCTTTTAATTTTTCGTCTATTCTCTGTTTGTTCTTCGTATTTTCTTCGTGACTCTTCGTGTTCTTTTGTTCTTCAAATTCTGTTTTATATTGCGTTCTTCTTTGTTTTTCGTTTTTGTGCCTCTAGTTATACAAAAAAACAAAAAAAAAAAAAAAAAAAAAGAAAAGAAAAGAAAAGAAGAGATCTGAAAAAAAAAAATAATAATAAAAGAAAAAAAATAAAAGAAAAAAAATAAAAGATATCCCAAAAAAAAAAAAAAAAAAAAAGGGAGGCAATGATATCAAAGAAAGGCCAAATCTGATTTTTGTTTCATCTTCTTCCTTTGAGGTATACTAATCTTGGTTTCTAGTTCTCTCATAAAAATATAACTATATCTCTTATTTCTTCTCTCTTTAAATCTGATTGTGAGTTTCAATTTTCTCAATTCTGATTGTGTTTGTCCTTCTACTTTGATTCGTCATTTCTAAAATATTTTCGCCATTGGTATAAGTTTTGAAACACTACTTGTTGAGACAAGTTCATTTAGTTCATTAAAGAACTGAAAAGGGGAGTTAAGAGTGGAAAAAGGCAAGAGAGTGTGAGATCAATTTCGAAAAAGCCAATTAAGAGTGAAACACGAGTGTGAGTGACATAATTTTGAGTGCATACACGTGAGGGAGTGCTGTGAGGTTTTATCTCTAACATTTTTTTTCACAGATTTCAAAATATGACTTCTCAATCAAACAAAGAAGGAAAGGAGGATCCGTCTTTCATGTTACAAGCTATGCAGCAACAATTTGAACGTATGGGCGTGATGTTTAATGAGATTCGGGATAGGATGGATAGACAAGATGCTGAAATTGCAACTTGGCGTGAAGGGCATCCTCAAAGATTTCGAAATGCTAGAAGGCAAGAAAGGCACATACCCCTAGATGAATCTGATGAAAATCATGATGATGAGTTCGATGAAGAAGAAGAT
>CM066982.1:42746717-42826717 GCA_033977485.1 Hydrangea macrophylla | reverse complement strand
GTAATTTGAATGTTGATTTGAGATGTCAAATTCTGTAATAATTGTTCTTTCGGAATGGACACTCCTTTAAAGGTCCTACAATTCCTCTCCTTCCAAATTCCATAGACAGCAACCCCCAAACAAATTTTAGGGATAGCATGTTGAAGTTGCTTTCCCTTCCAATGTTGTGCCATCCAATGTATAGTTGTGTCCCTGAAAACCAAACAATTTTGTCCCAAGGAACTACAGAGGAAGCCTCTCTAAAATGATCCCAAATGTGTGCAGATTTATAACTCCCAAAGAAGGATATAGTCCATGAGATACTATTTGACAGTCCAGTAGGCTTATACAAAGTATTTAAGAGGTTTCTAACTTCATTCAAACCAATGGAGTTAGACAAGGGCCAAATCCAGTCATTGTTACTTATGATGGCCTCAACTTTAGCTTTAGAATCAATGGCAACATCGTAAGCAATCCTATTAGTATATTTAACAAACAAAGGACCAATGGGAAGCCAATTATCAAACCAGAGGAAAGTATGTTTTCCATCACCAATTTTATGGGTGATGATGGGTCTTGCAAATTCCCTTAGTTTTAAAAGTTTTTTTCCAATACCAAGAGCATTGGCTTGGGGCTTTAATTTCCCAAAAACTTTTTGTTTTAATCATGTACATGTGCACCCACTCCTTCCACAATGATTTATTTTTAGGGTCAAGAAGGTTACCAATATGCTTTAAGTTTAGTAGGGTGTTTGTGAGATAAACATCTTTAAACCAATTCGCCTTCTTGTTTTGGTTTGCAAACCTTGGCCCAAGCAATTTTGGCTCCATGCCCCTTCTTAGTAGAACCAGACCAAAGGAATCTCATTAAGGCTTGATCCACCTGTTTAAGAACCCCTTTAGGGAGAATGAACATCCCTAGCCGCCTCCTGTATCCTGAGGATGTTTCTAGAGAGAGAATCTCCACCTTTTCTCTAGAAATCATCCCATGGGTAAAAGAGAGAGGATCAAACGATCCCCAACCCACTCAAATTCTAAATCTAAGCTCCCCTTAAATGAGCTGAAAGTGGTTGTTGCTGCTATATAGAATCCCTTCGGATGTAGACATTAAAAATGCTTTTTTCAGCTTACATAGTAATAAAGCCCCAGGTCCTGATGGGTTTAATGCTTATTTCTTTAAAGAGTCATGGGGCACCATTGGTAATTCCATTACGGAGGCTGTTAAAGAATTTTTCCTAAGTGGGGAACTGTTAAGAGAATCTAATACTACTCTTATTGCTTTGATCCCTAAGGTGCCCAACCCCACCAAGATGGGTGACTTCCGTCCTATTTCCTGCTGTAATACCGTCTATAAATGTATATCTAAAATTATTGCTAGCAGACTTCAACTTATTCTCCCTAATATTATTGATCAAGCTCAATCAGCGTTTGTTAAAGGCAGAAATATAAGTGATAATATCCTCCTTGCCCAAGATCTTCTTAGAGATTACCATAAGCTAAAGGGTAAACCTAGAGTTGCAGCTAAGGTTGATCTTATGAAGGCCTATGATAGTGTTAGTTGGGATTTTCTTATTGACTTACTCAACGTTCTCAGTTTCCCTCCGAAAATTAAAAAATGGATTATAGCTTGTATCACCACCCCTAGATACTCTATTAACTTTAATGGTGAATCTGTGGGTTTTTTCGATGGAGCGAGAGGGTTAAGACAAGGAGATCCCCTTTTACCTTATTTGTTTGTCATTATTATGGATACCCTTAGCCAACTCTTGTACCACAATACTGTTAGGAAACCGTTTACTTTTCATTGGAAATGTGATTCTTTAAAGATCTCATGATGGGAACCATAGTGGACCAAAGCTTAAAGATGATCATTTGCAAGTTCCAGATGGGCCAATCACAAGGTCAAGAGCTAAGAAGATCAACGAAGCAATGCAAGGACTGGTGCAATCCACTTGGGCAAAGCTCATAAACTTATTATGCAAGGTGGATTGCACCAGTCCTTGCATTGCTTCGTTGATCTTCTTAGCTCTTGACCTTGTGATTGGCCCATCTGGAACTTGCAAATGATCATCTTTAAGCTTTGGTCCACTATGGTTCCCATCATTCCCCCTCTCCTCAAAAGGATTCGACCTCGAATCGTCACCTGCATCAAAAGGAGAAAGATCAGAAACATTGAAACTAGCAGAAACATTATACTCACCTGGAAGATCCACTTTATAGGCATTATCATTAATTTTCTCAAGGATTTGGAAAGGTCCATCCCCTCGAGGATGCAATTTAGTCCGTCTATGAGCTGGGAACCTTTCTTTGCGCATATGAACCCACACCCAGTCTCCGGGTTCAAAGGTGACACGCCTTCTTCCTTTATTGGCTTGGGAAGCAAACTTTTCATTTTTTTGGGCAATTTGAAGTCGTACTCTCTCATGAATTGACTTCACCAATTCAGCCTTTTGGTGTCCATCCAAACTACTCCTGACATCAACAGGTAAAGGCATTAAATCTAAAGGAGTAAGTGGATTAAAACCATAAACAATTTCAAAGGGAGAATGAGAAGTAGTAGTATGCATGCTCCTATTATATGCAAATTCGATAAATGGTAAACAGTCCTCCCAAGTTTTCAAATTCTTTTGAATGACAGTGCGTAGGAGTTGAGTTAGAGTCCTATTGACTACTTCAGTTTGTCCGTCAGTTTGTGGGTGACAAGTAGTGGAAAATAAAAGTTTGGTACCCAATTTTCCCCACAAAACCTTCCAAAAGTAGCTAAGGAATTTGACATCCCTATCCGAAACAATACTCCTAGGCATACCATGGAGTCGTACTATCTCCTTGAAAAACAAATCAGCTATGTTTGTGGCATCATCTGTTTTATGGCATGGAATGAAATGTGCCATCTTACTAAATCTATCCACCACCACAAAAATAGAATCTCTACCTTTTTTTGTCCTAGGCAGCCCCAAAACAAAGTCCATAGATATGTCTACCCACGGCTCACTAGGGACGGGTAAGGGTGTATACAACCCATGTGGTAAAACCTTAGATTTGGCCCTTCTACATGTAATGCACCGACCACAGATTCTAATGACATCTCGTCGCATCCTAGGCCAAAAGAAATGTTCATGTAAAATTTCTACGGTCTTCCTAACACCAAAGTGTCCCATTAAGCCCCCACCATGTGCCTCTCGCACCAACAATTCTCGCATTGAACAATGAGGCACACACAATTTACTTTCTTTTTTTTTTTTGGAATATGGTTAATCAATAAAAAAGGAAAAAGCCAAACGGCACTGTACAAACATGCAAGGGGCATACCCCAGGATATACAATGAGCTCAAAACACTGCGAAGGAGAACCTAGGCAACAATGGATGGTGACCTTTCTAAAGCAGAGCCAAGAAAGAGGACCATCCAACCTAAACAAAAGCATCCCAAAAGCATCCCAAAAAGGAGAGCACAATCAACCCAGGCTAATAACAAAAGCTCACAAAAGCAACAAACTGCAACAAGCAAAGGACTACAACTTTGCTACCATGCTAACCCCATCAATACAACCAAGCACTACCATATACTACAAAAAGAAAACACTGCCAAATAGCTTCCAAATACAACCAATTATAACCATAAGGAAAGATAATCATGAAGCTTTGGGTCTTTCGCCCATTTTATAGAAACTTGGGCATGGATATTGATGATAATATCGCTAGATATCCTTTCTTTTGGTTTCCTTTCAAGTTTGAAGATCCTAGCATTCCTCTCCCTCCATATTGCATAGATGGTATTTCCTAGGCACATCCTAGGCATTATATCTTTGGCCTTCTTTGACTTCCATTTACTAGCTGCCCAAATCACAAAGGAATTCCAATTCAAGGGGGCCCCAGCTATACTGATCCTGCTCAAGAGACCCTGCCAAATGAAATGAGAGTAGTCACAAGAAAAGAACAAATGATCATGAGATTCGATATCTTTAAAGCAAAAAACACAAGCAAGAGGGCCCGGAGTGAAATGCCAAATCCTATCTTGAGTAGAAAGTTTATTCAGCATGGCAAGCCAAACAATAACACTGTGGCTGGGGATATTCCCCGGGAACCAAGTCAAATGATACCAAGGAACAATCGGATGTTTATCTCTCAAGAATTCCCAGGTAGGGGAAAGCTCAAATTTCCCTTTGGGGGAAGGATTCCACAAGATAGTATCATTTCCATGTGATGGAGGAGGAAGAGAGGCCGTGACAGCCTTAATGGCTATAAGCTCCCAAGAGGACGCTACAGGCCACTTCCATTCATCCCTAACAATAATAGTGTTAACTTTAGAGGAATTAGGTAATGCAGCATAATGAATAACATTTGACCCATATTTATCAAAAATAGAACCAAATGGGAGCCACGGGTCGTGCCAAAGGTAAGTAGACGTGCCATTACCAACCTTATACTTCAACAAGGGTTTAGCAATGTCCCTAAGTTTAAGAAGCTTCCTCCAGTACCAAGAGCACTGGGCAGGAGGCTTAACAAACCAGAAACTCTGATCTTTAAGCATATAAACTCTAATCTACTTATTCCAATGGGAAGAATTGGATGGAGAGAGAAGATTCCATATGTGTTTAAGGTTTAGGATCGAATTCATTTCAACCAAAGGTTTAAGACCGAGTCCTCCTTCCTTTTTGGGTAAGCAAACTTTATCCCACGCAACCTTAGACCCATAAGTCTTCTCTACACTACCAGACCATAGGAACCGTCTAATTATCTGTTCAATATCCTTCAAAAGCCCTTTAGGGAGCACAAACATCCCAGCCCAGTAATTATGAATTCCCCTAATAACAGTGTTAACAAGTTGAATTCTCCCAGCATATGACAAAAATTTTGAGGTCCAAGACTGGACCCTAGCTGTGATTCTCTTAGTAAGGTCATTACAATCACACTTCCTAAGTCTAGAAGTAATAAGAGGGACACCAAGGTACTTTAGAGGAAGAGACCCCATGGAAAATTGGAAAACTTGCTTAATAGTCTCTCCCTCCTCTTCGAGAACATCTGCCATAAACAAACAACTTTTGGAATTATTAGCACTTAGACCCGTGAAATCGTGAAATTGAAGTAGGGTATCCTTGATAATTTTGGCAGATTGACCATCTCCATGAAAGAAAATCATAAGATCATCAGCAAAGCAAAGATGGTCAGTCTTAGTTTTCTCACATCTCCAATGATATTTAAACGAATTAGAGTTAGTGATGTTATGGTGAAGCAGTTGACTGAGAGAATCCATAATTAAAACAAACAAGTAAGGGGAGATGGGATCTCCCTGACGAAGGCCTCTGGCTCCTTCAAAATACCCAACTGACTCCCCATTAAAGCATATGGAGTACTTAGGCGTAGTAACACATGCCTGAATCCATTTGATAAAAGTTGGGGGAAATCCCAGCACAACAAGTAAGTCAAATAAGAAAACCCAACTAACACTATCGTATGCTTTCATTAAATCAACTTTCACAGAGGCTCTGGGAACTCCACCAGATTTATGATAGTTTCTCATTAAATCTTGGGCTAGTAAGATATTATCACTAATTTTCCTCCCTTTGATGAAAGCAGATTGAGCCTGATCAATCAAGCTAGGGAGAGTGGACTGGATTCTTTTCGCAATAATCTTAGAAATGCACTTGTAAATAGTATTGCAACAAGAAATAGGTCTAAACTCTCCCATGGCAGAAGGGTTAGGCACTTTGGGAATGAGAGCAATAAGAGTGGCATTTGTCTCCCTCAGAAGCTCACCATAGATGAAAAATTCTTTAACCGCGGCAATAAAAGTAGGACCAATTATATCCCAAGAGACCTTGAAAAAATGAGCATTATACCCATTTCTTTAAACAAATAACCATCATGCTTAAAAAACTTACCAAATGCCGCTTTATCACATGTCAAATACACATCAGAAAAATCAGCATCATTGGCATACATATCTTTCACATATTCAAACCCAAGCATTTTCGCACTCATAGAAGTAAGAAGTACATGCCTTCGGGATAAAGCATCAGCAACAATGTTTTCCTTACCTTGCTTGTAACGGATGACATAAGGAAAAGTCTCAATGTATTCCATCCATCTAGCATGCCTCTTATTTAATTTACCTTGTCCCTTAAGATGCTTCAATGATTCATGATCGGTGTGGATCACAAACTCCTTAGGTCAAAGGTAGTGCTGCCATGTCTCTAGAGAGCAAACAAGAGCATAAAGTTCCTTGTCATAAGTAGGGTAATTTAGGGCAGCCCCACTTAGTTTTTCACTGAAGAAGGCTATGGGCCTCCTATCCTGCATCAAAACGGCTCCAATCCCTATACCTGAAGCATCACATTCAATCTCAAAAGTTTTGTTAAAGTTAGGTAATGCTAACACAAGTGCAGAACATAGCCTTTCTTTAATAGTAGCAAAAGCATTCTCTTGTTCAATTCCCCAATGAAACCCAACATTCTTCTTAATGATTTCAGTGAGTGGTGCAGCAAGTGTACTAAAATCCTTAACAAAACGCCTATAAAAGCTAGCTAAACCATGAAAGCTTCTTACCTCAGTGATACCTTTAGGCGTTGGCCACTCCCTGATGGCCTTTACTTTCTCTTCATCCACCTCAATACCTTCTGTGCTAACAACATATCCAAGAAAAACAACTTTTTCCATGCAAAAAGTACATTTCTTAAAATTAGCATACAACTTTTCAGATTTCAACACACCAAACACACATCTCAAATGTTCAATATGTTCATTTAAGTTCTTGCTGTACACTAGGATATCATCAAAATAGACGACTACAAATTTGCCTATGAATGCACGTAATACATGGTTCATTAACCGCATGAAAGTACTAGGCGCATTTGTAAGTCCAAATGGCATAACTAACCATTCATAAAGTCCATATTTAGTCTTAAATGCAGTTTTCCACTCATCTCCCTCTTTCATTCTTATTTGATGGTATCCACTTTTAAGATCTATTTTACTGAAAATACATGAACCATGCAATTCATCAAGCATATCATCTAAACGAGGAATGGGATGGCGATACTTTACCGTGATATTATTGACAGCTCTGCAATCAACGCACATCCTCCAAGTCCCATCCTTCTTTGGCACTAGTAGCACTAGTACTGCACATGGGCTCATGCTCTCTCTTACGTACCCTTTGCTCATCAAATCTTCAACTTGCCTTTGAAGTTCCTTTGTCTCCTCCGGATTGCTCCTATAGGCTGGTCGGTTTGGAATAACAGCCCCGTGTACTAAATCAATTTGATGCTCAATGCCTCTAATGGGTGGCAACCCACTCGGCATCTCCTCTGGAAATACATTCTCAAACTCCTACAACAAAGAAACAGCCAAACTAGGAAGAGATTGGTTAGTTTCATCAAGATTAAGATGACATTCTTTGTAAACAAGAAGAATCACAGGCTGATTTGCTAAAAATGCCATCTTAACCTCACTCTCTTTTGCATAAAAACTCAATTTTGTCTTTTCTTTTCTCTCTACAGACTCTCTTTCTTTTTTCTCTCTTGACTCCACTCCCTTTTCTTTATTCTCACCTATTTCTCTATTTTCTTTTTCACTCTCTCTTTTTCTTGAAATTTCTCTCTCACTCTCATTTTTCTTTTCTCTCATGTTTCTTTTTTGCTCAACCTCACTTTTTAGTTTCAGTTGGTCCTCATAGACCTGTTTTGGGGTTAAAGGAGCAAGCTTGATTGTTTTCCCATCTTTTTCAAAGCTATATCGGTTCCTAAACCCATCATGCATCACTCTCCTATCATACTGCCACGGCCTCCCCAACAAAATATGGCCAGCATGCATAGGAACTACATCACAAAGCACCTCGTCACTATACCTCCCAATAGAGAAGGCCACCAAAACCTGCTTACTGACCTTAACCTCTCCACACTCATTCAACCACTGCAACTTATAAGGTCTAGGATGCTTCAGCAAAGGTAAGTTCAACTTCTCAACTAAAGTGGTACTAGCTACGTTGGTGCAACTTCCCCCGTCTATAATCATACTACACACCTTGTTATTTACATAGCATCTAGTATGAAATATGTTTTCTCTCTGCTGCTCCATATCATCTACCTTCATTTGTGTATTGAGAGCACGCCTGGCAACAAGAGACTCACCTTCTACGGGGTATTCCAATCCATCATCATCACTAGCATCAGATACTCCATCACTATCGTCTTCACCTTCAGTCATCACCTCCCCACTGTCACACATAATCATCACCCGCTTGTTTGGACATTGAGATGCTATATGCCCCAAACCCAAACATTTAAAACATTTGATATCTCTATTCCTTGAAGGTTGCAACTCTACTTTGGATTTGTTCTTGCTAGTCCCCTCATCTTTTTCTTTAGGTGGTTCGGTCTTTCCCTTTACTACAGGTCGATCATTCCTTTCCCACTTTGGTTTCCAAGGAGTGCTAGAAACTGAAGTATACCTTGTTGCCCCCTTTCTTTTTAATTGCCTCTCCACCTTCATAGCCATGTGCACCATGTCCTCTACCTCCACATAATGCTGCAACTCAACTACATTGGCTATATCCCTATTCAAACCACTTAAAAATCTAGCCATTGTGGCCTCTCGATCCTCCTCTACATTAGCCCGAATCATAGCCACCTCCATCTCCTTATGGTACTCCTCCACACTCCGGGACCCTTGTGAAAGGTTTTGTAACTTTTGGTAGAGGTCTCTGTAGTAGTGGCTAGGTACAAATCGCTTCCTCATGAGAGCTTTCAGCTCACCCCATGCTTCTACAGGTCTTTCATGATTCCTCCTCCTATTGGTCACTAATTGATCCCACCAAATAATTGCATAATCAGTGAATTCAATTACTGCCAGCTTCACCTTCTTCTCCTCAGAGTAGTTGTGACAATCAAAAATCA
The DNA here is from genome assembly GCA_033977485.1 of Hydrangea macrophylla. Classification (NCBI taxonomy): domain Eukaryota; kingdom Viridiplantae; phylum Streptophyta; class Magnoliopsida; order Cornales; family Hydrangeaceae; genus Hydrangea; species Hydrangea macrophylla. The sequence continues at coordinate 42,817,847 of CM066982.1, read as the reverse complement.
ACTCTATTTTCTTCTCCCACTCTAAATACACTTCAAGGTCATTCCTCCCTTGGAAAGATGGTATCTTCATTTTGATACTCCCAAGGTTCCTATCTACCCCATCTCGACCCCGTGGATTCCCCCTAGGTCCTCTTCCACGCCTACCTCCTCTAGGTCTACCCATTCCTCCCCTACCAACATCAGATACTATGTCTTCCTCATCCTCTTCATCTTCTTCGATCTCATACTCATTTTCAACTCTAGGCTCACGTCTCCTCCCATCACGCCCACCTTGCAGATTTTGAATCACTACATCTTGTTGATCCATCCTATCCCGTACCTCCCCCAACACCAAATTTAACCGTTCAAACTGTCGTTGCATGGCCTGCAACATAAAGGTTGTGTTATCTGCCTCCCCTCTAGGTGTTGAGTCATCCATTTTAATGTGCTGCAAAACAAGAATATTAGTGGTAAAACCTCACACACTCCCTTACGTGTTTACGCTCAAAAGTTGTCACTCCACTCGTGTTTCACTCTGATTGGCTTTTTTTCCGAAATTAGTCTCACACACTCTTGCCTTTTACCTCAATTGTTTTCCCTTTCAAGTTCTTTCAAGAACTAAGTGAACTAAATCAAGACACGACCTTGTTTTATCCCAGCCAGCAATAGATTCTAGAAACAAGGAAGTAATAAAAAAAAATGACACGGATCTCAAGAAAATATACGACGAGGGCAAACGAAACAAGAAATCAGATTTCGAGAGGAATAATAAAATAAAAAAAAACCACGAATATATATATATATTTTTTTTTTGAATATGAGCCAATTGAAGATGGAAACAAAGTTTATCCCAAGAAACAGCGATCACAGAAGATAGGTTTCGAACAGCACAAAAACCGAATTTTTTCGGAAATTTTTTTGACACTATGGAGTAAGATCAGTTTCGGACTCCTTAGACCATGGACAATGCAAAACGAACAAAAAAATTTAAGCCGATTTTTTTTTTTTTTTTGTAATTTTTTTTTTTTTTTTTTTTTTTTTTTTTTTTTTTTTTTTTTTTTTTTTTTATCGCGGCTTACCGATCTCTTCTCTTCCCTTTCTTTTTTTTTTCTTCTCCTCTTTTCTTTTCTTTTGTTTTTTTTTTTTTTTGAATAATCAGGGCGACTTCACAGTTCACGTTCGTAACCCTAAATCACGAGGATGAACGAACACGAAGTAGCAAGAGACAAAACAAAAAAATCGCAGATCAGATTCGTACCCTAAACACGAAATTCCAGATCGTAATCAAGAACACGAATGCGAACACGAACACGAACACGAACACGAACGAAAACAAGAACACGAAAAGAATAGAACACGAATTGAATAGAAAGACGAGATGAAACAAGATCACGAAAATAACAGAACAGAAAAAAAAATGAAACAGAAACAAGAACACGAAATAAAATGGATAAATCAGACCTGATTTGGAGCCTAAGCTCTGATACCAAATGATGTGAACCCGTGGAATTGATATTCCTTGAACCCACGATCAGATTGTAATTCACCCAAGAAAGCCAACAATCAAGTCACAGGGATGATCTAGACCCGTTGAAATCCTGTTTCAAGAACCCAGATTTGGTGAACGCCACAAAGGAAATGCCTTTGATAAGTTCGAATTGTTCAATCAAGAACAAGCAGAGAAAACTGAATAGCTCTCTAGAAAATAAATTTCATTAACGTTCTATCTCAAAGCTGCTACAAAGTTCTTTCTTTTAATCCCTTCTAAGAAAGCCTTGGGCCAAAAAGGCCTTCAACGAAAACAAAAGACATGGGCTAAATGCTCAAGCCCAAAACAACTTAAACTGCATGTTTAAAGCTAAATAAATGTCTACTTAAAAAAATAAAATAGGCCCACATGCCAAAACCATAGAAACATAAAAAATTAAAGTCTATAAAAATCCAATAAGCTATTCCACCCCTTCTGTAGCTTGTATCACATGAACTAGAACTGATTCTTCTTCCTTCAAGCCCATGTTAAATGTTGGGGCCTTGCATAATAAGTTTATGAGCTTTGCCCAAGTGGATTGCACCAGTCCTTAATTTTTTATGTTTCTATGGTTTTGGCATGTGGGCCTATTTTATTTTTTTAAGTAGACATTTATTTAGCTTTAAACATGCAGTTTAAGTTGTTTTGGGCTTGAGTATTTAGCCCATGTCTTTTATTTTCGTTGAAGGCCTTTTTGGCCCAAGGGTTTCTTAGAAGGGATTAAAAGAAAGAACTTTGTAGCAGCTTTGAGATAGAACGTTAATGAAATTTATTTTCTGGAGAGCTATTCAGTTTTCTCTGCTTGTTCTTGATTGAACAATTCGAACTTATCAAAGGCATTTCCTTTGTGGCGTTCACCAAATCTGGGTTCTTGAAACAGGATTTCAACGGGTCTAGATCATCCCTGTGACTTGATTGTTGGCTTTCTTGGGTGAATTACAATCTGATCGTGGGTTCAAGGAATATCAATTCCACGGGTTCACATCATCTCACATCTTTGCTTTGCGGATGACCTTCTCATTTTGTTTAATGGGGATGTGGAGTCCGCTAAAACTATCCGACTTACGCCGAATCAATTTTTTCAAGTTTCTGGCCTACAAGCTAATAACTCTAAAAGCTGCTTGTTCTTCTCTTGTATTGAGGATAATTTGTGTGAAGAGATTCTTTCTGTTCTTCAATTTGTTAAAGGCAATCTTCCTGTTAAGTATCTTGGGTTTCTAAACTAAAAAAACAAGATTGTGAAGGTATGGTTAATAAAATGTGCTCAAGGGTTAACTCTTGGAAATCTAAGTTCTTATCTTATGCAGGTAGAGCCCAACTGATTAGCTCTGTTTTGACAGGAATACAACTTTATTGGTCTGGCTTGTTTATTATCCCTAAAGGAGTTCTCAAGCAAGTGTCCCAAACTATGGCTCGATTCCTATGGTCTGGTAAGACCGATAAATTTACAGGTGCAAAGGTTGCTTGGACTAAAGTGTGTAGACCTAAAAGGGAAGGAGGTCTGGGATTTAAAGATGTGGTGTTGGTTAATAAGATTCTAAATTTGAAACATATTGGAAAACTGTTGAACCCCTCTAACAAGTCCTTATGGAAAAAATGGATCCACCAGTATATGTTGAAAAATAAGACAGCTTCCTGTCCCAATGCTCTTGGTACTGGCGGAAGTTATTAAAGCTTAGAGAGGTAGCTAAACCTCTTCTTATACATCGAATTGGTAATGGTAACAATACATTCCTTTGGTTTGATAATTGGCTCCCCGTGGGCCCTTGCTGGATCATTTCACCAATAGAATTGTGTATGATGCTGCAATTTGTATTGATGCGAAGGTTAGTAGCATTGTCAGAGGAACGGAATGGAACTGGCCTGGTTCAAACTCTTTAGAACTTAATGAAATTAGGAATATTTTGTCAAGTTTCTATTTTCCTATTAATAATAACATTGATACTGTTAAATGGGCCTTATCCCTTAATGGTGAATTTAACTTTTGCAGTTTATGGGACCATTTGAGGGACCATGATCCTGTTGTTCCTTGGTATAATACAGTTTGGTTGTCTAGCTGTATCCCCAGACATGTTTTTATCCTTTGGCTTGCTGCCCAAAGCCGTCTATCCACACATGATCGTATCTATAGCTTCATTCCTGGACCGTTAGTTTGCATGTTATGTCAGTCTAATATGGAGACTCATGATCACTTGTTTTTCAACTGTCCTTGTTTCTTGTATGGCAGGAGCTTATGAAAAGATGTGATATACAGTGGCAAAGTCAAAGTTGGAATGCTACCTTGGAGTGGATGGACCAAAGATTTAAAGGGAAAGTTTTTCAACAGGTGATACCCAAGATTTGCCTTGGAGTGACAGTCTATGGACTTTGGAAAGAAAGAAACAACAGAACTTTTAAGAAGATCTTCAATCCCCCTAGTAATCTCCTGAAGCAGTTAATATCCCAGATTAACGCTCAAATTCGGGTGAAGTGGAAACTTCATGTTAATATTGATAGATTTCTCTGTAATTGGTGAGGTTGAGAGTTTTTGGGTCCCTTGTTATTAGACATTTTGATGTGGTTGGTTTTTTATTGCGCTTGGATTAGTAAGTGAGTTGGTTTTGCTTCTTAGGATGATGTTTAGTCTCCTATTTGGCATGTTGTTTTGTCTGGTTAGGTTGCTTTTGCTTTATGTCCTCATGTTCTGAGCTCAATGTTTTATCCTGGGGTATGCCCCTTGTACTTTCTGTACATCCTTTTTTGGAATCTATTTACCATTTTTCCGGAAAAAAAAATGCTAATGCTAATGATAATGAGGGGTTGCTGGACATTGATGAAGATGATGTACTAGGATTTGGAACCCTTAAAGACTCATGTGAGCTTGTGAAGGAGAAAAGGAAAGAAGCCATTGCTGCCACATCCAAGATTGATAAGGGAGATTCGGCTCAGGATACAAAGATTGAAGACATTAATGCTACTGAATTTTTTTTGCTGGATTCTCTAAATGTCAATGTGGTCAATGATGGAGTCCACAATAAAGGTGTTAATTTAGTTGAGAGTATCTCCTTTAATGAGCAAGGTAATAACCCTTCCCAAGCCTGTGAACCTCCTAGGGTGATTTCTTCCATCTCGGCCAGGAACTTTGAGCTATAATCTAAACTTGATGCCATTAAGGTTCGATTTGAAGCTATCTCAGGGGGAAGTATTCCTTTTGAGACAAAGGATTATGCTACAAAATCTCCCCAAGGACCTGCCAGACCTAGCAAGTTTGAATGTCTCCTCTTGGATATGCTACAATCTGAAAACCATAAGGTTGGTTTACAAACTAAATCTAATGTTGATGAAGATGATGAGAAGTTTCATTTTGATCCAAATTGTCAACAAGCTGCTAATTCTAAGAAGTTTACCCCGAATGGGGCCAATTCCTCACCCACATATGGACCTAATGGTCATTTGCCCTTATTTAGTGCTAGCCTAGAAGCCGAGGCTAGTTCTGACAAGCAAGCTGTGAAGTCTGCTTCTACACGTAACGAGGTTGGTGTACTCAATATGATAGTTTTTAATGCGCTACTCAAGGAACCAAGTCAGTCACAAGTTGAGACTCATATCTTGGGGCTCCCATGTGAGGTTCAATTAACATTTATTAATCCTTGCTCTTACCATTTTGTGGAGCCCACAGAAAACACAACGATTCCATGCGCTGTCACACAAGCTGCTGGTTTGAATGTCATTGACGCAACGTTCGCTCCATTTGTTCTCTCGGGATTAAATGCGCCTGGCGAAGACCACATCATTGCTGTGGGCCCCTCTGCCAACATGTCAAGTGCCAATCCTAGTCCAATTGCGTTGGGTAAGGGTAATGCTAATGGGCTAGCTGGAAAGGAAGCTGACCATGGTCTGCATTGTGGGTTTAGTACTCACGTGGGTCTTTGTGGGACCCTTAATCCTTTGGCTAACACGTTAGCTACTACTGGCCTTGACGCAGCCTGTCCCCATGTTGTTGCTGCTGGAAGTAATGCTTCGTGCCCTCTATTTGATATGCCAAGTGTTTTTTCCCATGCAAGTTAAAGATAATATGCTTAGCGGTAAGGAAGCTGCTAGTCACACTTCAGGTGTGGGCCCTGTGACCTATGCTTTAGCCCAGTCAGTTGGGCTTTCACAAAATTGTGCTTCCCTCCTGTTTATGTCCAATATGTGTCCTAATGAGGGCCCATGCGCAACTACAAATGTTGGACCTCCTTCCCTGACAAAACTTGTCCATAATCACATGGGTTCCCCTTCAGTAGCCCAAGTGGATCATTGTGGTTTAACATTTGATAATACTGTGGGTCCGAAAATTACTTCCCCATGTGCTGATTCGGTGGATAAACCTACTCCTTCTCCCCATTGCAATGTCTCTGAGGATAAGACCATGTGGGCTAATCTTCTTAAGCCCATTTCACATGAACATGTTTTTAGTTTATCCCACTTTGATGTCAGCTCCTGTAGGCTGAACCGCAGAATGAAAGTGCCCCCAGCCGTTGTAGATCCTGGTTGCCAAGAATGGGACAACACCCTTGTTGGTTTTTTCCTTGATCGTAAGCTGCCTTTCTCCCTTGTCCACAAAGCTACTACCAATCTATGGGGAAATGTTGGCCTTAGTGACATCCTTGCTACAGACCAGGGCACCTTTTTCTTCAAATTCAATTCCCGTTTTGCCTTAGATGCGGTGTTGGGGGGTGGCTCATGGAATATAGCTGGTAAACTTCTTATTTTGAGGAAATGTGAGCCGCATCTTTCCGTTCAAAAAGACAAAGTCTCTAAAGTTCCTGTTTGGGTGCACTTTTTAAATATTCCGCTTGTATTGGACTCCCGAAGGTATTAGTTATATTGCCAGCATGATTGGAAGACCCCTTCGTGTTGATAAAATGACAGCTTCTCGACATAGAATCACTTATGCTAGGGTGTGCATTGAGATTGATGCTGAAGATGAGTGGATAACTAGTTTTGACTTGGAATCTGCGGATCCTCGACTAAGCAATAAGCTTATTACGATTCAAGTTTATCAGTGGACTCCAACTCGGTGCAATTTGTGTAAGTGCTTTGGGCATGACTGTGAAAGGAAGTCTCAGGTTCAGCCTTCTTTTCCTAACCATATTAAACAGAATGTAGCTCAACAGGGGGTTCCGATTAAGAAGGTTATGAATGACCCGAATGACACTGTTACTCCTTGTGATAAAAAAGAAGAGGGTTAGTGGACTCAAGTAGTGGGTAGGGCTAAGGGAAAGGGTATTGCTACTTGCGAGGGACAACGTGCTTCTAGTCCCTTTCTCCATTCTAATCGGCATGGGTATTCTTCTTCTAATGTTCAACAAATTAAGATTAGTAACTCGTTCAATGAGTTGGTGCCCTACGTTTATGATATTGCTGACCATTTGGAGGGTGCTCAACAGTCAGGCAATAGGAGACGGGAGCCCTCATTGATGTGAACCCGTGGAATTGATATTCCTTGAACCCACTATCAGATTGTAATTCACCCAAGAAAGCCAACAATCAAGTCACAGGGATGATTTAGACCCGTTGAAATCCTGTTTCAAGAACCCAGATTTGGTGTGAATGCCACAAAGGGAATGCCTTTGATAAGTTCGGATTGTTCAATCAAGAACAAGCAGAGAAAACTGAATAGCTCTCCAGAAAATAAATTTCATTCACGTTCTATATCCAAGCTGCTACAAAGTTCTTTCTTTTAATCCCTTCTAAGAAACCCTTGGGGCAAAAAGGCCTTCAACGAAAATAAAAGACATGGGCTAAATACTCAAGCCCAAAACAACTTAAACTGCATGTTTAAAGCTAAATAAATGTCTACTTAAAAAAATAAAATAGGCCCACATGCCAAAACCATAGAAACATAAAAAAAATTAAAGTCTATAAAAACCCAATAAGCTATTCCACCCCTTCTGTAGCTTGTATCACATGAACTAGAACTGATTCTTCTTCCTTCAAGCCCATGTTAAATGTTGGGGCCTTGCATAATAAGTTTATGAGCTTTGCCCAAGTGGATTGCACCAGTCCTTGCATTGCTTCGTTGATCTTCTTAGCTCTTGCAAATGATCATCTTTAAGCTTTGGTCCACTATGGTTCCCATCATTCCCCCTCTCCTCAAAAGGATTCGACCTCGAATCATCACCTACATCAAAAGGAGAAAGATCATAAACATTGAAACTAGCAGAAACATTATACTCACCTGGAAGATCCACTTTATAGGCATTATCATTAATTTTCTCAAGGATTTGGAAAGGTCCATCCGCTCGAGGATGCAATTTAGTCCGTCTATGAGCTGGGAACATTTCTTTGCGCATATGAACCCACACCCAGTCTCCGGGTTCAAAGGTGACACGCCTTCTCCCTTTATTGGCTTGGGAAGCAAACTTTTCATTTTTTTGTGCAATTTGAGGTCGTACTCTCTCATGAATTGACTTCACCAATTCAGCCTTTTGGTGTCCATCCAAACTACTCCTGACATCAACAAGTAAAGGCATTAAATCTAAAGGAGTAAGTGGATTAAAACCATAAACGATTTCAAAGGGAGAATGAGAAGTAGTAGTATGCATGCTCCTATTATATGCAAATTCGATAAATGGTAAATAGTCCTCCCAAGTTTTCAAATTCTTTTGAATGACATTGCGTAGGAGTTGAGTTAGAGTCCTATTGACTACTTCAGTTTGTCCGTCAGTTTGTGGGTGACAAGTAGTGGAAAATAAAAGTTTGGTACCCAATTTTCCCCACAAAACCTTCCAAAAGTAGCTAAGGAATTTGACATCCCTATCTGAAACAATACTCCTAGGCATACCATGGAGTCGTACTATCTCCTTGAAAAACAAATCAGCTATGTTTGTGGCATCATCTGTTTTATGGCATGGAATGAAATGTGCCATCTTACTAAATCTATCCACCACCACAAAAATAGAATCTCTACCTCTTTTTGTCCTAGGCAGCCCCAAAACAAAGTCCATAGATATGTCTACCCACGGCTCACTAGGGACGGGTAAGGGTGTATACAACCCATGTGGTAAAACCTTAGATTTGGCCCTTCTACATGTAATGCACCGACCACAGATTCTAATGACATCTCGTCGCATCCTAGGCCAAAAGAAACGTTCATGTAAAATTTCTAAGGTTTTCCTAACACCAAAGTGTCCCATTAAGCCCCCACCATGTGCCTCTCGCACCAATAATTCTCGCATTGAACAATGAGGCACACACAATTTACTTTCTTTAAACAAATAACCATCATGCTTAAAAAACTTACCAAATGCCGCTTTATCACATGCCAAATACACATCAAAAAAATCAGCATCATTGGCATACATATCTTTCACATATTCAAACCCAAGCATTTTAGCACTCATAGAAGTAAGAAGTACATGCCTTCGGGATAAAGCATCAGCAACAATGTTTTCCTTACCTTGCTTGTAACGAATGACATAAGGAAAAGTCTCAATGTATTCCATCCATCTAGCATGTCTCTTATTTAATTTACCTTGTCCCTTAAGATGCTTCAATGATTCATGATCGGTGTGGATCACAAACTCCTTAGGCCAAAGGTAGTGCTGCCATGTCTCTAGAGAGCGAACAAGAGCATAAAGTTCCTTGTCATAAGTAGGGTAATTTAGGGCAGCCCCACTTAGTTTTTCACTGAAGAAGGCTATGGGCCTCCTGTCCTGCATCAAAACGGCTCCAATCCCTATACCTGAAGCATCACATTCAATCTCAAAAGTTTTGTTAAAGTCAGGTAATGCTAACACTACACATGTCCCGATAATGTGTCCTGAAGCTAGCTCGTCTCACCGCCCCGATGATACTCGGGGGGAGGTCAGAGAGGATCCCACCTGCCATTATAGTGAGGATGATATTGATGATTGTGAGGTTGATTATAGCCTTGGAGATAAGGTCAGTCTTGAGGCTCGAGGAAGCCCTCTTTCCAACAGACAGAAGAAGAAAGAAGCTAAAATGAAATTCAATGGGAGTCGGCCTAAGAGTCGACATAGACCTTAAAACTGGCTCTGGCTTATATGGTGTAGGGGTGTCCTGTGTGGTTGCTCATCCCATGTTGTTATGTTATGCTTGTTTGTTTTATTTCCGTGTTTGTTCTCGCATTCATAACATGTTTTTGCGCTTACTGTAATATCCTGGGGTATGGCCCCTTTTTTTTTTTGGATTTATTCACCCTCTTTTCCGAAAAAAAAAAAAAAAAAAAGGTAATGCTAACACAGGTGCAGAACATAGCCTTTCTTTAATAGTAGCAAAAGCATTCTCTTGTTCAATTCCCCAATGAAACCCAACATTCTTCTTAATGATTTCAGTGAGTGGTGCAGCAAGTGTACTAAAATCCTTAACAAAACGCCTATAAAAGCTAGCTAAACCATGAAAGCTTCTTACCTCAGTGATACCTTTAGGCGTTGGCCACTCCCTGATGGCCTTGACTTTCTCTTCATCCACCTCAATACCTTCTGTGCTAACAACATATTCAAGAAAAACAACTTTTTCCATGCAAAAAGTACATTTCTTAAAATTAGCATACAACTTTTCAGATTTCAACACACCAAACACACATCTCAAATGTTCAATATGTTCATTTAAGTTCTTGCTGTACACTAGGATATCATCAAAATAGACGACTACAAATTTGCCTATGAATGCACGTAATACATGGTTCATTAACCGCATGAAAGTACTAGGCGCATTTGTAAGTCCAAATGGCATAACTAACCATTCATAAAGTCCATATTTAGTCTTAAATGCAGTTTTCCACTCATCTCCCTCTTTCATTCTTATTTGATGGTATCCACTCTTAAGATCTATTTTATTGAAAATACATGAACCATGCAATTCATCAAGCATATCATCTAAACGAGGAATGGGATGGCGATACTTTACCGTGATATTATTGACAGCTCTGCAATCAACGCACATCCTCCAAGTCCCATCCTTCTTTGGCACTAGTAGCACTGGTACTGTACATGGGCTCATGCTCTCTCTTACGTACCCCTTGCTCATCAAATCTTCAACTTGCCTTTGAAGCTCCTTTGTCTCCTCCGGATTGCTCCTATAGGCTGGTCGGTTTGGAATAACAGCCCCGGGTACCAAATCAATTTGATGCTCAATGCCTCTAATGGGCGGCAACCCACTCGGCATCTCCTCTGGAAATACATTCTCAAACTCCTACAACAAAGAAACAGCCAAACTAGGAAGAGATTGGTTAGTTTCATCAAGATTAAGATAACATTCTTTGTAAACAAGAAGAATCACAGGCTGATTTGCTAAAAATGCCCTCTTAACCTCACTCTCTTTTGCATAAAAACTCAATTTTGTCTTTTCTTTTCTCTCTACAGACTCTCTTTCTTTTTTCTCTCTTGACTCCACTCCCTTTTCTTTATTCTCACCCATTTCTCTATTTTCTTTTTCACTCTCTCTTTTTCTTGAAATTTCTCTCTCACTCTCATTTTTCTTTTCTCTCATGTTTCTTTTTTGCTCAACCTCACTTTTTAGTTTCAGTTGGTCCTCATAGACCTGTTTTGGGGTTAAAGGAGCAAGCTTGATTGTTTTTCCATCTTTTTCAAAGCTATGTCGGTTCCTAAACCCATCATGCATCACTCTCCTATCATACTGCCACGGCCTCCCCAACAAAATATGGCCAGCATGCATAGGAACTACATCACAAAGCACCTCGTCACTATACCTCCCAATAGAGAAGGCCACCAAAACCTGCTTACTGACCTTAACCTCTCCACACTCATTCAACCACTGCAACTTATAAGGTCTAGGATGCTTCAGCAAAGGTAAGTTCAACTTCTCAACTAAAGTGGTACTAGCTACATTGGTGCAACTTCCCCCGTCTATAATCACACTACACACCTTGTTATTTACATAGCATCTAGTATGAAATATGTTTTCTCTCTGCTGCTTCATATCATCTACCTTCATTTGTGTATTGAGAGCACGCCTGGCAACAAGAGACTCACCTTCTACGGTGTATTCCAATCCATCATCATCACTAGCATCAGATACTCCATCACTATCGTCTTCACCTTCAGTCATCACCTCCCCATTGTCACGCATAATCATCACCCGCTTGTTTGGACATTGAGACGCTATATGCCCCAAACCCAAACATTTAAAACATTTGATATCTCTATTCCTTGAAGGTTGCAACTCTACCTTGGATTTGTTCTTGCTAGTCTCCTCATCTTTTTCTTTAGATGGTTCGGTCTTTCTCTTTACTACAGCTCGGTCATTCCTTTCCCACTTTGGTTTCCAAGGAGTGCTAGAAACTGAAGTATACCTTGCTGCCCCCTTTCTTTTTAATTGCCTCTCCACCTTCATAGCCATGTGCACCATGTCCTCTACCTCCACATAATGCTGCAACTCAACTACATTGGCTATATCCCTATTCAAACCACTTAAAAATCTAGCCATTGTGGCCTCTCGATCCTCCTCTACATTAGCCCGAATCATAGCCACCTCCATCTCCTTATGGTATTCCTCCACACTCCGGGACCCTTGTGAAAGGTTTTGTAACTTTTGGTAGAGGTCTCTGTAGTAGTGGCTAGGTACAAATCGCTTCCTCATGAGAGCTTTCAGCTCACCCCATGCTTCTACAGGTCTTTCATGATTCCTCCTCCTATTGGTCACTAATTGATCCCAACAAATAATTGCATAATCAGTGAATTCAATTACCGCCAGCTTCACCTTCTTCTCCTCTGAGTAGTTGTGACAATCAAAAATCAACTCTATTTTCTTCTCCCACTCTAAATACACTTCAGGGTCATTCCTCCCTTGGAAAGATGGTATTTTCATTTTGATGCTCCCAAGGTTCCTATCTACCCCATCTCGACCCCTTGGATTCCCCCTAGGTCCTCTTCCACGCCTACCTCCTCTAGGTCTACCCATTCCTCCCCTACCAACATCAGATACTATGTCTTCCTCATCCTCTTCATCTTCTTCGATCTCATACTCATTTTCAACTCTAGGCTCACGCCTCCTCCCATCACGCCCACCTTGCAGATTTTGAATCACTACATCTTGTTGATCCATCCTATTCCTTACCTCTCCCAACACCAAATTTAACCGTTCAAACTGTCGTTGCATGGCCTGCAACATAAAGGTTGTGTTATCTGCCTCCCCTCTAGGTGTTGAGTCATCCATTTTAATGTGCTGCAAAATAAGAATATTAGTGGTAAAACCTCACACACTCCCTTACGTGTTTACGCTAAAAAATTGTCACTCCACTCGTGTTTCACTCTGATTGGCTTTTTCCCGAAATTAGTCTCACACACTCTTGCCTTTTACCTCAATTGTTTTCCCTTTCAAGTCCTTTCAAGAACTAATTGAACTAAATCAAGACACAACCTTGTTTTATCCCAGCTAGCAATAGATTCTAGAAACAAGGAAGTAATAGAAAAAAAAAAATAACACGGATCTCAAGAAAATATACGATGAGGGCAAACGAAACAAGAAATCAGATTTCGAGAGGAATAAAATAACCAAGAAGGGATTGTTTGATATGCTAGCAACAGACTCAGGGTATTTCTTCTTTAAGTTCAACACCAAGGAGGAGAGTGAAAATGTCCTGGAAGGTGGCCCTTGGCATGTTGCTGGCCAACCCATTCTACTGAAGAATTGGCATCCCAGCCTTGTTCTTGAAAAGGAAGCCCCCTCCTCTGTCCCTATCTGGGTTCATTTCTTCAACATTCCAATGGAATTCTGGACCCCTGAGGGTCTAAGTCATATTGCAAGTGTTGTAGGGAAACCCCTACATGTTGATAGGATGACTGCCACATGTAGGAGGATCTCTTATGCTCGGATATGTATTGAAGTTAATGCTGATTTAGAGCTTCTTAATACTTTTGACATTGAAGTGGAAGGTGCTGGAACTGATAGAATTACGATTGGGGTGGAGTACCAATGGACTCCTATTAGGTGTGCTAAATGCAAGAGGTTTGGTCATGACTGTACTAAGAACCATGCTCCCAATAGGCTACAAAAACCTCAAGCTCAGGGTTCTAATCTTCAAACTACCAATGATGATGGTGAATGGAGAAAGAAAGGTAAGGGTAGAGTGTACTCTGAAGATACTACTGTGGCAACTAAACCTATTATTCCTAGGCCTTCATGTGATTCAGCACCATTGGAGGAAAGGGCAAGAAAGGGTGAAGAAAGCTTGCCCTCTTTTTCCTCTTACCCCCCTAGTGCAGGCCTAAACTCACAAGAGGAACCTATTATGGTGTCTATGCCCCACTTAACTTCTCACAAGTCAGTTAATGTTGATCCTCTGCCTACTTTGATGTCCACAACTAGCATTGTTGTCAATAATAAATTCTCAGCCCTTATTTCTAGTGACCATGTGGAAGATCAGTCCGAGGTGCAAGAGGAAAGGAAGGAAGAAAACATTAAAATTATAGAACTAAATAAAGTAACTAGTTCCCAGATTGATAATACAGGGTTTATCCAACCAGAGGCAAGGAGGTTAGCTGATGTTAATTCAACAGCGAATATTGAAGATGAATATCACCAAATTGTTAGTGTAGGTACCTTTAAGGACCTAACGGCAAAGGTTATAGAAGCACAATTGGATGAGGGTGAACTACAAATAAGCACTGAAGATATTACCCCTTGTACCAAGTCACATGGCAAGGAGCACACTCAAGAGATTGGACTCAGCCAGCAGCAAGCCATCTTAAGTATTTCTCCTTTTTCTGGAGAGGGGCTCACTCACTCATCAAGTGTCAACTCCCAGCAGGTCAACACCCCACCAACAAGTTCAAAAGGGTCTCCTAGACCTTCCCCAGGGCATGGAAAATCAAAAAGTAAGAAGAACTCCCACTCTGGTTCTTCAGGTAAGAAAAAACAATCCCATAGACGTTCTTAATGATTATAAGCTGCTGGAACATTAGAGGTCTAAACCTCGCAACTAGGCAATCAGAAGTTGCAAAGTTTATATATGATAATAATATTGATGTTTTGGGCTTAGTAGAAACAAAAGTTAAACAAACTAATGAGGAATTTATTAAAAGAAAAGTTTTCAAACACTGGGATTTTGTAGCTAATAGTAGTCCTAGCTCTACTGGTAGAATTTGGATTGGTTGGAATGCCGATAAAATTTGCCTCAAAGTCCTTAAAACTACTGCCCAACTTATTCATGTAAGCATTGAAAGTGATGATAAATCTGTTTTTCTGGAAGCCTCTTTTGTTTATGGTTTTAATACTGGCCAAGCCAGAAGTGAGCTTTGGTCAGTAATGAGATCCATTCATGACAGTACTGTTAACACAAATCACATTTCACTTGGTGATTTTAATGTTACCTTGCGGCCTGATGAAATCTTTAATGCAAATCATGGTTGGGATACTGATATGTACGATTTCAAAAAGGCTACTAATGATTGTTGTTTAGTGGACCTTAGATATGTTGGAGAATTTTTCACATGGTGCAATAGGAGATACGGAAGACCGGATTTCACTCAAAGAAAGTTGGATAGAGCTTTAGTCAACCAGGCATGGCTTGATAATTTCACTGATTCTTTTGCTCATTTCCAGGCCCCAGGTATTTCTGATCACTCTCCTATAATAGTCCATATTGACAAGAATCAAAGGAGGAAAGGTAGGGCTTTTAAATTTTATAACTACTGGTCTAAGTTGGATCACTACCATGATATTATTAATAATGCTTGGAGTCAAAGAGTTGAAGGGACTGCCCAGTTTCAAGTCTGTCATAAACTTAGGATTCTTAAACAAGACCTGAAGAAGCTGGGAAAAAGTTCTATTGGCCAAGAAAAGATCAATGTTTTTTCGGAAAATGGTTAATCGATTCCAAAAAAGGGCCATACCCTAGGATATTACAATAAGCGCAAAATCATGCTACGAGCGCCAGACCAAACATATGAAAAGGAAAGCAACAAGCAAACAGACATAGCAACATGGATTGAAACAAGACACATGAGACAACCCAACAACCCAAAGCAAGGCCTCCTCAGGATCGATGTCGTCCCTTGGGCCGACTCCCGCTGAATTTCATCTTAGTTTCCTTCTTTTTCTGTCTGTTGGAGAGGGGACTACCCTTAGTAGGGGTCCCGATCTCGCTAGCTTGATCAAAGTCACTGGTACATTCTTCAATGTCATCCACACAAAAGGGAGGAGTGGTTTCCTCTCTGGACTCACCCCGAGGAACATCTGCATGGTTAGAAGAGCAAGCTTCGGGACAAGAAGTCCGGGCGGAGGGAGAAACAATGGAGTCAACTTTGACAGGTTTAGGGTCAGGATCTTCTAAAAGCTGAGAGAGGGCGTCAAATCGGTTACCCCTCGCTATCAGAGTATTCGAGCCATTCGTGCCGTTAGTACGATCAGGCGTGTGATCAACAACAGTCTTTTTTCCTCTATCTTTGCTTGAAACAACTTGCCAGGTCCCCTTATCCTTACTGTTCCTCTTGGGTGGGTGGCGACCTGGGCGGCTCAGACCTGGAGAAACAGTCCGAGAACAATCATGACCAAACTGGGAGCACTTCTTGCATCGAACCGGGGTCCATTGATATTCCAAATTGATCTTTGTTCTAATAGCATTGCCAGTCTCCTCATCTTCAGCTTCGATATGGAATTCATTGAAGAATTCAAAATCAGCAGACACTTCAATGCATACACGAGCATAGGTTATACGCCTTCTACTTGCAGTGATGCGATCAACTCGAATTGGTTTCCCAATGAAACTAGAGATAAAACTGATTCCCTTCGGATTCCAGTACTCAAGCGGTATACCATAGAAGTTTATCCAGATTGGAATGGAAAGAACCTCCTCATTTTCGAAGGAGAAATGTGGCTTCCAAGGCCTAAGAAGAAGAGGTTGGCCGGCCACAAACCATGGTCCTCCTTCTAAAACAGCATCCCTAGCTTCCGTACTAGAAAAAGAAAAAAAGAAACATCCAGATTCAGTAGCCAACGTATCAACAAGTCCCTCATTAGCCCAAAGTCGATCAGTAACGTTAGAGACAAGGGAAAACGGGAGCTTCCTGCAGAGAAACCGGCCAACTAAAGTAGTCGACCATTCATCTTTCCCAGCTACAGTTAAATCCTTTGGAATTTTAAGAACACGATTATCTGCGATCCCTCCATGGTCCACAAACTCCAAATTAAAATCTTTGTGGCAAACTGTGGTACTGTGATTGATTTCCAAATTTGATCCCAACTCAATTTGGGCCAAACAACCATTCTGACCCTCAGATTTAAATAACCCAGCCCATGATTTACGTTGGTCCCCACCCGCTACATTGTGCGCCTGTCCTTGAGTGACCTCTAAGTGAGAAAGAGCAGCAGGGTCCACAAGTTCGTGGCCAGCATGCAGCGGCAGGGCTCGGGTCCCACAGTCACCAGAAGCCAATTTGTGCGCTGTCAAATCCTCAGACCTTGCTATATCACCTTGTGACGCCTGGGCCCCACCACCTTCAACGGTCCTCTGACTATGCGTGTACCCTGCCTGGGCCCCACCACCTTCAGCATTTCTATGGCTTTGCGTAGCATGTGTACCCTGGGCATGACTAGGCCAATAAAAAATTTGGTCCGCTGCCCTTTGTGTAAAAAACTGATGAGAGAATTGGGACCCGTGAGCAACCTTCAAGTGTTGGTCTTCAACTGCAGGGCCCACCACTTGGAAAGAAACATCTTCCCATGGAATTGATTTTGACAACGCATGGGACCCATTTTCAAAACGTTGACCGTTGTGTAGAGCACCACTCGTTTTGTGGCAAATCTGGTTCAGCATTAAATTTTCAGTGGGCCCCTTCGTAATGGCATTGACAGCACGGTTTTCTTTAATGTTTTGGACACCATCAACCGCGTGGGTCCCACTGGCAACTTTAGGATCATTAGAACAAACAGTCTCTCTTAGTGACGCCAGGGCCCCACCAGTTTTAACATGCACCTGATTAAAGGGCGCATTTAATGACCCCATGTTATACTCGGCAGCTTTCTCCGGATTAAAGGGCTTTTCAGTGTACAGCACATCCTCAATGTGACCGTTACTTGAGCTGGCGAGTGAAAGCAAAGGCGCGTGTGCTACACATGCCGAAAACACCTTGGGGCAAGATAAAGACTCCTTTATCGGATTAAACCGAGGGCTTTTTTCCACACTTTCCAGCTGATTAAGAACAGCACCTTCATTGGTGCCCTGGTCAAGTAAATGTTCACTTCTAGCAGCTTCAACATTTTGACCAGCAGTGATAGAAACACTAGGCATTGCTTCAACACGACCCTTAATGGCATTGAGCTTATCACACAGCTCACTATTCTTGGCCGAAAAGGCAGACACCACACCAGGGGGAGGAAGGAGTGGGATAAGGGTTTGAGTGATACCTTTATCAAGAGTAGCACCAGATGCAATTGGAGCTTCCACACCTTGATTAAGAATCAAAGCAGAAGAACCAACCCCCTTCAAACTATCTTCATCAGCTTGAAAGGACTCCTCCTCATCGCTACTTACACATTCTAAAGCCCATTGGACTAATGGGTCTTCATCCCTCTCTTGGGAATCAGAAGGAGGAGTAGAAAACTTCAAAACTCTCTTAGCTTGGATGTTCAACTTACTGACATTGCTCGGAAAGGGGAAAAGCTTTTCCTTCCTTTTCTTAGCACTAATACTAGGAACCACCACCCATGGGGGGGGAGCCCTCACCATCCTAGCCTCCCTTCACATTTCTAGAGAGAAGGGAGACTTTCTCTCTCTTTAATCATGAACTTGAACGTACCCTTGCAATGGCCCATGTTGATTCTCATCGAAAAGATCAATGTTGATAATGCTAGGGAAGCCCTTAAAGCTATTCAATCCTCTCTACTTCATGATCCTGGCAACTCTGACCTTATTGAACAACTTAACCCTTGCTTGGACAAATATCATGAAGCAGTTTGGATTGAAGAGGAAATTCTTAAACAGAAGTCTAGATTACAATGGCTTGAGGTGGGTGATAAAAACTCTAGATATTTCCACCTGTCCATTAAAGAAAGAAGGAATTTTAAAAGAATTATTATCCTCGAAAAACCAGATGGTAGTTTTACTACCACTTGTGATGAAGCTAAAGGGGAAGCTGTAAGATACTTTCAGAATTTACTTGGTACTCCACCTACTAATAACTACCCTGGCAAAGATGTAATTAGGTCTTTTGTTCATAAAAGAATACCTATTGAGTTAAAGGCAGACTTAGACAGGATACCTTCTAATGATGAGATTAAAAAGGCTTTTTTCAGTTTACATAGTAATAAAGCTCCGGGTCCAGATGGATATAATTCTTTCTTTTTTAAGGATTCTTGGACCACCATTGGTCCTTCTATCATTGACGCTATTAAAGAATTCTTTCAAAATGGGGAATTGTTAAGAGAATCAAATACTACCCTTATAGCTTTGATCCCCAAGGTCCCCAACCCATCTAAGATGGGTGATTTTAGACCTATATCCTGCTGTAACACTGTTTATAAATGTATTTCTAAAATCATTGCAAATAGACTCCAACTGATTCTCCCTAACTTTATTGATCCGGCACAGTCAGCTTTTGTGAAAGGTAGGAAGATTAGTGATAATGTCCTTCTTGCTCAAGACCTACTCAGAGATTATCACAAACATATGGGTAAACCAAGAGTAGCAGCTAAAGTTGATATTATGAAGGCATATGATAGTGTTAGTTGGGAATTTCTCATTGACCTACTCGATGTGCTTAGTTTCCCTCCTAATCTTAAGAAATGGATTATTGCCTGTATCACAACCCCTAGATACTCCATTAATTTTAATGGCGAATCTGTGGGTTACTTTGATGGAGCTAAAGGGTTGAGACAAGGTGATCCTATTTCTCCCTATTTATTTGTTATTGTTATGGATTCTTTTAGTCAACTTTTGCAACATAACATTAGTAGGGAGCTGTTTACCTATCATTGGAGATGTGATAAACTAAAGATTTCACATCTTTGCTTTGCGGATGATCTTCTCATTTTGTTTAATGGGGATGTGGATTCTGCAAAAATGTTAAGGCTTTCACTTAATCAGTTTTTTCATTTGTCTGGCCTGCAAGCTAATAATGCTAAAAGCTGCTTATTCTTTTCCTGTATTGAGGATGATTTGCATGATGAGATCCTAAATTCTCTTCAATTTGTGCAAGGCACCCTTCCCGTTAAATATCTTGGTGTTCCCCTTATCACTTCTAAATTGAAAAAACAAGATTGTGAAGGATTGGTCAATAAAATTTGTGCCAGGGTTAATTCTTGGAAATCTAAGTTTTTATCTTATGCAGGTAGGGCCCAACTGATAAGCTCTGTTTTGTCAGGGATTCATAATTTTTGGTCTAGTATGTTTGTTCTTCCTAAAGGTGTCCTCAAGCAAGTCTCTCAGACTATGTCCAGATTCCTTTGGTCTGGTAAGATAGATAGATTTTCTGGGGCTAAGGTTGCTTGGGCCAATGTGTGTAGACCTAAGATAGAAGGGGGGCTGGGCTTTAAAGATTTAGTCTTGGTTAACAATGTTTTGAATTTGAAGCATATTGGGAATCTGTTGGACCCCTCCAACCATTCCCTATGGAAAAAATGGATACACCAATATATGTTGAAAAATAAGAGTCTATGGCAGGCCAAGATCCCTTCCCAATGCTCATGGTATTGGAGAAAGTTACTAAAACTTAGAGTAATTGCGAAACCATTATTAATCCATCGAATTGGTAATGGTAATCACACTTTCCTTTGGTTTGATAACTGGCTCCCTTTGGGTCCCTTGCTGGATCAATACTCTGAAAGAATTGTTTATGATGCTGCTATTAATATAGATGCTAAGGTTAGTAGCATAATCAGAGGGTTGGAATGGACTTGGCCGAGTTCCAACTCCATAGAGCTCAATGAAGTAAGAACTGTTTTGTCCAATCTTTACTCTCCTACTAATTGCACTGATACTGTTAAATGGGTTCCTACTCCTAATGGTGACTTTAATACCTCTCTTATTTGGGATCAATTGAGGGACCATGATATCAAGGTCCCATGGTACAATGTTGTTTGGGAATCTGGGGGTATCCCTAGACATATCTTTGTTCTGTGGCTAGCAGTTCAGAACCGTCTATCTACACATGATAGGATCTATAGTTTTACTCCTGGCCCACTCGTTTGTATGCTTTGTCAAAAATCTATGGAAACTCATGACCATTTGTTCTTTGCATGTCCTTATTCCTTGTTTGTGTGGCAGGAATTAATGAAAAGATGCGGTGTGAATTGGCAAGGTCAACATTGGACTGACACAGTGGAATGGATGGATCAACGATTTAGAGGAAAAGCTATCCAACATGTGATTCCTAAGTTGTGCCTTGGAGTGGCTGTTTATGGGTTATGGAAAGAGAGGAATAATAGAACATTCAAGCATATCGACATTCCTAAAAATATTCTTCTAAATCACCTTATTTCACAAGTTAATGCACAAATCAGCGTAAAGTGGAAACACCATGCTAATATTGGCAGGATACTCTGTAATTGGAAGTAATGTTTTATTTCTCCTTTCTTGTGTTTGTTTTGCTAGGATGCTAGGATGCCCTTTAGCTGTTTCATGATGGGCATGCCCATGTTTTTGTATGCTGTTTGCTAGGTGGCTTCTTGTTCTTATGTATTGAGCCTATTGTTTTATCCTGGGGTATGCCCCTTGTACATTTGTACAGTCCTTTTTTTGGAATATATTTACCATTTTTCCGAGAAAAAAAAAAAAAAAGAAAAAAATCAAGAATAAATTTTTTTTTTTTTTTTTTTAATATGAGCCAATTGAAGATGGAAACAAAGTTTATCCCAGGAAACAGCGATCACAGAAGATAGGTTTCGAACAGCACAAAAACCGAATTTTTTTTCGGAAAATTTTTTCACACTATGGAGTAAGATCAGTTTCGGACTCCTTAGACCATGGACAATGCAAAACGAACAAAAAAATTTAAGACGACTTTTTTTTCTTTTTTTTTCTTTTTTTTTTCGGACCCGATCTCTTCTCTTTCCTTTCATTTTTTTTTTCTCTTCTTTTCATTTCTTTTGTTTTGTTTTGTTTTGTTTTGTTTTTTTTTTTTTTTTTGAATAATCAGGGCGACTTCACAATTCACGTTCGTGAAGCACCAAAATAACCCTAAATCACGAGGATGAACGAACACGAAGTAGCAAGAGAAAAAATCGCAGATCAGATTCGCAACCCTAAACACGAAATTCCAGATTGTAATCAAGAACACGAACACGAACACGAACACGAACTAAAACAAGAACACGAAAAGAATAGAACACGAATTGAACAGAAAGACGAGATGAAACAAGATCACGAAAATAACAGAACAGAAAAAAAATGAGAAACAGACACAAGAACACGAAATAAAA
The DNA here is from genome assembly GCA_033977485.1 of Hydrangea macrophylla. NCBI lineage: Eukaryota > Viridiplantae > Streptophyta > Magnoliopsida > Cornales > Hydrangeaceae > Hydrangea > Hydrangea macrophylla. The sequence continues at coordinate 42,795,976 of CM066982.1, read as the reverse complement.
TGGATAAATCAGACCTGATTTGGAGCCTAAGCTCTGATACCAAATGATGTGAACCCGTGGAATTGTTATTCCTTGAACCCACTATCAGATTGTAATTCACCCAAGAAAGCCAACAATCAAGTCACAGGGATGATCTAGACCCGTTGAAATCCTGTTTCAAGAACCCAGATTTGGTGTGAACGCCACAAAGGGAATGCCTTTGATAAGTTCGGATTGTTCAATCAAGAACAAGCAGAGAAAACTGAATAGCTCTCCAGAAAATAAATTTCATTCACGTTCTATATCCAAGCTGCTACAAAGTTCTTTCTTTTAATCCCTTCTAAGAAACCCTTGGGGCAAAAAGGCCTTCAACGAAAATAAAAGACATGGGCTAAATACTTAAGCCCAAAACAACTTAAACTGCATGTTTAAAGCTAAATAAATGTCTACTTAAAAAAAAATAAAATAGGCCCACATGCCAAAACCATAGAAACATAAAAAAAAAAAAAAAAATTAAAGTCTATAAAAACCTAATAAGCTATTCCACCCCTTCTGTAGCTTGTATCACATGAACTAGAACTGATTATTCTTCCTTCAAGCCCATGTTAAATGTTGGGGCCTTGCATAATAAGTTTATGAGCTTTGCCCAAGTGGATTGCACCAGTCCTTGCATTGCTTCATTGATCTTCTTAGCTCTTGACCTTGTGATTGACCCATCTGGAACTTGCAAATGATCATCTTTAAGCTTTGGTCCACTATGGTTCCCATCACTCATGCACAGGAAGCCACTTTTGAAGTTAAAATTGTGGGACAAGAGGGTACAAGGGTAGAAGCTTATTCTTCTGCCAAAGCGAGAGAGGTTGAAGTTGATAAAGGGGAAGTAGAAGATGATGAATTTGATGACAAGTTTGTTGTTGATTATGATGATCACTTCCATACTCTAGTGAATACTTTATCTTCTAGACAAAAAAAGAAGGAAGCCAAGATGAAATTTAGTGGAAGTCGCCCCAAGGGGCGACATAGAGCGTGATTTTGTTTTGATGTGTGTTTTCTTGATGTTGGTCTGTTTGACTAGGTCTAGGATGGATTTTTCCTTCCTTTTGGCTTTTGAAAGTTTCCCATGCCATTGTTTCATAGTTTCTATGATGATTGCTTGAGCTTATTGTATTTTCCTGGGGTACGCCCCTTGTACTTTGTACACTAATTTTTTGGATTATATTTACCCGTTTTTTGAAAGAAAAAAAAAAGAACATCCCTGACCAGTACTGTTGGATCCCTATCAAAACAGATTGAATAAGCTGAGCCCTACCTGCATAAGATAAGAACTTAGATTTCCAGGAAGTAATTCTAAAACAGATATTATTAACCAACTCATCACAATGGCATTTTTTCAGTTTAGTAGTGATCAGAGGAACTCCAAGATACCTCATAGGAAGAGATCCTTTGGTAAATTGGAGTTCCCTCAAAATATCATTAGCCAATTGGTCTTCAGTCCCAGATAAGAAGACACAACTTTTAGCATTGTTGGCTTGAAGACCGGAAAGGTCATAGAATTGATTTAAGGTTTTTTGAACCACCTTAGCAGAATTAATATCCCCGTTAAGTAAAATCATTAAATCGTCAGCAATGCGCAAGTGGGATATTTTTAATTTGTCACATTTCCAATGATATTTAAACTGGCCATTTTGAATATTGTTGTGGAGGAGCTGGCTAAGGGCCTCCATGACAAGAACAAAGAGGTAAGGAGAAATTGTATCGCCTTGCCTAAGGCCTCTTGCACCATCAAAGTAGCCCACAAATTCCCCATTAAAGTTAATGGAGTATCTAGGGGTAAAAACACAAGCAGTAATCCATTTTCTTAGATTAGGAAGCAAGCCTAAAATATCAAGAAGATCAAACAAGAATTTCCAATTACCACTATCATGCGCTTTCATGAGGTCAACCTTAGCAGCAACTCTAGGTTTCCCTCCAATTTTGTGATAGTCTCTAAGAAGATCTTGAGCAAGCAAGACATTATCATTAATTTTTCTACCCTTGACAAAAGCAAATTGTGCTTGATTAATAATAGAAGGAAGAACAGATTGGAGCCTATTCGCAATTAATTTTGAGATGCATTTATAAATGGTATTACAAGAGACAGGTCTAAAATCCCCCATTTTAGAAGGGTTGGGCTCGTTAGGGATCAAAGCAATGATAGTAGCGTTAGACTCTCTTAACATTTCCCCTGAATTAAAGAATTCTTGTATGGCTTCTATAACCGCAGTCCCAACAATTGACCAAATTTTTTTTAAAGAAATAAGCATTAAAACCATCTGGGCCAGAGGCCTTGTTGTCATGCAAGCTTTTTTTTTCGGAAAAGGGTAAATATATTCCAAAAAAAGATGTACAAATGTACAAGGGGCATACCCCAGGATAAACAGTAAGCTCAGCAGGAGGACTAGTGGCAAGAAAGACCACCAACAAAAAGAAAACAATCAACAAATGTGGGTATCACAAATCAAACCCAAAAGCATGAAAGCACAATAAAACAACAAAAGTGACAAAACAATGGAGAAACATCCCAAATCAGGAATCTATGTCCAGGGTGATGCAAAGGTTTCAAGCTGGGGATGAAGTTTCCACTTGGACCTAATCTGGAGATTAATTTGAGAGATAAAGTTTTGCAGCAGTTGTTCTTTTGGAGTAGATGTGCCACTGAATGTACGGTTGTTCCTTTCCCTCCACAGGCCATAGACGGTGACCCCAAGACAAATTTTTGGAATGGCTTGCTGGATTTTCTTCCCCTTCCATTGTTGTGACATCCATTGCACGGTAGTATTCCAATCAGTCCTGTTCCATGTCAGCCCACACCTATTCATTAAGTCCTGCCAAACAAAGGAGGCATAAGTACATTGAAAAAATAAATGGTTGTGAGATTCCATTTGGCAATGACATAACACACAAGCAAGTGGTCCAGGAGTAAAAGTGCAAATTCTATCATGGGTTGCAAGTTTATTCTGAACAGCAAACCATAAGATAAAATTCTGTCTTGGGGTGCATCCAGAGAACCAAACGAGTTTATTAGGGCAAGATCCAGATGGTCATTTCTGCGGATGATTCTATTTTCAAACCCAAGGTGATGAGAACATGGCGGCTAGCACAAGGTGGAATGCGGACCCGAACCACGTGCCAATTGGTCCGGTTACAAGCGCGAGCAAAGCGGTTCAAGGACAATCTCATTGGGCTGGTTCAACAAATATGGGTTGAGACTAATCTGAGTGGCCCAAAGGAGGATACTAGTGATCCACAAGGCTGGGTGTCCATGATTCAAGCTATAGAATAAATTATAGGCTTGCATGCCAACTTAGGGACTTTTTATATTCATTAATTTCCTTTTATTTTAGTTTGGGGTGAATTATATTGGGCTATAATATTCCGTAGGTTTAAAAGGGCCCAACTTTAAGGCTCAGCTATTTTAACAGTTTTAGGGTTTGTAATATTGGGTTTTGATCATTAATAATATTGTGAGAGTTTTCTCTTTGGTTCTTTGAAGAACTATTCGAACTTATCAGATTTACTCTGTGGCGTTCATACCTTGACTTATCAATCGAGTTTTCCATCCTTGATTGTGGCGTCTCCATCCTTTATACCAAGGTTCGCATCTGTTATAGGTGTTGGGTCGCGGTTTCCATTGAATCTGACAGTAGAACGGTCCGAGACATTAATCGTGTTACGGGTTTCGTCACAGTATTGGCGGGGTTCGTATCAGTTGGTATCAGAGCCAGGTTCTAGTCTCAGGTTTATCATATCTTTTTCGTTTCTGTTCTTATTCGTTTCTTCTGGTTCTGTTCGTATTCGTTTTTGTTTCTCTTCGTTTTCTTATTCGTTCTCGTTTTTGAACCGTATCAAAAAAAAAAAAAAAAAAAGGTGTTCGATTACGATCTGGAATTTTGTGTTTAGGGTTTGCGAATCTGATCTGTGATTTGCTCTTGTTACTTCGTGTTTGTTCATTCTCGTGATCGTTGTTATTGTGGTTTTTTTTTTCTTCTTGGAATTAGGGTTTCTGAATCAGATACGTGAACTGTGAAGTCTGCCTGATTATTCAAAAAAAAAAAATATACAAAAAAAGAAAAAAAAAAAAAAAAAAAAAAGAAAAGAAAAGAAAAGAAAAGAAAAGAAAAGAAGAGAAGAGAAGAGATCTGTAGGGGAGGAAAAAAAAAAAGAAAAAAAAGAAAAGAAAAAAAGAGTACAAAAACTCGGCTTAAAATTTTATTTTTGTTTTGCGATATTTGGGGTCTAAGGAGTCCGAATCTGACCTTACTCCATAGTGTGAAAAAAATTTTCCGAAAATTCCATTTTTTGTGCTTTTGGAAACCTAGCCATCCGCGTTCGTTTTTTTCGTCGTGCTTTCAGCTTCCAAATTTGATTGGTCTAGTTTGGGTGTGGATTGTTACTGAGAAATTCTGGTCATTGTTTGAACAGTTTCATAAGAACCGAGTGAGAATTACTACGAGTGGAAAAAGGCAAGAGTGGTGAGCACATAAGAGGGTAAAAGCCAAATTGATTTTCAGTTTAAACACGAGTGAACTTGAGTGATACATCCTAGTTGAGTGAAACACGTGAGCGAGAGTTGTGAGGTCCTATATATATATTTTTTTATTTATCTTTGTTTTGCAGCGAAATATGGCCCATAAAGACAAAAACATTGCCGGGGAGGTTTCGGGAGAGACTGATCAGAAACTACTATTGGAGGCATTAATGGGTGAAATGAGGAGGGTATTGAGGACAGAGATGGATCAAGTCCATGAACGGTTAGATAGAGTAGAGAATGCACGTGTGGAGCAGCCACAAAACAATGCTCCTCATGGACGTAGAAGAGAGAGAGTTCAACCGAGGGGAGTGAGAGTTGAAGAAGAGGAGTATTTTTGGGAAGACTTTGACGAAGAAAATGATCAGGAGTCAATAGATAATCATAGGAGATATGGTGGTCGGGGTAGAGAAGTTAGGTTTAGAGAAGCTAGGAACCGGGAAGATAATAATTTGGGTAGTATTAAGATGAAGATTCCTTCGTTTCAAGGGAAGAATGATCCGGAAGCCTATCTAGAATGGGAGAAGAAGGTAGAATTAGTATTTGATTGCCACCATTACTCTGAGGCTAAGAAGGTAAAACTTGCTGCCATTGAATTTTCTGATTATGCTATCATTTGGTGGGATCAATTGGTGTTGAATAGGAGAAGAAATAGGGAGCGTCCAATAGAGACGTGGGAGGATATGAAAACTGTGATGAGGAAGCGGTTCGTTCCAAGCTATTATTACCGAGAGTTGTACAACAAGTTGCAAAGTTTGAGGCAAGGTAATAGGAGTGTGGAAGAATATTATAAGGAGATGGAAGTAGCTATGATTCGAGCGAATGTAGAGGAAGATCGAGAGGCTACAATGGCTAGATTCTTAGTTGGGTTGAATCGGGAAATTGCCAATGCAGTGGAATTGCAACACTATGTTGAGTTGGAGGATATGGTATACATGGCTATTAAAATTGAGAATCAACTCAAGAGGAGGGGCAGCAGCACACGTCCAAGCCAAAATCCAAGCCAAAATTCCAATACATCCGCTTGGAAACCAAATAATTGGAAAAGAGATGAGAAGCAGCCTTTGGTGAAGCCAAAAACTGAGCAAAAACAAGAAGTGACCAGCCATGGAAATCAAGGTAAATCTGATTCTTCTACTTCTAGAAATCGTGACATTAAGTGTTTTAAATGCCAAGGCAGGGGACATATAGCAAGTCAATGTCCAAATAAGCGGGTTATGGTGATGCGAGACAATGGTGAGATTGAAACCGAAGATGAAGATGACAATGAATCTGTGCCACCATTGGAGGATGCCGATGATGAAGAGTACGCTGCCCAAGGGGATTTGTTAGTGGCAAGGAGAGCTCTAAATATGCAAGTTAAAGAAGATGATGAGGTGCAACGGGAGAACATTTTTCATACGAGATGTCATGTCAAAGATAAGGTGTGTAGTATGATCATCGATGGGGGGAGTTGCACTAACGTTGCTAGCACAACTTTGGTGGAGAAATTAGGGTTGCCAACAATCAAGCATCCACGACCTTATAAATTGCAATGGCTCAATGATAGTGGAGAAGTAAGGGTGACTAAACAAGTAATAGTTCCTTTTCGTATTGGGAGATATGAAGATGAAGTTTTGAGTGATGTGGTTCCGATGCAAGCTGGACACTTGTTGTTAGGGAGGCCATGGCAATTTGATCGACGTGTTAAGCATGATGGTTTCACAAATAAATACTCGTTCGTGCTTAATCAAAGGACAATCACCTTAGTGCCTTTGACACCGAAGCAAGTTTATGAAGATCAAGTGAGGTTGCAAAGGGAGAGTGATCAAAAGAAAGAGAGTGAACAAAAGAAAAGGAGTGAGAAAAATGAGAGGGAAAAAGAAAAGAAAAATGCAGCCATTGAGGGAAAATTAGAGGGAAACCAAAAAAAGAATTTTTATGCAAAAGCGAGTGAGATCAAACGAGCGTTGTTTTCAAATCAGCCTATGATTGTACTTTTGTACAAAGAGGCATTTTTAAACACTAACCAAATTGACTCATCTTTGCCTAGTTCTGTTGTTTCTCTTTTGCAGGAGTTTGGTGATATCTTTCCCGAGGAGGTTCCACATGGTTTACCCCCTATTCGAGGGATTGAACATCAAATTGATCTCGTGCCCGGTGCTACCATTCCAAACCGACCAGCCTATAGAAGCAATCCTGAGGAGACAAAGGAGCTACAAAAGCAGGTTAGTGAGTTGATGGAAAAGGGGTACATAAGAGAAAGTATGAGTCCATGCGCCGTTCCGGTGATTTTGGTTCCTAAGAAGGATGGGACGTGGAGAATGTGCGTTGATTGCCGAGCCGTCAACAACATAACGGTAAAGTATCGACACCCTATTCCTCGCTTAGATGATATGTTAGATGAGTTGCATGGTTCTTGTATATTTTCTAAGATTGATTTGAAAAGTGGGTATCATCAAATTAGAATGAAAGAAGGTGATGAATGGAAAACTGCATTTAAAACAAAATGTGGGTTGTATGAATGGTTAGTTATGCCTTTTGGATTAACTAATGCTCCTAGTACTTTTATGAGATTGATGAACCATGTTTTGCGTGCTTTCATTGGAAAATTTGTAGTTGTTTATTTTGATGATATCCTGATTTATAGCAAAAACTTGGAAGAGCATTTGAAGCATTTAAAACTTGTGTTAGATGTGCTTAGAAATGAAAAGTTGTTTGCTAACCTAAAGAAGTGCACTTTTTGCACCGATAAGCTTGTGTTTCTTGGTTTTGTTGTGTGTGCACAAGGAATACAGGTTGATGAAGAAAAGATTCGTGCTATCCAAGAATGGCCAAGCCCATCTAGTGTAAGTAATGTGCGAAGTTTTCATGGACTTGCTAGTTTTTACAGGAGGTTCGTGAAAGACTTCAGTAATATAGCTGCACCGATAACCGAAGTCATCAAGAAAAATGTTGGGTTCAAATGGGGGGAAGAGCAAGAGAAGGCATTTCAATTACTCAAGGAGAAGTTAACTCATGCACCTTTACTTGCTTTACCTAACTTTACAAAAACTTTTGAAATTGAATGTGATGCTTCAGGTTTAGGTATTGGCGCCGTGCTTATGCAAGAAGGAAGACCAATTGCATATTTTAGTGAGAAGTTAAGTGGGGCTGCCTTAAACTATCCCACTTATGACAAAGAGATGTACGCATTGGTTCGAGCTTTGGAGACATGGCAGCATTACTTGTGGCCTAAAGAGTTCGTGATTCACACTGATCATGAGTCTTTAAAGCACCTTAAAGTCCAACACAAGCTGAACAAGAGACATGCACGATGGGTTGAATTCATTGAGACGTTTCCATACGTCATTCGATATAAACAAGGTAAGGAGAACATCGTTGCCGATGCACTTTCTCGAAGGTACATTCTAATCTCCACTCTTGATGCTAAGATTCTTGGTTTTGAGCATATTAAAGAATTATATCCTTTAGACCTAGATTTTAGTGAAGAGTTTGAATCTTGTGAAAAAATTGCCCATAATAAATTCTATAGGCATGAGGGGTTTTTATTTCGAGAAAATAAATTGTGCATTCCAAATTGTTCTGTGAGAGAGTTGCTTGTGAGAGAGTCACATGGGGGAGGGTTAATGGGACATTTTGGGGTAGTTAAAACATTAGTCGTTCTGCAAGAACACTTCTATTGGCCACGCATGAAACAAGATGTTGAGAGAATTTGTGGTAGATGTGTCACATGTAGGCGAGTGAAATCTAGAGTACAACCCCATGGCTTATACACACCTCTTCCAATTCCTAGTGAACCATGGATTGATATTTCAATGGATTTTGTGTTAGGTTTACCTAGGACTAAACACGGTCGAGACTCAATTTTTGTGGTTGTGGATAGATTTTCCAAGATGGCACATTTTATTCCATGTCACAAAACTGATGATGCTTCACATGTTGCTAATTTGTTCTTTAAGGAGATTGTGAGATTACATGGTATGCCTAGAACCATTGTTTCAGATAGAGATGTTAAGTTCTTGAGTTACTTTTGGAAGACCTTGTGGTGTAAGTTGGGGACTAAGTTATTATTTTCTACTACTTGTCATCCACAAACTGATGGTCAAACTGAAGTAGTAAATAGGACTTTATCTACTTTGTTAAGGGCTATTATTAAAAAGAACATCAAAACATGGGAAGAATGTTTACCACATGTTGAGTTTGCTTATAATCGTACCATTCATTCTGCTACTAAATTTTCACCCTTTGAAATTGTGTATGGTTTTAATCCTTTAACTCCTTTGGATTTATCTGCTTTACCTGTTACTGAGCGTGTTAATTTAGATGGCAAAAAGAAAGCAGATTTTGTTAAGCAGATTCATGAGAAAGCAAGGCTCAATATTGAGCGAAGAACAGAGCAATATGCAACGCAAGCTAACAAAGGGCGACGCAATATCATCTTTGAACCCGGAGATTGGGTTTGGGTACATATGCGAAAAGAAAGATTTCCTGCACAAAGGCGTTCTAAATTGCTTCCCTGAGGCGATGGTCCTTTTCAAGTTCTTGAGCGCATCAATGATAATGCCTACAAGCTAGAGTTGCCTGGTGAGTATAATGTTAGTACTACTTTCAATGTTAGTACTACTTTCAATGTTACTAAATTTATGGCTTTGGGTGATTTTAATGTTACTTTGAGCCCCGAGGAAGTTTCTGACCCTAATTTTGGGTGGAACAATGATATTAAGGATTTTAAAAAAACTATTAACGAATGTTGTCTAGTGGACCTCAGGTACACTGGAGAACAATTTACTTGGTGTAATAGAAGGTATGGCAGGGAAGATTTCTCTCAAAGAAAACTTGATAGAGCTCTGGTTAACCAATCTTGGATTGATAATCTCCCTGTTTCTTTTGCCCACTTCCATGCTCCAGGTATCTCTGATCACTCTCCCATAGTTGTTCATCTGGATAATAGATGTAAAAGGAAAGGCAGAACTTTTAAGTTCTATAATTATTGGACTAAATTGGACAATTATGGTGACATAGTTACGAATGCTTGGAACCAACATGTTAATGGGACAGCCCAATACCAAATCTGCCAAAAACTTAAAATTCTCAAGCAAGATCTCAAAAAGTTTGGTAAGGCTACCATTGGCCAAGAAAGAGTCATTGCTGATAAGGCTAGACAAGACTTAAAATTTGCCCAATCAGCTTTACTTGGAGACCCAGATAATATCTCTTTTATTGACAATCAAAAAAATTGTTTAAAAAATTTTCAAGAAGCTATTTGGATCGAAGAAGAAATTCTAAAACAGAAATCTAGATTACAATGGTTGGAGGCTGGAGATAAAAATTCTAAATATTTCCATATGTCAATTGCTGCTAGAAGGAACATGAAAAGGATTCTTATCCTTGAAAAACCTGATGGGAGCCTCACTACTAACTGTGAGGATGCTAAAGAAGAAGCTGTTAGGTATTTTAAAACTTTGCTTGGAACTCCCTCTCACCATTCTTACCCTGGTAAAGAAGCCCTCAGGACTTTTGTTCATAAAAGAATTCCTATGGAGCTTCTGCCAGATTTGGATAGGATTCCTTCTGATTCTGAGATTAAAACTGCCTTTTGTAGCATGCACAGTAATAAAGCCCCTGGCCCAGATGGCTATAACTCTTATTTTTTTAAGGACTCTTGGGCTATTACTGGCCCTTCCATATTAGCTGCTATTAAAGAATTTTTTCAAACTGGTGAACTTCTTAGGGAGTCTAATACCACTCTTATTGCGCTGATCCCTAAAGTGCCTAACCCTTCCAAGATGGGAGATTTTAGGCCTATTTCCTGCTGTAATACAATTTATAAGTGTATTTCCAAAATTATTGCTAGTAGGCTCCAATTGATCCTCCCTGACTTGGTGGATCAAGCACAGTCTGCTTTTATCAAAGGTAGGAAGATCTGTGATAATGTCTTGCTGGCTCAAGATCTTCTTAGGGACTACCATAAACCTTTGGGTAAGGCTAGAGTGGCAGCTAAAGTGGATATTATGAAGGCCTATGATAGTGTTAGTTGGGAATTCCTTCTTGATATTTTGGATATTCTGGGCTTCCCCCCCAATTTAAAGAAATGGATCTATGCTTGTATCACTACCCCTAAATACTCTATTAATTTTAATGGTGAATCTGTGGGGTTTTTTGAGGGTGCTAAGGGCCTTAGGCAAGGGGACCCTATGTCTCCTTATTTGTTTGTCCTTGTTATGGATACCCTTAGTCAATTACTCCACCATAATATTAATAATATGCCTTTTAACTACCATTGGAAATGTGAGAAATTACACATCTCTCACCTTTGCTTTGCTGATGACCTTCTCATCTTTTTTGCTGGAGATGTGGAAGGTGCCACTCTGATTAGGCATACTCTCGACCAATTTTTTCTCTTTACTGGCCTTCAAGCTAATAATGCCAAGAGTTGTCTCTTTTTCTCTAATGTCGATGTTGATGTTGCTGATAGCATCTTGACCACTTTAAACTTTGTGAAAGGCAATTTGCCCATTAGGTATCTTGGAGTTCCTTTAATCACTTCTAAACTTAAAAAGCAAGACTGTGAGGAATTGGTTAATAAAATTTGTGCTAGAGTTAACTCCTGGAAATCCAAATTTTTGTCTTATGCTGGTAGAGCTCAACTTATTAATTCTGTTTTGTCAGGTATCCAACTTTATTGGTCTGGTATGTTTGTGCTTCCCAAAGGAGTTCTCAAGCAAGTTGCTCAAACTATGTCCAGATTTCTTTGGGCTGGTAACACTGATAGTCGCTATGGTGCCAAAGTTGCTTGGGATAAAGTTTGTAGACCCAAAAAAGAAGGAGGGTTGGGGTTTAAAGACATCTACTTAACTAATACTGTTTTGAACCTCAAGCATATCGGAAATCTTTTAGATCCTTCTAATCAATCCATATGGCATAAATGGGTCCATGTCTACATGATTCGTAACAAAAGTTTTTGGCAGGCCAAAGTCCCTTCCCAATGCTCTTGGTATTGGAGAAAATTATTGAAACTTAGACAAGTTGCTAAACCTTTACTCTTCCATAGAGTTGGTAATGGTGATCATACTTTTCTTTGGTTTGATAATTGGCTCCCTTTGGGTCCTTTGTTAGACAAATTTTCTAATAGAATTGTTTATGATGCTGCGATTAATATTAATGCCAAAGTTAGTGCTATTATTAGAAATGGGGAATGGGTCTGGCCTGGCTCTCACTCTATTGAACTTGATGAGGTTAGAACCAGCTTGTCCTCCTTCCACCAGCCTTCCGAAACTACGGACTCTGTTTGCTGGACTGTTACTCCCACGGGAATCTTTAACGTATCCCTCATTTGGAATCATTTGAGGGATCACGCACCTACTGTCCCTTGGCATAATATAGTGTGGTTCAAAGGAGGTACCCCTAGACAGAATGTTATCCTCTGGCTTGCAGCCCAAAATAGGCTCTCTACCCATGATAGAATTTCTGCTTTTACCCCTGGTCCTCTTGCTTGTTTGCTTTGCCACTCTCAAATGGAAACTCATAATCATTTGTTTTTTGCTTGCCCTTACTCCTCATTTGTTTGGCAGGAACTTATGCTTAGGTGTGGTTTGACTTGGAACAGGCATTGTTGGAGTGATACCTTGGTTTGGATGGATCAGCACCTTAAAGGAAAGCAAATTCATCATCAAATACCTAAGATTTGCTTGGGAGTTACTGTGTATGGCCTATGGAAAGAAAGGAACAACAGGATCTTCAAGCATTCCTTTTGTCCTAGAGAAATCACCCTTGAGAACTTTATCTCCCAAATTAATATTCTTATTAGGATTAAATGGAAGCATCATACTTCTTTGGATACTATTATCAGCAAGTGGACTTAGTGCCCCTTGTCTTGTTTTTTTTTAGAATGGCCATCTTGCTTTGATTTTGTTGGGGCTCTACCAGGTCTTGTTTTTTGTAGCTTGCTTTGCTACTGTTGGCTTGTATAGGTGATGTATTTTCTTGGTTGGGTGGGTTACCCTCTTTGCGTTTGCTCTAGAGAGTCCCCCTTCCCACGTTGCTTTGCTTCCTAAGCTTGTTTTCTTTTGTTCTCGTTGTATATCCTGGGGTATGCCCCTTGTACTTTTGTACATCCTTTTTTTGGAATTTATTTACCCTTTTTCCGAAAAAAAAAGATTTATCTCCTTTTGATGTAGGTGACGATTTGAGGACAAATCCTTTTCAAGAGGAGGGGAATGATGAGAACATGGCGGCTAGCACAAGGTAATGATGAGAACATGGCGGCTAGCACAAGGTGGAATGCGGACCCGAACCACGTGCCAATTGGTCCGGTTACAAGGGCGCGAGCAAAGCGGTTCAAGGACAATCTCATTGGGCCGGTTCAACAAATTTGGGTTGAGACTAATCTGAGTGGCCCAAAGGAGGATACTAGTGATCCACAAGGCTGGGTGTCCATGATTCAAGCTATAGAATAAATTATAGGCTTGCATGCCAACTTAGGGACTTTTTATATTCATTAATTTCCTTTTATTTTAGTTTGGGGTGAATTATATTGGGCTATAATATTCCGTAGGTTTAAAAGGGCCCAACTTTAAGGCTCAGCTATTTTAACAGTTTTAGGGTTTGTAATATTAGGTTTTGATCATTAATAATATTGTGAGAGTTTTCTCTTTGGTTCTTTGAAGAACTATTCGAACTTATCAGATTTACTCTGTGGCGTTCATACCTTGACTTATCAATCGAGTTTTCCATCCTTGATTGTGGCGTCTCCATCCTTTATACCAAGGTTCGCATCTGTTATAGGTGTTGGGTCGCGGTTTCCATTGAATCTGACAGTAGAACGGTCCGAGACATTAATCGTGTTACGGGTTTCGTCACAATATTGGCGGGGTTCGTATCAGTTGGTATCAGAGCCAGGAAGAGGAGGTCCGTACTACATTTGATCCAAATTGTGCAAATAATTTAAATCCCACTGTGTTTATGGAAGGTGCATCTCACGCCCCCAACGGTCAAAAGGAGCCTTCCCCCACTATACAGAAAGCTGCTACGCAGCACATGGGCCGTGATGCTCTTTCCAAAAATTCCGGTACCTTGTCCACAATTGAGTGTGCGAAAGGCCTGCCACTTGCCTATCTAAATGATTTTAATAATTCCAACTACCATGTGGCCCCCGCTTCTATCCATACTAACCTTTTACCCACTGGTCACAAGCAAGACCTCCCCCCCAACGCTGCTACGCAGCACATGGGTCATTCAACCTTTTTCGGAAAAATAGGCTCCTTGTCCCCCACCCTGTCCGCTAATGGCCAGCCACCTATTTCTCAAACCGACTCAAATTTTATCACCTCCGGCGTGGCCCCATTTCCTTCATTATCCTCTGGTCACAAGCTTGACACTTCTAACTCGGTTGTTGAACCTTCTAAAAAATCCCACTTGGCCCCCGCTACTGCCCGAATTCACTGCCTTTCTGATGAGAATCAAGGAAGCACTTAATGGGTTGAATTGGGCTGATTATAAAATGGAGAATCCAATGAACAAACTCCCAACTACCAACTATAAAACATAAATAGCCATATCTTGGAAGTTATATTCAGCCCATTATTCTTCCACATGCATAAATATGATTAGGAAATATAATCAGCCCTATCTTCTTCAAATATATGCTCAATTAATAAGATCAACCCAAAAAAAATGCCACCTTGATCTTCTTGGATTCTCCATTTTATAATCAGCCCAATTCAGCCCATTAAGTGCTTCCTTGATTCTCATCACTTTCCGCTGGTCAAGAGCAGATTACTTCATCTACCCAAAATCCCATAAAAAACCTTGAGTCAGTTAACATCTCTCATGTGCTACAATCCAACTCCAAAAACCAGAATCCCAGTTGGGTTTCCTTATTACAGCCCAAAATTGCTCCCAATTGTAAGGTTAATTATATTCAACCACTCTGGAACAACAACCGTATTAAAATTCGAATACCTAAAGAGGTTGGTGAGATTGGTAGTAGAGCTTGGGAGAACACATTGGTGGGCTACTTTATAGGAAGGAAGCTCCCCTACACCCTGGTTAAGAATTCTACAACCAGACTATGGGGTAAATTGGGCCTTAATGACATGTTAGCCACTGAGTCTGGGTACTTCTTCTTCAAATTTAATTCTAAAGAAGAAAGTGAAGCTGTTTTGGAAGGGGGTCCGTGGCACATTGCAGGACAGCCCATTATCTTGAAAAATTGGCAGCATGGTTTCGAACTAGCAAAGGAGGCTCAGGCTTTCATTCCAATCTGGGTTAACATTTATAACATTCCCCTTGAATATTGGAATGCGGAAGGCTTCAGTTATATTGCTAGTGCCGTGGGGAAACCGCTACATGTCATTATGACTGCCTCCTGCCGTAGAATTTCATTTGCCAGAATCTGTGTGGAGGTTAACGCGGAGTTTGAATTGGTTAAAGATTTTGACATAGAAATTGAAGACTCATGCAGTGGGGAAATTAAGACAATTACATTAAAGGTGGAGTACCAATGGACCCCAACTAGGTGTGCCAAGTGTAAAAAATTTGGGCACAATTGTTCTCCAGTGAATAGGGCCAATGCTAGTGCCAATCTAGCACCTGCAAACCAGTCTCTTCCAGTTAAAGAAGCAACAGAGGGCCAATGGTATTTGAAGAAAAAAGGGAAGTTGGTTTCAGAAGCACTAGTTGATCCCTCTACTTCCCATACTCATAGGGATGAGCCTTCTGCGAACCCCCAGTTTTCGTCTGGGCCAGCTACTTCTGAGGTAAGGGTTGACTCAAATCCCTCAAAATGTTCTTATTTGCCTGATGCTGAAGTTGATCCAACCATTCTAAACACAGAAGCCCCTACTTCTAATGTCATTTCCAAGATTGTTGTTTTTGATGGAACCAACCCAAAGATAACTGAGTCAGTTGTCGGGAAACTCTTGAACCAATTCTCAGTTTTAAATGAAGTTGAAACAGAGCAGGACAATATCACCAAACCTACTGTAAATCTGGATAGTGTGATGGAGTCTAAGTTTGCTGAAGTTACAGATTTGACACA
The DNA here is from genome assembly GCA_033977485.1 of Hydrangea macrophylla. Classification (NCBI taxonomy): domain Eukaryota; kingdom Viridiplantae; phylum Streptophyta; class Magnoliopsida; order Cornales; family Hydrangeaceae; genus Hydrangea; species Hydrangea macrophylla. The sequence goes on along the minus strand of CM066982.1, from coordinate 42,780,410 downwards.
AGGTGATGAGAACATGGCGGCTAGCACAAGGTAGAATGCGGACCCGAACCACGTGCCAATTGGTCCGGTTACAAGGGCGCGAGCAAAGCGGTTCAAGGACAATCTCATTGGGCTGGTTCAACAAATTTGGGTTGAGACTAATCTGAGTGGCCCAAAGGAGGATACTAGTGATCTACAAGGCTGGGTGTCCATGATTCAAGCTATAGAATAAATTATAGGCTTGCATGCCAACTTAGGGATTTTTTTATATTCATTAGTTTCTTTTTATTTTAGTTTTGGGATGAATTATATTGGACCATAATATTTCGTAGGCTTAAAAGGGCCCAACTTTAAGCCTCAGCTATTTAAACAGTTTTAGGGTTTGTAATATTCAGTTTTGATCATTAATAATATTGTGAGAGTTTTCTCTTTGGTTCTTTGAAGAATTATTCGAACTTATCAGATTTACTCTGTGGCGTTCATACCTTGACTTATCAATCGAGTTTTCCATCCTTGATTGTGGCGTCTCCATCCTTTATACCAAGGTTCGCATCTGTTATAGGTGTTGGGTCGCGGTTTCCATTGAATCTGACAGTAGAACGGTCCGAGACATTAATCGTGTTACGGGTTTCGTCACAGTATTGGCGGGGTTCGTATCAGTTGGTATCAGAGCACAGTTCTAGTCTCAGGTTTATCATATCTTTTTCGTTTCTGTTCTTATTCGTTTCTTCTGGTTCTGTTCGTATTCGTTTTTGTTTCTCTTCGTTTTCTTATTCGTTCTCGTTTTTGAACCGTATCAAAAAAAAAAAAAAAAGGTGTTCGATTACGATCTGGAATTTTGTGTTTAGGGCTTGCGAATCTGATCTGTGATTTGCTCTTGTTACTTCGTGTTTGTTCATTCTCGTGATCGTTGTTATTGTGGTTTTTTTTTCTTCTTGGAATTAGGGTTTCTGAATCAGATACGTGAACTGTGAAGTCTGCCTGATTATATTCAAGAAAAAAACAATACAAAAAAAAAAAAAAAAAAAAAAAAGAAAAGAAAAGAAAAGAAAAGAAGAGAAGAGAAGAGATCTGTAGGGGAGGAAAAAAAAAAGAAAAAAAAGAAAAGAAAAAAAGAGTACAAAAACTCGGCTTAAAATTTTATTTTTGTTTTGCGATATTTGGGGTCTAAGGAGTCCGAATCTGACCTTACTCCATAGTGTGAAAAAAATTTTCCGAAAATTCCATTTTTTGTGCTTTTGGAAACCTAGCCATCCGCGTTCGTTTTTTTCGTCGTGCTTTCAGCTTCCAAATTTGATTGGTCTAGTTTGGGTGTGGATTGTTACTGAGAAATTCTGGTCATTGTTTGAACAGTTTCATAAGAACCGAGTGAGAATTCCTACGAGTGGAAAAAGGCAAGAGTGGTGAGCACATAAGAGGGTAAAAGCCAAATTGATTTTCAGTTTAAACACGAGTGAACTTGAGTGATACATCCTAGTTGAGTGAAACACGTGAGCGAGAGTTGTGAGGTCCTGTATATTTTTTTTATCTAATCTTTGTTTTGCAGCGAAATATGGCCCATAAAGACAAAAACATTGCCGGGGAGGTTTCGGGAGAGACTGATCAGAAACTACTATTGGAGGCATTAATGGGTGAAATGAGGAGGGTATTGAGGACAGAAATGGATCAAGTCCATGAACGGTTAGATAGAGTAGAGAATGCACGTGTGGAGCAGCCACAAAACAATGCTCCTCATGGACGTAGAAGAGAGAGAGTTCAACCGAGGGGAGTGAGAGTTGAAGAAGAGGAGTATTTTTGGGAAGACTTTGACGAAGAAAATGATCAGGAGTCAATAGATAATCATAGGAGATATGGTGGTCGGGGTAGAGAAGTTAGGTTTAGAGAAGCTAGGAACCGGGAAGATAATAATTTGGGTAGTATTAAGATGAAGATTCCTTCGTTTCAAGGGAAGAATGATCCGGAAGCCTATCTAGAATGGGAGAAGAAGGTAGAATTAGTATTTGATTGCCACCATTACTCTGAGGCTAAGAAGGTAAAACTTGCTGCCATTGAATTTTCTGATTATGCTATCATTTGGTGGGATCAATTGGTGTTGAATAGGAGAAGAAATAGGGAGCGTCCAATAGAGACGTGGGAGGATATGAAAACTGTGATGAGGAAGCGGTTCGTTCCAAGCTATTATTACCGAGAGTTGTACAACAAGTTGCAAAGTTTGAGGCAAGGTAATAGGAGTGTGGAAGAATATTATAAGGAGATGGAAGTAGCTATGATTCGAGCGAATGTAGAGGAAGATCGAGAGGCTACAATGGCTAGATTCTTAGTTGGGTTGAATCGGGAAATTGCCAATGCAGTGGAATTGCAACACTATGTTGAGTTGGAGGATATGGTACACATGGCTATTAAAATTGAGAATCAACTCAAGAGGAGGGGCAGCAGCACACGTCCAAGCCAAAATCCAAGCCAAAATTCCAATACATCCGCTTGGAAATCAAATAATTGGAAAAGAGATGAGAAGCAGCCTTTGGTGAAGCCAAAAACTGAGCAAAAACAAGAAGTGACCAGCCATGGAAATCAAGGTAAATCTGATTCTTCTACTTCTAGAAATCGTGACATTAAGTGTTTTAAATGCCAAGGCAGGGGACATATAGCAAGTCAATGTCCAAATAAGCGGGTTATGGTGATGCGAGACAATGGTGAGATTGAAACCGAAGATGAAGATGACAATGAATCTGTGCCACCATTGGAGGATGCCGATGATGAAGAGTACGCTGCCCAAGGGGATTTGTTAGTGGCAAGGAGAGCTCTAAATATGCAGGTTAAGGAAGATGATGAGGCACAACGGGAGAACATCTTTCATACGAGATGTCATGTCAAAGATAAGGTGTGTAGTGTGATCATAGATGGGGGGAGTTGTACTAACGTTGCTAGCACAACTTTGGTGGAGAAATTAGGGCTGCCAACAATCAAGCATCCACGGCCTTATAAATTGCAATGGCTCAATGATAGTGGAGAAGTAAGGGTGACTAAACAAGTAATAGTTCCTTTTCGTATTGGGAGATATGAAGATGAAGTTTTGAGTGATGTGGTTCCGATGCAAGCTGGACACTTGTTGTTAGGGAGGCCATGGCAATTTGATCGACGTGTTAAGCATGATGGTTTCACAAATAAATACTCGTTCGTGCTTAATCAAAGGACAATCACCTTAGTGCCTTTGACACCGAAGCAAGTTTATGAAGATCAAGTGAGGTTGCAAAGGGAGAGTGATCAAAAGAAAGAGAGTGAACAAAAGAAAAGGAGTGAGAAAAATGAGAGGGAAAAAGAAAAGAAAAATGCAGCCATTGAGGGAAAATTAGAGGGAAACCAAAAAAAGAATTTTTATGCAAAAGCGAGTGAGATCAAACGAGCGTTGTTTTCAAATCAGCCTATGATTGTACTTTTGTACAAAGAGGCATTTTTAAACACTAACCAAATTGACTCATCTTTGCCTAGTTCTGTTGTTTCTCTTTTGCAGGAGTTTGGTGATATCTTTCCCGAGGAGGTTCCACATGGTTTACCCCCTATTCGAGGGATTGAACATCAAATTGATTTCGTGCCCGGTGCTACCATTCCAAACCGACCAGCCTATAGAAGCAATCCTGAGGAGACAAAGGAGCTACAAAAGCAGGTTAGTGAGTTGATGGAAAAGGGGTACGTAAGAGAAAGTATGAGTCCATGCGCCGTTCCGGTGATTTTGGTTCCTAAGAAGGATGGGACTTGGAGAATGTGCGTTGATTGCCGAGCCGTCAACAACATAACGGTAAAGTATCGACACCCTATTCCTCGCTTAGATGATATGTTAGATGAGTTGCATGGTTCTTGTATATTTTCTAAGATTGATTTGAAAAGTGGGTATCATCAAATTAGAATGAAAGAAGGTGATGAATGGAAAACTGCATTTAAAACAAAATATGGTTTGTATGAATGGTTAGTTATGCCTTTTGGATTAACTAATGCTCCTAGTACTTTTATGCGATTGATGAACCATGTTTTGCGTGCTTTCATTGGAAAATTTGTAGTTGTTTATTTTGATGATATCCTGATTTATAGCAAAAACTTGGAAGAGCATTTGAAGCATTTAAAACTTGTGTTAGATGTGCTTAGAAATGAAAAGTTGTTTGCTAACCTAAAGAAGTGCACTTTTTGCACCGATAAGCTTGTGTTTCTTGGTTTTGTTGTGTGTGCACAAGGAATACAGGTTGATGAAGAAAAGATTCGTGCTATCCAAGAATGGCCAAGCCCATCTAGTGTAAGTAATGTGCGAAGTTTTCATGGACTTGCTAGTTTTTACAGGAGGTTCGTGAAAGACTTCAGTAATATAGCTGCACCGATAACCGAAGTCATCAAGAAAAATGTTGGGTTCAAATGGGGGGAAGAGCAAGAGAAGGCATTTCAATTACTCAAGGAGAAGTTAACTCATGCACCTTTACTTGCTTTACCTAACTTTACAAAAACTTTTGAAATTGAATGTGATGCTTCAGGTTTAGGTATTGGCGCCGTGCTTATGCAAGAAGGAAGACCGATTGCATACTTTAGTGAGAAGTTAAGTGGGGCTGCCTTAAACTATCCCACGTATGACAAAGAGATGTATGCATTGGTTCGAGCTTTGGAGACATGGCAGCATTACTTGTGGCCTAAAGAGTTCGTGATTCACACCGATCATGAGTCTTTAAAGCACCTTAAAGTCCAACACAAGCTGAACAAGAGACATGCACGATGGGTTGAATTCATTGAGACGTTTCCATACGTCATTCGATATAAACAAGGTAAGGAGAACATCGTTGCCGATGCACTTTCTCGAAGGTACATTCTAATCTCCACTCTTGATGCTAAGGTTCTTGGTTTTGAGCATATTAAAGAATTATATCCTTTAGACCTAGATTTTAGTGAAGAGTTTGAATCTTGTGAAAAAATTGCCCATAATAAATTCTATAGGCATGAGGGGTTTTTATTTCGAGAAAATAAATTGTGCATTCCAAATTGTTCTGTGAGAGAGTTGCTTGTGAGAGAGTCACATGGGGGAGGGTTAATGGGACATTTTGGGGTAGTTAAAACATTAGCCGTTCTGCAAGAACACTTCTATTGGCCACGCATGAAACAAGATGTTGAGAGGATTTGTGGTAGATGTGTCACATGTAGGCGAGCGAAATCTAGAGTACAACCCCATGGCTTATACACACCTCTTCCAATTCCTAGTGAACCATGGATTGATATTTCAATGGATTTTGTGTTAGGTTTACCTAGGACTAAACATGGTCGAGACTCAATTTTTGTGGTTGTGGATAGATTTTCCAAGATGGCACATTTTATTCCATGTCACAAAACTGATGATGCTTCACATGTTGCTGATTTGTTCTTTAAGGAGATTGTGAGATTACATGGTATGCCTAGAACCATTGTTTCAGATAGAGATGTTAAGTTCTTGAGTTACTTTTGGAAGACCTTGTGGTGTAAGTTGGGGACTAAGTTATTATTTTCTACTACTTGCCATCCACAAACTGATGGTCAAACCGAAGTAGTAAATAGGACTTTATCTACTTTGTTAAGGGCTATTATTAAAAAGAACATCAAAACATGGGAAGAATGTTTACCACATGTTGAGTTTGCTTATAATCGTACCATTCATTCTGCTACTAAATTTTCACCCTTTGAAATTGTGTATGGTTTTAATCCTTTAACTCCTTTGGATTTATCTCCTTTACCTGTTACTGAGCGTGTTAATTTAGATGGCAAAAAGAAAGCAGATTTTGTTAAGCAGATTCATGAGAAAGCAAGGCTCAATATTGAGCGAAGAACAGAGCAATATGCAACGCAAGCTAACAAAGGGCGACGCAATATCATCTTTGAACCCGGAGATTGGGTTTGGGTACATATGCGAAAAGAAAGATTTCCTGCACAAAGGCGTTCTAAATTGTTTCCCCGAGGCGATGGTCCTTTTCAAGTTCTTGAGCGCATCAATGATAATGCCTACAAGCTAGAGTTGCCTGGTGAGTATAATGTTAGTACTACTTTCAATGTTACTGATTTATCTCCTTTTGATGTAGGTGACGATTTGAGGACAAATCCTTTTCAAGAGGAGGGGAATGATGAGAACATGGCGGCTAGCACAATGCGGACCCGAACCACGTGCCAATTGGTCCGGTTACAAGGGCGCGAGCAAAGCGGTTCAAGGACAATCTCATTGGGCTGGTTCAACAAATTTGGGTTGAGACTAATCTGAGTGGCCCAAAGGAGGATACTAGTGATCTACAAGGCTGGGTGTCCATGATTCAAGCTATAGAATAAATTATAGGCTTGCATGCCAACTTAGGGATTTTTTTATATTCATTAGTTTCTTTTTATTTTAGTTTTGGGATGAATTATATTGGACCATAATATTTCGTAGGCTTAAAAGGGCCCAACTTTAAGCCTCAGCTATTTAAACAGTTTTAGGGTTTGTAATATTCAGTTTTGATCATTAATAATATTGTGAGAGTTTTCTCTTTGGTTCTTTGAAGAACTATTCGAACTTATCAGATTTACTCTGTGGCGTTCATACCTTGACTTATCAATCGAGTTTTCCATCCTTGATTGTGGCGTCTCCATCCTTTATACCAAGGTTCGCATCTGTTATAGGTGTTGGGTCGCGGTTTCCATTGAATCTGACAGTAGAACGGTCCGAGACATTAATCGTGTTACGGGTTTCGTCACAGTATTGGCGGGGTTCGTATCACAAGGGGATATTGGTAATCTCTCTAAAAAACTTGAAGGGCAAGAGGCAAGTGCTAACAACCCTCCTAATGTGAACCATGATTCCGGGCAGATTAGTTACCCGAACTCCTTCTTCCAGGTTTCCAATGAGGAATCAAGCGAAGAAGAAACACAATCGGACCAAGTGCCACCACATAAACAATATTTGGTTTCTGCTAGCCCCAAGCTCTCTCCAGGCCAATCCAATAAACAGAAGAACAAAATCAGTGGTTCTTCAGGTAAGAATAAATGCACCTCCAAACGTCATTAATGAATATTAGTTGCTGGAACATTAGAGGGCTTAACGGGTCCGATAAACAACATGAAATTTCTAAGCTAGTGGCCAATCACAATATCGATATTATTTTTTTTTCGGAAAAGGGTACAATAAATAAAAAGCCAAACGGCACTGTACAAGATACAAGGGGCAAACCCCAGGATATACAATGAGAGGAAAAAGCATCAGGAAGATGCACCTAGGAGAGGAATACCAACTCCCAAGGCTTGGTGAAAAAACCACCTAACAAAACAACATTGCCAACCAAGAAAAAACAGAGGCAGCCAAACCCAAACACAAAACCAAAAAACAAATTATCTCCACCTAGCTAGTAGCCGAGGTAAGATGGGGTTATTTCGCCATTTGATTTGAATCTGGATAGAAATTTGTTGGGTAATCTCGTGAAGAATTTTGTCCTTCGTCTTAACTTCAGCTTTGAAAGTACGAGCATTTCTTTCCATCCATATGCTGTAGACCGCCATCCCAAAACACATTTTTGATATTGTATGATGTGGAGTATTCTGCTTCCATATTCTAGCTGCCCATTCAACCAGTGAGCTCCAATTTAAGGCTGGGTTGGGAGTCTCCAAAATCCGTAAAACACCCTGCCAAATAAAAGAGGAGAATGAGCACTCAAAGAATAAGTGGTCATGGTTTTCCATAGCTTTATGGCATAAGACACATGCCAATGGACCTGGAGTATACATGAAAATTCTATCATGGGTAGAGAGTTTATTAATAATTGCCAGCCATGTAATAAAGCTATGCCTAGGAATGTTACCTGGGAACCAGGCAAGTTTATACCAAGGAACTTTAGGACCACACTCCCTAAGGTGTTCCCAAGTATGTGCAAAATTATACTTACCATTAGGAGAGATACACCAAGTCACAGTATCAGGGTTGCCCACAGGAGGAGGAATGCTATGCATATTGTCTCTGATTTCCCTAAGCTCAAGAGTGTTGGTTCTGGGCCATTGCCAATCCCCATTAACAATAATATCACTAACTTTGGCATCAAGAGGAATAGCTGCATCATAGGCTACCCTAGGCCCAAACTTATCTAAGAGAGGGCCTAGTGGGTGCCAATTATCATACCATAAGAAGGTACCACATCCATTACCAATCTTGTGTTTTAACATAGGTTTAACCATATCCCGAAATTTAAGAAGTTTCCTCCAATACCAGGAACATTTGGAAAGACAATATCGATATTATGGGTATTGTGGAGACTAAAGTGAGAATCCCTAACCAAAATAATATTCAAAAGCAAATCCTTCCGAATTGGAACTTTATTACTAATAGTCAACCGGATTCTGTTGATAGAATTTGGGTAGGTTGGAACCCTAATAAAGTTACTTTAAATGTGTTACAATGTACTAGGCAAGTAATCCATGTCAGTATTGAATCTTTAGACCATAGGCTAATTTTTGAGGCTTCCTTTATTTATGGATATAACTCTATCCAAGGTAGACGTCCTCTCTGGTCTATCTTGAGAAATATCGCAGCTACTATTGGTGATACCCCCTGGATTAGTCTCGGGGACTTTAACTTCGTTTTAAACTCTAATGAAATCTTTGAGGGTAATCCAGGGAGAGACCAAGGTGCTGTGGAATTTAATGATCTTGTGAATGCTATTTGTCTTGTAGATCTTAGATTTACAGGTGTTTTTTTCTCTTGGAGCAATCGGCAATTTGATTCGGCTCAGTTTACCAAACGGAAGCTTGACAGAGCTCTCATTAACCCTGGATGGTTGGACAAGTTTCCTACAGCTTTTGTAGAGTTTCTTCCCCCTGGTATCTCTGATCACTCCTGTATTGTTATCAATATTTCCCCCCCTATTTGGAACAAAGGTAAGCCTTTTAAGTTCTACAATTATTGGACTGAGATGTAGAATTTTACTCCAACTGTCTGCACTGCTTGGGCTAAGGCAATTGCTGGGTCCTACCAATTCCAACTTGTTCATGCTTTAAAAAATCTAAAAGGAGAGCTAAAAAAGCTTTCTAAGAACTCTTTAGGGAAAGAAATAATTAATGCTAATAAAGCCCGGGAAGACCTTTGGGCTTACCAAAGGCAGCTTGATGAGGATCCTAGTGATACTTCCCTTAGAGTCCTTGAAAAAAAGCTCATGGGGGAATTCTTAAAAGCCATTCACATAGAAGAAGAAGTTATGAGACAAAAATCTAGAATCCAATGGCTATCAGCGGGTGATAAAAACACTGCTTACTTTCACAATTCTGTTAAAAATAGAAGGAACCATAAAAGAATTGTGTCACTGGTTAAACCTGATGGTACGACGACCACTAATGAGGGAGAAGCAAAAAATGAAGCTCTTAGATATTTTGAAGCCATGCTTGGCACTCCTGCTTCTAACCCCTATCCTGGTATTAATGAGCTAAGGAAAGTCATCCATAAGCGCATTCCCACTAATTTATTTAATCTTATGGATGACATTCCAAGTGATGAGGAAATTAAAGAAACTATTATGAGTATCCATAGTAACAAAGCCCCAGGTCCTGATGGTTATAATGCTCATTTCTTTAAGGAAACTTGGACCACCACTGGTACTTTAGTTACCAAAGCTGTCAAAGAATTTTTTTTCTTCGGGTCAATTGCTTAGAGAGTCTAATGCTACCCTCATTGCTCTCATACCCAAGATTCCTAACCCTTCTATGATGAGTGATTTTAGGCCTATCTCATGTTGTAATACAGTCTACAAATGCATTTCCATTTTCATTTTCATTTTCATTTGGTAGGACTTAATGAATAGGTGTGGGCTGACATGGAACAGGACTGATTGGAATACTACAGTGCAATGGATGTCACAACAATGGAAGGGGAAGAAAATCCAGCAAGCCATTCCAAAAATTTGTCTTGGGGTCACCGTCTATGGCCTGTGGAGGGAAAGGAACAACCGTACATTCAGTGGCACATCTACTCCAAAAGAACAACTGCTGCAAAACTTTATCTCTCAAATTAATCTCCAGATTAGGTCCAAGTGGAAACCTCATCCTCAGCTTGAAACCTTTGCATCACCCTGGACATAGATTCCTGAGTTGGGATGTTTCTCCATTGTTTTGTCACTTTTGTTGTTTTATTGTGCTTTCATGCTTTTGGGTTTGATTTGTGATACCCACATTTGTTGATTGTTTTCTTTTTGTTGGTGGTCTTTCTTGCCACTAGTCCTCCAGGTGATTTGTAATTTGTAGGTTAAATTGGTTTTGTGTTTACGCCTTATATGGATTTTTGTGGTTTTCTTGGCCACCTGTCCTTATGCTATGTGCTTTGTTGTCTATCCTGGGGTATGCCCCTTGTACATTTGTACATCTTTTTTTGGATATATTTACCATTTTCCGAAGAAAAAAAAAACAAATGCATTTCCAAAATTATTTCTAAGAGGCTCCAAGAAGTTTTACCTACCCTTGTTGATAATGCCCAATCGGCTTTTATTAAGGGTAGAAAAATTAGTGACAATGTTCTTCTTGCCCAGGATCTCATGCGGGACTATCATAAGCCTTCTGGTCACCCTAGAGCTGTGGCTAAAGTTGACCTTATGAAAGCTTATAATAGTGTTAGTTGGGAATTTCTGCTTGATCTTCTTGATGTTCTTGGTTTCCCTCCTAAGATGCAAGGCTGGATTAGAGCGTGTGTTACGAGTCCTAAATACTCTATTAATTTTAATGGGGAATCTATAGGATACTTTGAGGGTGCTAAAGGCCTTAGGCAAGGAGATCCTATGTCTCCCTACCTTTTTGTGCTTGTTATGGATACTCTTAGCCAACTAATTCAACATAACATCCAGAGAACGCCTCTATTTAAATACCATTGGAGATGTGAAAAGCTTAAAATATCCCACCTGTGTTTTGCTGATGATCTCCTTTTGTTTTTTTATGGTGATGTTAACTCTGCCTTGGTTATTACTAACTCTCTGAGACAATTTTATGATTTTACTGGACTTCAGGCTAATACTAGCAAGAGCTGCCTGTTTCTTGCAAGAGTCGAGGAGAACACTTCCAATGCAATTCGTTTGAGCCTCCCTTTTACTCTTGGTTCTCTCCCTCTGAAGTACCTTGGGGTCCCCTTGATCACCACTCGACTTAAGAAGGGTGATTGTAATGATCTCATCCAGAAGATTGGCTTGCGGATCACTTCATGGACCTCTAAATTTCTTTCCTTTGCGGGAAGGCTTCAACTTATTCAATCTGTTCTTGCAGGGATACAGAATTATTGGACATCCATGTTTATTCTTCCTAAAAGTGTTCTTAAGCATATTGATAGTTTAATGAGTAGGTTTCTTTGGACAGGAGGAATTGAAAGGGCCCATGGTGCCAAAGTTGCTTGGGATATAGTCTGTAGACCTAAAATGGAAGGGGACTTGGACTTAAAAATCTTACTCAAATAAACCAAATTCTTAATTTGAAACATATCTGGTCCATTTTTACTTTGAAAAATAATTCCCTTTGGGTGCAATGGATACATACTTATATGTTAAAAGGGAAAAGTTTTTGGGAAGTTAAGTCGCCCTCTCAATGTTCTTGGTATTGGAGAAAGCTCCTTAAGCTTAGGACCATGGCTAGACCAATGCTTAAGCATAGGATTGGTAATGGTTGTGACACTTTTCTTTGGTATGATAATTGGCACCCAATAGGGCCTATTTTGGATAGACTTGGTATGCGTGTACAATATGATGCTGCTATTCCCCTTAACGCTAAAGTGTCTAGTGTCATTGATGGCGGGGAATGGAATTGGCCTCAAACTAACACTCTTGAGTTAATGGATTTAAGAGGCCAATTACATTCCTTACCTCTTCCATCTGCTTATAGTGATGTGGTGCAATGGTTACCCTCTCCTAACAAATTGTTTTCTTCTACTATTACTTGGGACCATGTTAGAACTCATTATCCTAAAGTTCCCTGGTCTCGTCTTATATGGTTTCCGGGTAATATACCTCGCCATAGTTTTATCTCATGGGTGGCTATTCTTCACCGATTATCTACGCATGATAGAATCTATACCTATACCCCGGGCCCACTTGCATGTGTACTTTGCCATAAAAATTTGGAATCCCACGATCATCTTTTCTTTAATTGCTCTTATTCTTCTTTTGTGTGGCAGGGGGTTCTTAATAGGTTGGACGTTACTTATTCTGCCACCTCATGGGATGCCTTGGTGATTTGGGCAGCGGACAAGTGGAAAGGAAAGACTCCTAGACACATTATGCCTAAAATGTGTCTAGGCTTGGTTATCTACAACATTTGGAAAGAAAGAAATGCCCGGAGTTTCAAACTTGAAGATAAACCTAAGGAAGATTATTCCAAGAGATTTGTACCCAGATGTCCCAGCAAATTCTAGCTAGATGGAAGAATGACCCTCATCTTCCCTTGTACATCGCTAGATGGAATGTTACATATTAGTGATTTTGCATTTTCTATATTCTTTGTGTGTCGGAGGTAACATGTTCTGACTAGTGCTGCTTGCTTTCCCTTTGCTTTCCCTTGGCTTGGTTAGTTAGGTGAGTTAGTTTAGGTTCTTTGTCTTTTTTGTTTAGGAAGGGGCATTATCTTGGTTTTGGCTTAGATAACTCCTCTTCCTTGTTGCATTTCTTTGATGCACTTTTGTGCGCTCATTGTATATCATGGGGTATGCCCCTTGTAGATTGTTAGTGCCGCTTGGCTTTTTCTCTTTATTAACCCTTTTTCCGAAAAAAAAAAAAAAACCAAATGAGTTTATTCCCAAGGACCATAGGGGATGCAACTCTAACATGGTCCCAAATATGATAAAACTTGTAATTTCCATTTAGGGATGTAGTCCATATACCATCCGGTAAGTCAGAGGGTTTATACATATCAGATAAGAGGTTGCGAACTTCATTTAAACCTATGGAATTAGACCCAGGCCAGATCCAATCGTGGTCCCTTATAATGGATGCTACTTTAGCATAGGTATCTATAGCAGCATCGTATGCAATTCGATTAGTATACTTTTTAAACAGAGGGCCACATGGGAGCCAATTGTCGAACCAAAGGGAGGTATGTAGACCATTACCAATTTTATGTCTTAGTAAAGGTCTAGCAACTTCCCTAAGTTTTAACAACTTTCTCCAATACCAAGAGCATTGGCTAGGAAGTTTAACATCCCAAAAACTTTTAGACTTTATCATGTACAAATGTACCCAATCTCTCCAAAGGGATTTATTTCTAGGGTCAAGAAGGTTACCAATGTGTTTTAAATTAAGAATAGTATTGGTGAGGAAAACATCTTTAAATCCCAATCCACCCTCCTGCTTAGGTTTACACACTTTAACCCATGCAATTTTGGCACCATGTCCCTTCTCAGTTGTACCGGACCAAAAGAATCTCATTAATGCTTGATCCACCTGTTTGAGGACACATTTTGGGAGAATGAACATCCCAGACCAATATTGTTGGATCCCCAACAAAACGGACTGAATGAGCTGAGCCCTACCTGCATAAGATAAGAACTTAGATTTCCAGGAATTGACTCTAGAGCAAATTTTATTGACAAGATCAACACAATGAACTTTCTTTAATTTTGTGGTGATTAGGGGAACTCCAAGATATCTCATTGGAAGAGTTCCCTCAGAGAATTGGAGTTCCTCCTTAATTCCAAGAGCCTCATGGTCTTCAAGCCCAGAAAAGAAAACACAACTTTTATTGTTATTAGCTTGAAGGCCAGAGATGTCATAAAACTGGTTTAAAGTATTTCTCACCAACTTTGCAGAGTCAATATCTCCGTTAAGGAGGATGATAAGGTCATCCGCAAAGCAGAGGTGAGAAATTTTAAGCTTGTCACATTTCCAATGATAAGTAAAGGGCTCCCTCTGGATATTGTGGGCAAGTAATTGGCTAAGGACCTCCATAATAAGAACAAACAAGTAAGGGGAAATTGGGTCCCCTTGTCTAAGGCCCTTGGCTCCATCAAAGTACCCCACAGACTCCCCATTGAAGTTAATAGAGTATCTAGGGGTGGTAATACAAGCTCTAATCCATTTTTTTAAGTTTGGAGGAAAACCAAGAACTTCAAGTAAATCAAACAAAAATTCCCAATTCACACTATCATAGGCCTTCATAAGGTCAACTTTGGCAGCAGTTCGAGGCTTACCACCATTTTTATGGTAATCTCTTAACAAATCTTGGGCCAAAAGGATATTATCACTAATTTTCCTACCCTTAACAAAAGCAGATTGGGCTTGGTCAACAATGGAGGGAAGGATTGCCTGAAGCCTCTTAGCGATAATTTTAGAGATACATTTATAGACAGTGTTACAGCAAGAAATGGGCCTAAAGTCCCCCATCCTAGATGGATTAGGGACTTTAGGGATAAGGGCTATAAGTGTAGCATTAGATTCTCTTAGCATTTCCCCCGATTGAAAGAACTCCTGAATTGCATCAATGACTGAAGGCCCAACAGTAGACCAGGACGTTTTAAAGAAATGAGCATTGAAACCGTCATGGCCAGGGGCTTTGTTCACATGCATACTAAGGAACGTATCAGTTATTTCTGTATTAGTGGGGATTCTATCCAGCTCTTCTTTGATATCCTCAGGAATACGTTTGTGGATAACAGTACTAAGGACCCCAATACCAGGGTACTGGTTATTTGCAGTAGTACCGAGTAAATCTTTAAAATGCCTAACTGCTTCAGATTTGGCTTCCTCAAGATTAGTTGTAAAAGTGCCATCAGGTTTTTCTAGCTTGAAAATCCTTTTACAGTTTCTTCTGCTTTTAATATGTTGAAAAAAATATATAGAGTTTTTGTCACCAACTTCTAACCATTGCACTCTAGATTTTTGCTTTAAGGTTTCTTCCTCAATCCAAATAGCTTTAAGGAAATCAGACATACACTGTTTCTGTTTTGAGATGAGGGTGGAATTCTGAGGATCATTAAGTAGCACAAAATGAACACTTTGGAAAGCCTCCCTTGCTCTATCAGCTAAAACCTTTTCTTTACCAACATACCTATTGCTAAGGATTTTTAGGTCATGTTTAAGCAATCTAAGTTTGTGACATAATTGATATTGAGCTGTACCACTATAGGGGTATGCCAAGCATGAAAGACAGTGCCAGAATAATTTTCAAGTTGGGTCCAATAATTGAAAAACTTGAAAGCCTTTCCCTTTCTCCTAGCATTCTTATCAAGATAGAGAACAAGAGGAGAATGGTCAGATATACCTGGGCTCTGAAAATGTACATAAGAGTCATGAAAAGAATCCAACCAAGTTTGATTTACCAGAGCCTGATCCAATTTCCTTTGAGTATAATCTGGTCTGCCATACCTTCTGTTGCTCCAAGTAAAGAATTCCCCCAAGTACCTCAGGTCAGATAAGCATAAGGAATCTACAACTTTATTGAAGTCAGTGATATCAGAGTCAAGAACAAAGTCAGTGCTAGAGACTTCATTAGTATTTAAAACCACATTGAAATCACCAAGAAAAATTTGGTTAACATTAGAGTTAGGATTGTAAGTAGACATCATCTCAGACCAAAGTTCCCTCCTATCCTGACCTGTATTAAAACCATAAATAAAAGAAGCTTGAAATTGAAAACTAAGGTCATCATTTTCAATATTAACTCAAGTTGGGGAGAACATCTAAGTATAGTAATGCTAACTTTATCAGGATTCCACCCTAGCCAAATTCTGCCCACAGATCCAGGGGTGCTGTTGGAAAAGAAATTCCAATCTTTGAAAATTTTTCTTCTGATTTTATCCTCATTTGAGTATCTAACTTTGGTCTCAGTGATACAAAGGATATCAATATTATTCTCGGAAATAAATTTAGCAACCTCAGAATGTTTAAAGGGAAGGTTGAGGCCCCTAATGTTCCAAGTGCTTATTATCATTAAAAATGATTGTGTGATTGTTTCCTTTTACCTGAAGAACCAGAGTTTTTGTTCTTCTTACGGTGAGCCTTACCAGAGCTATGGTGCATGCCAAAAGGAGTCGTCAGATAGGGATCCTTATGCAAGGCGTTCTTGTCAACTTCAGTATGAGATCCCGAGGATGCACTATCAGGAAGGAGAATATCCTCTGCATATCCTGAGGGACTTGGTTCCTTAGTAGGAGTGGACTGGACTATAGAATCAGAGTTGAGTGATAGTTGCAATGTGGAGCCTGTGGGCCCTGTGGAGCCTGTGGGAAGAGGCCGAAGGGGATCCTTGTGCATGACTTCCACATCATCACCTGTATAAACTCCCTGAGCAGCTTCACTAGGATTAATGGAAAGTGTATCTTCCTTTGACTTATCAATAGAAGGGGTTTCAAGGATAGGTTCAGTAATCTCCCCAACATATTCAGAATTTTCAGTAGTTCCCAACACATCAAATAAATTGTTCTGTGCAATAGTAATACCCGATTTCCCCTTAGCAAGACCTGAAATATTGGGGATAACATATCCCTTAGGAACACGATGAATGGTTGGGTCAGCAGCAACAAATTTACCTTTCTGTTTAGTTTTCCAATCTCTTTCATCACCATTAGTACTAGTGGTCTCATTATGATCAAGTTTAGAAGAGGGAGGGAGGCCTACAGTAATCTCAGCATTGGAATTGTTTCCATTAGAGCTTGTTTTCCAACCTCCTGAATCCCCTTTAGTATTGGTGCCATCTCCCTTTGGGTGGACTTGAGCTTTTGGTAACTTAGAACAATCATGTCCAAATCTTGAACATTTGGCACACCAAATGGGGGTCCGGTATTCAACTGGGAGGACAATCTGTTCCATTTCACCACTAATGGGATCTTCAAACTCAATAATCAACTCCCTGAGGATCTCATCCTTAGCATTTATTTCAATACAAATCCTGGCAAATGAGATTCTCCTGCAAGTTGTTGTGACCCTAGCAACATGTAGGGGTTTTTCCAATTGCACTAGCAAAATATAGCTTAATCCCGTGGGATTCCAATACTCAAGAGGGATGTTTTTTTTTTTTTTCCGGAAAAAGGGTTAATTAGAAAGAAAAAGCCAAACGGCACTATACAAAATTACAAGGGGCATACCCCAGGATATACAAAAGGCACAAAAAAGCATTAGACAATGCACAAGGATGGAGAAATAACAAAGCTAAAGCCAAGTTATGTCTTCATCCAAAATAACCAACTCAAATAAAATCAAACCAAATCAAATCAAACCAAGAGTCAAGCAAATCATGAAGGCCTAATCGCAAAGGTCAATAAGACCAAAATACAAAAAGGTACACAATGTACACAATAACAGAAAAATCCACGAAACCACACTGGGAATCACTATGTAGTGTCTGTCCAACTTCCAATGTATTGGAGAAGGTGAGGGTCATTCTTCCACTGCACTTGTATTTGTTGGGAGATATGGAGACAGACCTCCTGAAATATTCTTTCCTTAGGTTTCTCTTCAAATTTGAAGCTCCGAGCATTCCTCTCCTTCCAAATGCTATATGTAACCCGTCCTAGGCACATTTTAGGAATAATGTGCCTGGGAGTCTTCCCTTGCCAATTTCCTGCTGCCCAACTAACAAGAGCATCCCAAGAGGAGACTGTATATGTGATTCCCAACCTGTTTAGTACCCCCTGCCATATAAAAGAAGTATAAGAGCAATTAAAGAATAAATGGTCATGAGATTCCAAATCCTTGTGGCAAAAGACACAGGCTAATGGTCCCGGTGTGTATGTAAATATTCTATCATGTGTGGATAACCTATGGAGGATAGCCAACCATGAAATAAAACTATAGCGTGGGATGTTCCCCGGGAACCAAATAAGGTGATGCCAAGGGACTTTAGGGTAGTGAGCGCGGACATAGTCCCAAGTTTTAGCAGAGGAAAACACCTTATTAGGAGAAGGCAACCATTGAACCACATCACTAGATGTCGAGGGAGGTGGTAAGGAATGTAATTGGCCTCTTATTTCCAGTAAGTCAATAGTGTTAGTAGAAGGCCAACTCCATTCCCTTCCATTAATAACATCTGAAACAGTAGCATTAAGAGGGATAGCAGCATCATATTGGACACGCATCCCAAATCTATCAAGAATTGGGCCCATAGGATGCCAGTTATCATACCAAAGGAGGGTTTCATACCCATTGCCAATCCTATGTTTAATCATAGGTCTGGCCATAGACCTTAGCTTAAGGAGCTTTTTCCAATACCAAGAGCATTGAGAGGGGGCCTTGACTACCCAAAAACTCTTTCCTTTTAACATGTAATGGTGTATCCAATCAACCCATAGGGAACTATTTTTAGAAGTAAAAATAGACCAGATATGTTTAAGATTTAAAATATGGTTCAATTGAGTGAGATTTTTAAGGCCAAGACCCCCTTCCTTCTTAGGCCTACAAACTACATCCCAAGCTACCTTGGCACCATGGGTCTTATCAGTTCCCCCAGTCCATAAGAATCTACTCATAAGCCTATCAATATGTTTTAAGACACTCTTAGGAAGAATAAACATGGCACTCCAGTAATTTTGTATCCCTGCAAGGACAGATTGGATAAGTTGCAGCCTGCCCGCATATGAAAGAAATTTAGCTGTCCAAGAAGTAATTCTTGAGCTGATTTTGTGAATGAGATCATCACAATCTCCCTTCTTAAGTCTAGTGGTTATCAAAGGAACGCCAAGATACTTCAGAGGAAGGGATCCAAGGGTAAATGGAAGGTTTTGGCGGATAGCATTGGACGTATTCTCCTCTATTCCAGCAAAAAATAAACAACTCTTACTAGCATTGGCCTGCAGGCCTGTAAAATCAAAAAATTGATTCAAAGAATTAGTCATAACCATTGCAAAATTCGCATCACCATAAAAAAAAAAGGAGATCATCAGCAAAACAGAGGTGTGAGATTTTGAGTTTCTCACATCTCCAATGGTATTTAAAATGTGGTGTTCTTTGGATGTTATGATGGATCAATTGGCTAAGGGTATCCATAACTAGAACAAACAGATAAGGTGACATTGGGTCACCTTGTCTAAGGCCCTTGGCCCCCTCAAAGTACCCAATAGATTCCCCATTAAAGTTTATAGAGTATTTAGGACTAGTAATGCAAGCTCTAATCCAGCCTTGCATCTTGGGAGGAAAACCAAGAACATCAAGAAGATCAAGTAAGAATACCCAACTAACACTATCATAGGCTTTCATAAGGTCAACTTTAGCTGCAGCTCTAGGGTGGCCATAAGGCTTATGATAGTCCCTCATGAGATCCTGGGCAAGAAGCACATTGTCACTTATTTTCCTTCCTTTAATAAAAGCAGATTGAGCATTATCAACAAGAGTGGGTAAAATTTTTTGAAGCCTCTTAGAGATAATTTTAGAAATGCATTTGTATACCGTATTACAACAAGCGATAGGCCTAAACTCACTCATTTTAGAAGGGTTAGGAGTCTTGGGGATGAGGGCAATAAGGGTGGCATTAGATTCTTTTAACAATTCACTTGAAGTGAAAAATTCTTTGACAGCTTGGGTAACTAATTGTCCAGTGGTGGTCCAAGTTTTTTTGAAAAAGTGAGCATTATAACCATCAGGACCTAGAGCTTTGTTACTATGGATACTAAAGATAGCTTCCTTTATGTCATCATCACTGGGAATGTCATCCATAAGTTTAAGTAAATCAGTGGGTATACGCTTATGGATGACTTTCCTCAATTCGTTAATTCCTGGGTAAGGGTTAGAGGCAGGGGTGCCAAGCATGGATTTAAAATATCTTATAGCTTCAGTTTTGGCTCCCTCCTCGTTAGTGGTTTTACAACCATCAGGTTGGACAAGGGACACAATTCTTTTGTGGTTCCTTCTATTTTTAACCGAATTGTGAAAATAAGTAGTGTTCCTATCCCCGGCTTCGAGCCAGTGGATTCTAGATTTCTGTCTAATTATCTCTTCTTCAATGCGGATGGATTTTAAGAAAACACTCATAAGCTCTTTCTCAAGAGCTCGAAGAGATGTATCACTAGGGTTCTCATCTAGATCTCTTTGGCAAGCCCAAAGCTGTTCGCGAGCTTTGTTAGCTATGATTCTTTCCTTGCCTAGAGAATTCTTAGTAAGGTTTTTAAGTCAACTTTAAGATTCTTTAAGGCTTGGAATAGTTGAAATTGGGAGGTATCATCAGGACGCCTAGACCAAGCAGTATAAACAATTGTGTTAAAGCTCTCTAGATCAGTCCAATAATTATAGAACTTAAAAGGTTTACCTTTCTTATTGACAGGAGGAGCTAAATTGACAATAATAGAAGAGTGGTCAGAGATACCGGGGGGGAGAAACTCAGCATAAGCAAGAGGAAATGTGTCCAACCATCCAGGATTAATGAGAGCTCTATCAAGTTTTCTTTTGGTGAAGTGCACTGAGTCGAATTGCCGATTACTCCAAGAGAAGTAGACACCTGTAAATCTAAGATCTACAAGACAAGTGGCATTCACAAGATCATTAAATTCCATAGCCCCTTGGTCTCTCCCTGGATTTCCATCAAATATTTCGTTAGAGTTGAGGACTGTATTAAAGTCCCCAAGACTAATCCAGGGAGTATTACCAATGGTGGCTGCAATATTTCTCATAGTGGACCAAAGGTGATGAGAATCAAGGAAGCACTTAATGGGCTGAATTGGGCTGATTATAAAATGGAGAATCCAAGAAGATCAAGGTGGCATTTTTGTTTGGGTTGATCTTATTAATTGGGCATATATTTGAAGAAGATAGGGCTGATTATATTTCCTAATCATATTTATGCATGAGGAAGAATAATGGGCTGAATGTAACTTCCAAGATATGGCTATTTATGCTTTATAGTTGGTAGTTGGGAGTTTGTTCATGCTTCTATGTGTTTTTAATGAGTTAAACTACTTTTTTGTATAAGTCTATGTTAAAAAACGTGGTAGCTTTACTTCCTATGGTTGGGAGGATTTTCCAACTACTTGCATTTATTTCCTATGGTTGGAGGGTTTTTTTTTTTTTTTTTTTTTCGGAAAACGGTAAATAGATTCCAAAAAAAGGGGATGTACACATGTACAAGGGGCATACCCCAGGATATACAACAAAGCACAACGCATAAGGACAAGTGGCAAATCAAACCACTAAAATAGCCTCAACGGCCAAACGAAAATGGGACAAGACAAAACCCAAAAAAAGCAAATAAAACAAACCACAAAATGCCTCAATAGGCCAAAAAACCAAAACATGAACCAGAAAGGATCAACTTAAAGAAACAAAACAAGGTGAAAGCCATGCCAACACCAAGAAGAAAAACATCAAAGAACAAAGACCACCAAAATTAATCCCAATTTCTAAGTAAGGCTTCGAGTTGGTTGTGCCTCTTCCATTTGATCCTGATTTGAGCATTGATTTGTGAGGCAAAAATCTTCAATAAATGCTCTTTAGGAGTGGGGGCATTCTGAAAAGTTCTTCTATTTCTCTCTTTCCACAGGCCATAGATGGTAACTCCCAAGCAAATTCTGGGTATCAAATGATGAGAAGTCTTCCCTTTCCAATGTTGGATCATCCAAGTAACCGTGTTCTCCCAAGGGGTTCCATTCCACACTAAGTTACACCTCATCATCAAATCCTGCCAAATGAAATTGAAATAATTACAATCAAAGAAAAGATGCTCATGAGAGTCCATATTTTGAAGGCATAAAGCACAAGCTAAAGGACCAGGAGTAAAAGTGCAAATTCTATCCTGGGTGGCAAGTCTCCTCTGAATGGCAAGCCATAAAATAAAGTTCTGTCTAGGGGTACACATAGAATTCCAGACAAAATCATGCCATGGAACATTAGGAGTAGAAGGCCTAAGGTGGTTCCAGACATTGGAGAAGTTAAACTTTCCATTAGGAGAAGTGGTCCAAACAATTTTATCTTGCATGCCAGTAGGCTTATAAAAATTGGTCAAAGAATTCCGAACTTCATTAAGGCCAATAGAAATTGTAGATGGCCAATTCCAATCTAAATGAGAAACAATGGTTGCCACTTTAGCATTGGGAGCTATGGCAGCATCATAGGCAATTCTAGAGGTATAAACCTCAAATAAAGGCCCACAAGGGAGCCAATTGTCATGCCAAAGAGATGTATGTAAGCCATTTCCAATTTTATGTCTAATTAAAGGCCTGGCTATATTCCTGAGTTTTAAGAGCTTACGCCAATACCAAGAGCATTTACCAGGGGCTTTCACCTCCCAAATGCTTTTGGTTTTGAGCATGTACATGTGGACCCATTGCTTCCATATGGAATAATTAGCAGGATCAAGAAGGTTCCCTAAATGTTTAAGATTAAGCACAATATTAGTAATGAAAATATCCTTGAAACCGAGGCCGCCTTCTTTTTTGGGTTTACAAACTTTCGCCCAAGCAATTTTTGCACCATGGGCTTTATCTGTAGTTCCACTCCAAAGAAATCTGCTTAAACTTTGTTCCACCTGTTTTAGGACACTTTTAGGTAAGATAAACATGCCAGACCAATACAATTGAATACCAGATAAAACAGAATGGATAAGCTGAGTCCTACCTGCATAAGACAGGAATTTGGACTTCCAAGAGTTAATACGAGAGCAAATCTTAGAAATAAGCTCTTCACAATGAAGTTTCTTTAATTTAGTTGTTATCAGAGGAACACCTAAATACTTTAAAGGAAGACAACCTTTAGAAAATTGGAGTTCATTGAGCAACTCATTTGCCAAATAATCATCCATCCCAGAAAAGAAAAGACAGCTTTTAGAATTGTTGGCTTGCAAGCCAGAGATATCATAAAATTGGTTCAAAGTACGTCTAATAAGCTTAGCAGATTCTATGGTTGGAGGGTTGTTCCAATCCTATATATATCCTTTTGTATGGGCAGATTTAAAAATAATGGATTAAACACAATTTTGAAGTTGAGCTTTGCTCCTCCCCCTTGTTCTTCACAGAACACAATTTTTGACTTATCAATCAGCCTTTCGCATCTGATTGTGACGTCTTCACACACCATGACTTATCAATCAGCCTTCCGCATCTGATTGTGGCGTCTTCACAAATCTTTGGAATACCCGTGGTTTGCGTCTCTTTATAGGCGTTGGGTCACGGGTTCACTATCACAACAATCTGATTTTAGCTTTTCTGGGTAAACATGTCAATTTTGTTGTTGGGTCTCGATACAAGTTATTGAGGTTCGCATCATTTGGTATCAGAGCTCAGGCTCTAAAATCAGATTATCTATCCATTTTGTTTTCGTGTCTTTGTTTGTGTCATCGTGTTCTTAAAAAATATATATATATTCTGATCGTTGTGTTCTTCATATCTTGTTCTTGTTCGAATAAAATATTCTGATCGTTGTGTTCTATTTCCCGAAAAAAAAAAAAAATCTTGTTCTTGTTCGTGTTCTTATTCTTGTTGTATTGTGTCGTGCACAAAGTTACCAAAAAAAAAAAAAGGTATGATTTTTTTTTCTTTTCTTGTGTTGAGTCGTGCACTTAAAAAAAAAATTATCATGCATTTCCTTTGCATGGATTCGAGGACGAATCCTTTGAAGAGAGGGAGAATGATGAGAATCAAGGAAGCACTTAATGGGCTGAATTGGGCTGATTATAAAATGGAGAATCCAAGAAGATCAAGGTGGCATTTTTGTTTGGGTTGATCTTATTAATTGGGCATATATTTGAAGAAGATAGGGCTGATTATATTTCCTAATCATATTTATGCATGAGGAAGAATAATGGGCTGAATATAACTTCCAAGACATGGCTATTTATGCTTTATAGTTGGTAGTTGGGAGTTTGTTCATGCTTCTATGTGTTTTTAATGAGTTAAACTACTTTTTTGTATAAGTCTATGTTAAAAAACGTGGTAGCTTTACTTCCTATGGTTGGGAGGATTTTCCAACTACTTGCATTTATTTCCTATGGTTGGAGGGTTGTTCCAACAACTTGCATTTATCCCTATGGTTGGAGGGTTGTTCCAATCCTATATATATCCTTTTGTATGGGCAGATTTAAAAATAATGGATTAAACACAATTTTGAAGTTGAGCTTTGCTCCTCCCCCTTGTTCTTCACAGAACACAATTTTTGACTTATCAATCAGCCTTTCGCATCTGATTGTGGCGTCTTCACACACCATGACTTATCAATCAGCCTTCCGCATCTGATTATGGCGTCTTCACAAATCTTTGGAATACCCGTGGTTTGCGTCTCTTTATAGGCGTTGGGTCACGGGTTCACTATCACAACAATCTGATTTTAGCTTTTCTGGGTAAACATGTCAATTTTGTTGTTGGGTCTCGATACAAGTTATTGAGGTTCGCATCATTTGGTATCAGAGCTCAGGCTCTAAAATCAGATTATCTATCCATTTTGTTTTCGTGTCTTTGTTTGTGTCATCGTGTTCTTAAAAAAATATATATATTCTGATCGTTGTGTTCTTCATATCTTGTTCTTGTTCGAATAAAATATTCTGATCGTTGTGTTCTATTTCCCGAAAAAAAAAAAATCTTGTTCTTGTTCGTGTTCTTATTCTTGTTGTATTGTGTCGTGCACAAAGTTACCAAAAAAAAAAAAAAAAGGTATGATTTTTTTTTCTTTTCTTGTGTTGAGTCGTGCACTTAAAAAAAAAATTATCATGCATTTCCTTTGCATGGATTCGAGGACGAATCCTTTGAAGAGAGGGAGAATGATGAGAATCAAGGAAGCACTTAATGGGCTGAATTGGGCTGATTATAAAATGGAGAATCCAAGAAGATCAAGGTGGCATTTTTGTTTGGGTTGATCTTATTAATTGGGCATATATTTGAAGAAGATAGGGCTGATTATATTTCCTAATCATATTTATGCATGAGAAAGAATAATGGGCTGAATATAACTTCCAAGATATGGCTATTTATGCTTTATAGTTGGTAGTTGGGAGTTGTTCATGCTTCTATGTGTTTTTAATGAGTTAAACTACTTTTTTGTATAAGTCTATGTTAAAAAACGTGGTAGCTTTACTTCCTATGGTTGGGAGGATTTTCCAACTACTTGCATTTATTTCCTATGGTTGGAGGGTTGTTCCAACAACTTGCATTTATCCCTATGGTTGGAGGGTTGTTCCAATCCTATATATATCCTTTTGTATGGGCAGATTTAAAAATAATGGATTAAACACAATTTTGAAGTTGAGCTTTGCTCCTCCCCCTTGTTCTTCACAGAACACAATTTTTGACTTATCAATCAGCCTTTCGCATCTGATTGTGGCGTCTTCACACACCATGACTTATCAATCAGCCTTCCGCATCTGATTGTGGCATCTTCACAAATCTTTGGAATACCCGTGGTTTGCGTCTCTTTATAGGCGTTGGGTCACGGGTTCACTATCACAACAATCTGATTTTAGCTTTTCTGGGTAAACATGTCAATTTTGTTGTTGGGTCTCGATACAAGTTATTGAGGTTCACATCAAAAGGGGTCTCCTACCTTGGATAGTATTAGAGCCATAGATGAAAGAGGCTTCAAATGTCATAGAATGGGCAAGGGATTCAATTTTAACGTGTATGAGTTGCCTAGTACAATGTAAGACTGTGAGGATATCTTTATCGGGGTTCCAGCCAACCCAGATTCTATCAACAGAATCCGGTTGACTGTTCGTAATAAAGTTCCAATTAGGCAGCATTATCCTTTGAATTTTATCTTGATTAGGAATCCTCACTTTAGTTTCTACAATCCCCATAATGTCAATATTTTGAGTAAGAACCAACTTAGAAATTTCGTGTTGCTTATCAGACTGGTTAAGACCTCTAATGTTCCAACAACTGATAATCATTAACGGCGGTTTGAGGAGCGTTTTTTCTTACCTGAAGAACTCCTAGCTTTGTTCTTCTGCTTACTGGAATGTCCAGGTGAGATCTTTGGTTGAGGAGATATCAAATATTGCCCTTGTGGGGGCACTTTAACTAGTTGGTCTTCTTCATCATTGGAGTCCTCACTAGAGCTGGTTGATGTTGGATTTTGGAAAAATGAGTTAGAGTACTCAGTCTGCCCTGATGTAGTTTCCACAGTAGAGAATTTGCTAGCACTAGTGTGCAGCATATTGTCGTTTGCAATATCTAAGACTCTATTGTCTTTTATATTGTCCATCACATCATCCCTTTTAGTAGTACTAGTCTCAATACCAATACCATTCTTGATCGCATCATTAGGTTGGTTGAGGCTGTCCATAGCTGATTCAACTTCTTTCAAAGTTGAGAATGGGTTACTGAGTTCCCCCAAAACAGGAGCGTCCATAGATGGGATGGATCCATCATAAACTACAATTTGGGAAACAATACTAGAAGTAGGGACTTCCTTATTAGTCAAACATGGGACCATAGCAGATTTAACCAACTGTGAAGATTTATCAGGGTTGCTATCATAGTTCATGTCAGAAGGAGAGCTGCTAGAGGTAGGATTAGAGCTAGAGGAAGGCTCTACCTTTGGTGCATTAGAAATAGGAGGAGCATCTGGACCTTGTTCAGAGACTAACTTTCCATTCTTTTTCAAAAGCCACTGGCCCTCAGTAGGAGAATTAATCTGTTGGATCTGAATAACAGGAGCTAGATTAGTCTTAGTAGTAGGCTTATTTATTTTTGAGCAATCATGCCCAAATTTCCTGCACTTAGCACATCTAATAGGGCTCCATTGGTATTCAACTTTTAGTGTTATAGTTTTGATTTCCCCACTAACAGGATCTTCAACCTCTATATCAAAGTCTTTGACCAATTCAAATTCAGCATTAACCTCAACACAGATTCTGGCAAAAGAGATTCTTTGGCATGAAGCCGTCATTCGGTGAACATGTAATGGTCTTCCAACAGCACTGGCTATGTGACTGAAACCTTCAGCATTCCAATATTCAAGAGGGATGTTGTATATGTTGACCCATATAGGGATAGTAGATTGAGCCTCTTTAGCTAATTCCAATCCATGCTGCCAATTCCTCAATATTACTGGTTGTCCAGCAACATGCCAGAGCCCCCCTTCCAGTATAGCATCACTTTCATCTTTAGAATTAAACCTGAAAAAAAAATAGCCGGAATCTGTAGCTAGCATATCCTGAAGTCCTAATTTCCCCCATAGTCTAGCTGTTGAGTTTTTAACCAGTGTGTAAGGCAGTTTTTTCCCTATAAAATACCCAACCAAGGTGTTGTCCCAAGCTCTACTACCTGTCTCAGCCATCTCTTTGGGCAAACGGATCTTGATGCGTTTGTTATCTCTGTTGGGCTGAATATAATTGACTCTAAAGTTAGAGGCAATTTTGGGTTGTAAGATAGTGGCCCAACTTGGGTTCTGATTCTTCTGAATAGTATTCTGGATAGGTAAAGCTGAGAGGGGATTACCATGGGGTACACTAAGGGAAGGTCGTAGTGACATCTGGCCATTGGGTTGTTTTTGACCATTGGATATAGCTGGGATATGGGCAGTAGGTGAGGCCATGTTGACTTTGCTTTGATTTAAACCGGCACATGTGGGATGCAGCTGGTCATACTTGCATAAAGGAGTGGACAAGCCGCCGGGTATTCTGGAATTTGGTACGAAGCCCATGTGATCCCTGGCAGCTTTGTGCGGAGAAAAAGTCTCCCCCAAATGAGAGGCCATGTGCTGAGCAGCATCAATTGAGGGTAGATTAGGTGTCAACTGAATGGATTTATCGTGAGGCAGCGTGCCATTAACAATGGCCTTCGGGTCTTCCACGTGTGAAGCTGCATATCCCTTACTGTATGTAGACAAGGCGCCGGTATTTGTGGGATGGCCCATGTGCGCATCAACTTTATGGGCAAAACAGGTGGATTCCAAAATATTACCGTTGGGGTAAATATCATCCGCGTGAGATACACCTTCCACAAATACCAAAGCGTTTTGTGAATAGGCAGTATTAGGATCAAAATATGTACGGGTCACACCTATTGAACTTTGGTGTTTAACATCATGATATACAGCATTATTATCCATCTGGTCCTGAATTTCTTTCCTCACCCTATGGACTCTTGGGTCTGCCAAATTTCCCCCATGAGCTTTCCCTCTAGAATCTGTGGAAGGTTTGGGTTTAACACTTTTTTCATCATCAGATTTAGAGTAGCTCCTCCTAGCAGTTAAATTTTGGCACTTCGGTAAATCTGAATCAGATAAAGAGCCTCCCTTTCTTTTTTGCCAAACAAGAGGACTAGGTACAGATCTCGCTATTTTAGTATGCCCAGCAGCTTCATGACCATAGAACTTTTCAACATGGTGCCCTTGCCAATTTTGTTTTTGAAATATATCACCATGCTTATGAAAGGAAGCTGAGGGATGATTCTGGGATTTCAAACCTTGTACCTCCTTTTGAAGTTCCTGAATAAGCTTATGTGCTGAAGTAAGATCAAAGTTTGCTGGAGCTTGAGTCTTCCTTTTAAGCAGTTCATTCGAATCTTGAAGCTTGGGAAAACGAAGTTCAGGAGAATAGTTTTGGCTTGCTGATTTCTCTTCCCATTCTTCATTAAGTTCCAGATCCTCTTTTGATAGATCATTGCTATTTATCTTGGAAAGATCAACAATTCCTTTATCTCCAATAGCATAAACCACTGAGTGAGATGGGTTTGAGATTATAAAATCCTTGGCTCCCGAACAAACTCTCAGATTCCCACCATCATCACCAGATTTGTTCTTCTTTAGAATACTATTCATCTTAGCTGTATTTGTTTGACCTTTCATCATAACCACCAAGAGAGGGAGAAGGAAGAAGAGGGTGAGGAAAGGGGAAAGAGGAAGGAGCAGAGAGAGGAATTAGATAGGGGTTAGGAGGGATGAATGAAAGATGAAGCCAAAATCAACCAAATTCTAGAGAGAGGTTGGAGCTTCTCTCTCTAGAGTTCTTCATTTCTTTTGTGTACTAATCCAGTCGTAGAGTTATTAATAAGTTTCGATCTTATTACGCTTACATTTTTCCCATTATCATATCGTAGAAAGCATCATCGTTCAAGTTCAAGATAATACTCAAGTCAACGCATATGTAATTAACAGCTCAGTAAATACTTTAAGTGCTTGTATGTCCATGTGAACATACTCAAGAGGGATGTTGTAAATATGGACCCAGACTGGGATGGTTGTAATAGCTTCCTTTGATAAGGTTAAACCAGTATGCCAATTCTGGAGGATAATGGGTTGGCCTGAAAGGTGCCATGGCCCTCCCTCAAGAATAGACAAGCTTTCTTCAGCAGAGTTAAACTTGAAAAAATAGAAGCCATTATCAGTGGCCACCATGTCATTAAGACCATATTTACCCCACAGCCTGCTAGTAGAATTTTTAACAAATGAAAAGGGCATCTTCTTCCCAATGAAGTAGCCTACAAGGGTGTTCTCCCACGCAAAACTGCCATCGATACATACTTGCGTTGGCATGTTGATAACTTTCCTAGCTTTACCTTCCCTGGGCTTAATATAAGTCAAGCTATATTTATTATCCACTTTGGGGGCTACCAGAGAGACCCACGATTTGTTTTGAGTGGGGCCAGGTTCAAGGTTTTGGTGAGCTAGGCTAATGGATTCAGTCAAGCTTAAAGTGGGCCCAGTATAGGGAATCTCATAAGTTGGGAAAGCATTTGGAGAGATGATAGTGGGGTCCGTGCGTTGAGCTTGGATATTAGGAGATCCAGTCAACATTGATCCGGAAATAGCGGCAATGCTGCCCGGCCCCATGTGCGCAGTGGCTGGGGGGTTGGTAGAGACCATGTGCTTGGCTGCAGGAGTAATATTATAATAATCTTGGGTCTTCATTCCATTATCCACACACGTAGCTGGTAAAGAGAATTGAGTAGACAAGTCACCGGGTTTTGTGGAGGAACCCATGTGCTGATCTGCGCCTTGTAAGGGAGTAGGTCCTACAGTAATAGAGCCCTCCCCATCCACTTGATCTATGTTACCCATGTGAATATTGCGGGTAGGAGGGGCAGTTGGCTCCACGCGCCCATGGGCGTGGCTAGGCTGAGGCAAGACAGCCGTCCCATAACCTGAATTTGCGGAAAAGGCTGACGAACCCATGTGCGCACTAACAGCTGTGTTTAATGGAGTTGGAATTCCTCCAATGTGTTAGGATTAACAGCAGATTTCCTTGGCTCAAACACATTGGGAGGCGTGCTAGTCTTTGTAGATGGATCAACAAGAGGTTTTGAACAATTAATTGAAGCAGAATGTAGAACACTAGGTTCACCATAACTTGCAGAACCGAAAGGAGCTCCAGGACATAAATCAAATGGTTCAAACTGAGTATCCCTCCAGTTACTCCCTCCTCTATTACTAGTACCCCCTCTTCTCCCATAGGATTGATAAGGGGTCCTCCCAACAAGAGAGGAATTTCCCGGAGAAAGAGCATGAGAAGGAGGGGAGTCATAAGCCTCTTTATAAGAATCTTATCTTTCAACTCAGCAACCAAGTTCCTTAGGAAAGTATTTTCATCCACAAGCTTGGAATTAATTCTCTGAGATGCACCATACCCAATTTGAAGAGGATGATCAAATGGAAGACTATCTTCATCATCCTCTTCAACTTTTGAACAAGACACAAGGCTAACAGTATCCTCTGCATTACCCATATTAGAAGCAACAATGGGTTCCCCTTCCTTCAAAGCACTATCTGTAGCAATGGAGGAAGCAGAACCTTGAGTTGTTTCCATCAAATCAGACACAACATTAATTGACTTAGGATCTTCAACACAACACAAAGGCAGCAATGTGTTAATTTCAGTAGAGGGAGAAACAAGATTTAAGGCACTTGATGAGGATGGATTTGCACCAATAATAAATCTCACAGCTTTGTACCTCTCCATAAGCAAGAAAGAAATCAAATTTCTAGAGAGAAGGGGGACTCTCTCTCTCTCTAGACAGGAACTCAAGCATATTGCACCTCCTGTTTACCACATGTTGAGTTTGCTTACAATCGATCTATTCATTCTAATACTAAATTTTCATCGTTTGAAATTGTATATGGGTTTAATCCATTAACTTCGTTGGATTTATCTCATTTACCTTTGACTAAGCGTGTTAATTTAGATGGCCAAAGGAAAGCTGACTTTGTTAAGTAGATTCATGAGAAAGCCAGACTCAACATTGAGCGACGAACAGAGTAATATGCAAAGCAAGCTAACAAGGGGCGTCACAAGATGGTTTTTGAACCCGGAGATTGGGTTTGGTTGCATATGCGAAAAGATAGATTTCTGGCTGAAAGGCGTTCCAAATTGCTGCCACGAGGAGATGGGCCTTTCCAAGTTCTCGAGCGCATCAATGACAATGCTTACAAGCTAGATTTTCCAGGTGAGTACAATGTAAGTGCTACTTTTAATGTTACTGATTTGAGTCCTTTTGATGTAGGTGATGATTTGAGGACAAATCCTTTTCAAGAGGAGGGGAATGATGCAAATCATGGCACGTCTTCAAGGGAACCAGTTCAAATTCCAATTGGACCAGTTACGAGGGCTCGGGCAAAGAAGTTCAAAGAGGCACTCAATGGGCTAATTCAAGAAGTTTGGTCTCAGGAAAATTCGTGGAGGCCTATGGAGCTTGGTTCACAAAGATGTCTTAATCTAATTCAAATTCTAGAAGAATAATCCAGCAGTTCAAGATTGAAGTCAAATTTTAGTTTTCCTAAAATTAGAATTTGATTGTCATTTTTTCGTAATTGTTTAAATTGCTGAATTGTAGGCTTGCATGCCAACTATGGAACTTTCCTTATTCCTTTAGTTTCGTTTTATTTTAATTTTGGGCGAATTTATTTTGGGGCATAATATTTCGTAGGCTTATAGGGCCCAACTGTAAGCCTCAACTATTTAAACAGTTTTAGGGTTTGTAATATGCAGTTTTGATCATTAATAATATTGTGAGAGTTTTCTCTTTGGTTCTTTGAAGAACTTTTCAAACTTATCAGATTTACTCTGTGGCGTTCATACCTGGACTTATCAATTGAGTTTTCCATCCTTGATTGTGGCGTCTTCATCCTTTATACCAAGGTTCGCATCTGTTATAGGTGTTGGGTCGCGGTTTCCATTTGAATCTGACAGTAGAACGGTCCGAGGCATTAATCGTGATACGGGCTTTGTCACATTATTGGCGGGGTTCGTATCAGAGTTAAAGTCCCATTTTAACGTCAATATTAATCATGTTCTTCTTGGAGACTTCAACGTGGTATTAAACACCAATGAAGTCTCTGAGCCAGATTTTGGCGCTAGCTTTGATATTACTGACTTAAAAAATGTGCTTGATTCTCTTTGATTAACTGATTTGAGATTTCTAGGTGATGAGAATCAACATGGGCCATTACAAGATCCATTGCATGTTCCAAATGGGCCAATTACAAGAGCAAGGTCCAAAAAGATCAAAGAAGCTTTCAATGGACTGATTCAAGAAATTTGGGCTGATTTTAGCATTCCTAAGAGTGGCCCAAAGGGAAATGAAGACTATGTCAATTTAATTCATGCATGTGAAGATGTGGACTGAATATAACCTTTAAGATATAGCTATATATGTTTTATAGATAGTAGTTGGGAGTTGGTTCATGTTTTTAAGTGCATTTAATGAGTTAAACTACTTTTTTGTACTAGCATTTGCTAAAAAACGTGAATGCATTATTTCTTATGGTTGGAGGGTTGTTCCAACTACTTGCATTTATTCCTATGGTTGGAGGGATGTTCCAAGCCTATATATATCCTTGCTTATCTTTTGTAATGGACAGATTTTGATAAATTGATAAAAG
The DNA here is from genome assembly GCA_033977485.1 of Hydrangea macrophylla. Classification (NCBI taxonomy): domain Eukaryota; kingdom Viridiplantae; phylum Streptophyta; class Magnoliopsida; order Cornales; family Hydrangeaceae; genus Hydrangea; species Hydrangea macrophylla. The sequence goes on along the minus strand of CM066982.1, from coordinate 42,747,735 downwards.
TGAGTTTTTACTCCTTCTTCTTGGTTCTTCATTGAACTTTCAGAACTTATCAAGGTTTTCACCTTGTGGCGTTCAAAACTAAGAATACCTGTGGTTTGCGTCTCTTTATAGGCGTTGGGTCTCAGGTTCACTAATTGGAATACTTGTGGTTTGCGTCTCTTTATAGGCGTTGGGTCACAGGTTCACTTTCACAACAATCTGATTTTTAGCTTTCTTGGGAAGATATTCAATCTTTGTTGTTGGGTCTCATTGCTAGTCTATTGAGGTTCGCATCATTTGGTATCAAAGCAAGGTTTCTAAAATCAGGTTATCTATCCTTTTAATTTTTCGTCTATTCTCTGTTTGTTCTTCGTATTTTCTTCGTGACTCTTCGTGTTCTTTTGTTCTTCAAATTCTGTTTTATATTGCGTTCTTCTTTGTTTTTCGTTTTTGTGCCTCTAGTTATACAAAAAAAAAAAAAAAAAAGAGATCTGAAAAAAAAAAAAAAAAAAAAAAAAAAAAGAAGAAAAAAAGAAAAAGAAAAGATATCCCAAAAAAAAAAAAAAAAAAAAGAAGGGAGGCATTTCTTCCTTTGAGGTATACTAATCTTGGTTTCTAGTTCTCTCATAAAAATATAACTATATCTCTTATTTCTTCTCTCTTTAAATCTGATTGTGAGTTTCAATTCTCTCAATTCTGATTGTGTTTGTCCTTCTACTTTGATTCGTCATTTCTAAAATATTTTCGCCATTGGTATAAGTTTTGAAACACTACTTGTTGAGATCTCTTGATTCAAGTTCATTTAGTTCATTAAAGAACTGAAAAGGGGAGTTAAGAGTGGAAAAAGGCAAGAGAGTGTGAGATCAATTTCGAAAAAGCCAATTAAGAGTGAAACACGAGTGTGAGTGACATAATTTTGAGTGCATACACGTGAGGGAGTGCTATGAGGTTTTATCTCTAACATTTTCACAGATTTCAAAATATGACTTCTCAATCAAACAAAGAAGGAAAGGAGGATCCGTCTTTCATGTTACAAGCT
>CM066982.1:42736717-42739217 GCA_033977485.1 Hydrangea macrophylla | reverse complement strand
TTCTCCATCAACACGTGCAATCATGGTCCTCTTATTTGGACATTGTGAAGCTATGTGACCTAATCCCAAACACTTAAAACACTTAATATCACGATTACGAGTTGGAAATTCAATTTTACCTTTATTGGCATTAGGAACCTCATCTCTTCTTTTTGGCGGTTCGGTCTTGGCCTTTATGGCAGCCCCTTCATCTTTCTTTCCATTCGGCCTCCATGAAGTAGAAGAGCCCAAATTTTGAGAAGACCGAAATCCCTTCCTTTTATTCTGCCTTTCCACTTTTATTGCCATATGTACCATGTCTTCCAACTCCACATAGTGTTGCAATTCTACCACATTAGCTATGTCCCGGTTCAGTCCACTTAAAAACCTTGCCATGGTAGCTTCTCTATCCTCCTCTACATTAGCCCGAATCATAGCGATCTCCATCTCCTTGTAGTAGTCATCCACACCTTTATAGCCTTGAGTAAGATTTTGTAATTTCTGATACAAGTCCCTATGGTAGTGGCTAGGAACAAATCGCTTTCTCATGATGGCTTTCATTTCCTCCCATGTCTCAATAGGCCTTTCATGGTTTCTCCTCCTATTTATCACAATTTGATCCCACCAAATAATAGCATAATCAGTAAACTCAATAACAGCAAGTTTTACCTTTTTCTCCTCGGAGTAGTTGTGGCACTCAAATATCAACTCCACTTTCTTCTCCCATTCTAAGTACACTTCTGGATCATTTTTCCCTTGGAATGAAGGTATCTTTACTTTGATGCTTCCCAAGTTTCTGTCAACCCCATCTTGCCATCTTGAACCTCTTTGAAACCCTCTACCACGCCTTTCTCTCCTTGGCCCAAATCTGCCCCCACTATTTATTGAGGCTCGATCTTCTTCTTCATCGAACTCATCATCATGATTTTCATCAGATTCATCTAGGGGTATGTGCCTTTCTTGCCTTCTAGCATTTCGAAATCTTTGAGGACGCCCTTCACGCCAAGTTGCAATTTCAGCATCTTGTCTATCCATCCTATCCCGAATCTCATTAAACATCACGCCCATACGTTCAAATTGTTGCTGCATAGCTTGTAACATGAAAGACGGATCCTCCTTTCCTTCTTTGTTTGATTGAGAAGTCATATTTTGAAATCTGTGAAAATGTTAGAGATAAAACCTCACAGCACTCCCTCACGTGTATGCACTCAAAATTATGTCACTCACACTCGTGTTTCACTCTTAATTGGCTTTTTCGAAATTGATCTCACACTCTCTTGCCTTTTTCCACTCTTAACTCCCCTTTTCAGTTCTTTAATGAACTAAATGAACTTGAATCAAGAGATCTCAACAAGTAGTGTTTCAAAACTTATACCAATGGCGAAAATATTTTAGAAATGACGAATCAAAGTAGAAGGACAAACACAATCAGAATTGAGAGAATTGAAACTCACAATCAGATTTAAAGAGAGAAGAAATAAGAGATATAGTTATATTTTTATGAGAGAACTAGAAACCAAGATTAGTATACCTCAAAGGAAGAAGATAAAACAAAAATCAGATTTGGCCTTTCTTTGATATCAATGCCTCCCTTCATTTTTTTTTTTTTTTTTGGGATATCTTTTCTTTTCTTTTTTTTTCTTCTTTTTTTTTTTTTTTTTTTTTCAGATCTCTTCTTTTTTTTTTTTTTTTGTATAACTAGAGGCACAAAAACGAAAAACAAAGAAGAACGCAATATAAAACAGAATTTGAAGAACAAAAGACCACGAAGAGTCACGAAGAAAATACGAAGAACAAACAGAGAATAGACGAAAAATTAAAAGGATAGATAACCTGATTTTAGAAACCTTGCTTTGATACCAAATGATGCGAACCTCAAAAGACTAGCAATGAGACCCAACAACAAAGATTGAATATCTTCCCAAGAAAGCTAAAAATCAGATTGTTGTGAAAGTGAACCTGTGACCCAACGCCTATAAAGAGACGCAAACCACAGGTATTCCAATTAGTGAACCTGAGACCCAACGTCTATAAAGAGACGCAAACCACAGGTATTCTTAGTTTTGAACGCCACAAGGTGAAAACCTTGATAAGTTCTGGAAGTTCAATGAAGAACCAAGAAGAAGGAGTAAAATCTCACTTTTATCAATTTATCAAATCTGTCCATTACAAAAGATAAGCAAGGATATATATAGGCTTGGAACATCCCTCCAACCATAGGAATAAATGCAAGTAGTTGGAACAACCCTCCAACCATAGGAATAAATGCAAGTAAATGATGTGAACCTCAATAGACTATATTGAGACCCAACAACAAATTGACATGTTTACCCAGAAAAGCTAAAAATCAGATGGTTGTGAAAGTGAACCCGAGACCCAACGCCTATAAAGAGACGCAAACCACGGGTATTCCAAAGATTAGTGAAGACGCCACAATCAGATGCGGAAGGCTGATTGATAAGTCATGGTGTGTGAGGACGCCACAATCAGATGCGAAAGGCTGATTGATAAGTCAAAAATT
>CM066982.1:42711717-42729217 GCA_033977485.1 Hydrangea macrophylla | reverse complement strand
ACTTGGAGCAACAGAAGGTATGGCAGACCAGATTATACTCAAAGGAAATTGGATCGGGCTCTGGTAAATCAAACTTGGTCGGATTCTTTTCATGACTCTTATGTACATTTTTAGAGCCCAGGTATATCTGACCATTCACTTCTTGTTCTCTATCTTGATAAGAATGCTAGGAGAAAGGGAAAGGCTTTCAAGTTTTTCAATTATTGGACCCAACTTGAAAATTATTCTGGCACTGTCTTTCATGCTTGGCATACCCCTATTAGTGGTACAGCTCAATATCAATTATGTCACAAACTTAGATTGCTTAAATATGACCTAAAAATCCTTAGCAAAATGCATGTTGGTAAAGAAAAGGTTATAACTGATAGAGCAAGGGAGGCTTTCCAAAGTGTTCATTCTGAGCTACTTAATGATCCTCAGAATTCCACCCTCATCTCAAAACAGAAATAGTGTATGTCTGATTTCCTTAAAGCTATTTGGATTGAGGAAGAAACCTTAAAGCAAAAATCTAGAGTGCAATGGTTAGAAGTTGGTGACAAAAACTCTAGATATTTTTTTCAACATATTAAAAGCAGAAGAAACTGTAAAAGGATTTTCAAGCTAGAAAAACCTGATGGCACTTTTACAACTAATTTTGAGGAAGCCAAATATGAAGCAGTTAGGCATTTTAAAGATTTACTCGGTACTACTGCAAATAACCAGTACCCTGGTATTGGGGTCCTTAGTACTTTTATCCACAAACGTATTCCAGAGGATATCAAAGAAGAGCTGGATAGAATCCCCACTAATATAGAAATAACTGATACGTTCCTTAGTATGCATGTGAACAAAGCCCCTGGCCCTGACGGTTTCAATGCTCATTTCTTTAAAACGTCATGGTCTACTGTTGGGCCTTCAGTCATTGATGCAATTCAGGAGTTCTTTCAATCGAGGGAAATGCTAAGAGAATCTAATGCTACACTTATAGCCCTTATCTCTAAAGTCCCTAATCCTTCTAGGATGGGGGACTTTAGGCCCATTTCTTGCTGTAACACTGTCTATAAATGTATCTCTAAAATTATCGCTAAGAGGCTTCAGGCAATCCTTCCCTCCATTGTTGACCAAGCCCAATCTGCTTTTGTCAAGGGTAGGAAAATTAGTGATAATATCCTTTTGGCCCAAGATTTGTTAAGAGATTACCATAAAAATGGTGGTAAGCCTCGAACTACTGCCAAAGTTGACCTTATGAAGGCCTATGATAGTGTGAATTGGGAATTTTTGTTTGATTTACTTGAAGTTCTTGGTTTTCCTCCAAACTTAAAAAATTGGATTAGAGCTTGTATTACCACCCCTAGATACTTTATTAACTTCAATGGGGAGTCTGTGGGGTACTTTGATGGAGCCAAGGGCCCTAGACAAGGGGACCCAATTTCCCCTTACTTGTTTGTTCTTATTATGGAGGTCCTTAGCCAATTACTTGCCCACAATATCTAGAGGGAGCCCTTTACTTATCATTGGAAATGTGACAAGCTTAAAATTTCTCACCTCTGCTTTGCGGATGACCTTATCATCCTCCTTAACGGAGATATTGACTCTGCAAAGTTGGTGAGAAATACTTTAAACCAGTTTTATGACATCTCTGGCCTTCAAGCTAATAACAATAAAAGTTGTGTTTTCTTTTCTGGGCTTGAAGACCATGAGGCTCTTGGAATTAAGGATGAACTCCAATTCTCTGAGGGAAGTCTTCCAATGAGATATCTTGGAGTTCCCCTAATCACCACAAAATTAAAGAAAGTTCATTGTGTTGATCTTGTCAATAAAATTTGCTCTAGAGTCAATTCCTGGAAATCTAAGTTCTTATCTTATGTAGGTAGGGCTCAGCATTCAGTCCGTTTTGTTGGGGATCCAACAATATTGGTCTGGGATGTTCATTCTCCCAAAATGTGTCCTTAAACAGGTGGATCAAGCATTAATGAGATTCTTTTGGTCCGGTACAACTGAGAAGGGACATGGTGCCAAAATTGCCTGGGTTAAAGTGTGTAAACCTAAGCAGGAGGGTGGATTGGGATTTAAAGATGTTTTCCTCACCAATACTATTCTTAATTTAAAACACATTGGTAACCTTCTTGACCCTAGAAATAAATCCCTTTGGAGAGATTGGGTACATTTGTACATGATAAAGTCTAAAAGTTTTTGGGATGTTAAACCTCCTAGCCAATGCTCTTGGTATTGGAGAAAGTTGTTAAAACTTAGGGAAGTTGCTAGACCTTTACTAAGACATAAAATTGGTAATGGTCTACATACCTCCCTTTGGTTCGACAATTGGCTCCCATGTGGCCCTCTGTTTGAAAAGTATACTAATCGGATTGCATACGATGCTGCTATTGATACCTATGCAAAAGTAGCATCCATTATAAGGGACCACGATTGGATCTGGCCTGGGTCTAATTCCATAGGTTTAAATGAAGTTCGCAACCTCTTATCTGATATGTATAAACCCTCTGACTTACCGGATGGTATATCATGGACTACATCCCTAAATGGAAATTACAAGTTTTCTCATATTTGGGACCATGTTAGAGTTGCATACCCTATGGTCCTTTGGAATAAACTCGTTTGGTTCTCTGGATGCACCCCAAGACAGAATTTTATCTTATGGTTTGCTGTTCAGAATAAACTTGCAACCCATGATAAAATTTACACTTTTACTCCTGGACCACTTGCTTGTGTATTATGTCATTGCCAAATGGAATCTCACAACCATTTATTCTTTCAATGTACTTATGCCTCCTTTGTTTGGCAGGAATTAATGAATAGGTGTGGGCTGACATGGAACAGGACTGATTGGAATACTACCGTGCAATGGATGTCACAACAATGGAAGGGGAAGAAAATCCAGTAATCCATTCCAAAAATTTGTCTTGGGGTCACCGCCTATGGCCTGTGGAAGGAAAGGAACAACCGTACATTCAGTGGCACATCTGCTCCAAAAGAACAACTGCTGCAAAACTTTATCTCTCAAATTAATCTCCAGATTAGGTCCAAGTGGAAACTTCATCCCCAGCTTGAAACCTTTGCATCACCCTGGACATAGATTCCTGATTTGGGATGTTTCTCCATTGTTTTGTCACTTTTGTTATTTTATTGTGCTTTCATGCTTTTGGGTTTGATTTGTGATACCCACATTTGTTGATTGTTTTCTTTTTGTTGGTGGTCTTTCTTGCCACTAGTCCTCCTGCTGAGCTTACTGTTTATCCTGGGGTATGCCCCTTGTAATTTGTACATCTTTTTTTTGGAATATATTTACCCTTTTTCGAAGAAAAAAAACATGTGGTAAACAATCTTCCCTTGTTTTAATGTTCTTTTGAATCATAGCCCTTAACAAAGTTGACAAAGTCCTATTTACTACTTCAGTTTGACCATCAGTTTGTGGGTGACAAGTAGTAGAAAATAATAACTTAGTCCCTAACTTACACCACAAGGTCTTCCAAAAGTAACTCAAGAACTTAGCATCTCTATCCGAAATAATTGTTCTAGGCATACCATGTAATCTTACAATCTCCCTAAAGAACAAATCAGCAACATGTGATGCATCATCCGTTTTGTGACATGGAATAAAATGTGCCATTTTAGAAAAGCGATCTACCACCACAAAAATCGAATCCCTACCCCGTTTATACACACCACTGCCTATTCCTAGTGAGCCTTGGATTGATATCTCAATGGACTTTGTGTTAGGTTTGCCTCATGGGGTTGCACTCGAGATTTTGCTTGCCTACAAGTTACACATCTTCCACAAATTCTCTCAACATCTCTTTTCATGTGTGGCCAAAAGAAATGCTCGTGTAGGATGGCTAGTATCTTAGCAACTCCAAAGTGTCCCATTAAACCCCCACCATGCGATTCCCTTACTAACAAATCGCGTAATGAACAATTAGGAACACACAACTTATTTTCCCGAAATAAGAAATCTTCATGCCTAAAGAATTTACCTAATGTTTTTTTCTCACAATTCCTATACTCTTCACGAAAATCTTGGTCCAATGGATACAATTCTTTAATGTGTTAAAAACCAATCAATTTTGCATCAAGAGTAGAAATCAATGCATACCTGCGAGAGAGAGCATCTGCAATGATGTTTTCCTTACCTTGCTTGTAATAGATGACATATGGAAATGTCTCAATGAATTCCACCCATCGCGCATGCCTCCTATTCAACTTGTGTTGGCCCTTCAAATGTTTCAAGGATTCGTGATCGGTGTGAATCACAAACTCCTTAGGCCAAAGATAGTGTTGCCACGTCTCCAATGCTCGGACTAACGCATACAGTTCCTTGTCATAGGTAGGGTAGTTTAAGGCTGCCCCACTCAATTTCTCACTGAAGAATTAAATTGGTCGTCCTCCTTGCATGAGAACTGTGCCTATGCCAATACCTAAAGCATCACATTCAATTCAAATGTTTTAGTAAAATCTGGTAGAACAAGTAAAGGAGCATGAGTTAATTTTTCTTTAAGTAATTGAAACGCCTTATCTTGTTCTTCCTCCCATTTGAATCCAACGTTCTTCTTGATGACTTCGGTAAGCGGGGCGGCTATGCTACTAAAGTCTTTCACGAACCTCCGGTAAAAACTAGCAAGCCCATGAAAACTTTGAACTTGGCCTACACTCGGGGCATTGGCCACTCGTGAATCGCACGAACCTTTTCCTCATCAACCTGTACTCCTTGGGCACTAACAACAAAGCCAAGAAACACAAGCTTATCTGTGCAAAAAGTGGACTTCTTAAAGTTAGCAAATAACTTTTCCTTTCTCAAGACTTCAAAAACTGATTTCAAGTGTAGAACATGGTCATCAAAGTTTTTGCTATAAATGAGTATATCATCAAAATAGACAACAACAAATCTGCCTATAAAAGTACGCAAGACATGGTTCATTAATCGCATAAATGTACTTGGTGCATTAGTTAATCCAAATGGCATCACTAACCACTCATATAAACCATGTTTTGTTTTAAAAGCAGTTTTCCATTCATCTCTTTCTTTCATTCTTATTTGATGATAACCACTTTTTAGATCAATCTTAGAAAATACACAAGCACCATGCAGTTCATCTAACATATCATCCAAGCGAGGGATATGGTGTCGATACTTTACCGTGATGTTGTTGATGGCTCAGCAATCAACGCACATCCTCCACGTCCCATCCTTCTTAGGAACTAAAATCACCGAAACGGCACACGGGCTCATGCTTTCTCTTACGTACCCATTTTCCATCAATTCACTTGCTTGCCTTTGCAACTCCTTTGTCTCCTTAGGATTAGCAGGATAGGTAGGTCGGTTTGGAATGGAAGCGCCAGGTACGAAGTCAATTTGGTGTTCGATCCCTCGAGTAGGCGGCAAACTGTGCGAAATCTCTTCGGGCATGACGTCACCAAATTCCTGTAAAAGAGAAACAACAAAACTAGGCAAAGCGGGGTCAATCTTGTTAGTGTTCAGAAATGCCTCCTGATACAATAGTAGAATCATTGGCTGATGTAGAAACATCGCTCTCTTGATTTCACTCGCTTTTGCATAGAAATTTGTTTTTCTCTCTATTTTTATCTCTCTAGTCGAATCTCCTCACTTTTTTTCTCTCTCAATTTTCTCGGCCTCTCTTTTTTCTTCACTCGAATTTTCACTCACTTTCTTTCTCTCTTTCTCTCATTTTTGAACACTCTCCTTTTGTAACCTCACTTGATCCTCATAAACTTGTTGCGGGGTTAAAGGTACAAGAGTGATCGAATGTTGATTACACACAAATGAATATTTGTTCGTAAAGCCATCATGCTTCATGCGCCTATCAAACTGCCATGGGCGCCCTAGCAATAAGTGTCCAGCATGCATCGGTACTACATCACACATCACTTCATCTTCGTACTTACCAATTCGAAATGCCACTAACACCTGTTTGTTCACTCTCCACTCACCACTATCATTTAACCATTGCAACTTGTACGGTCTAGGGTGTTTCAGCGTGGGCAGCCCTAACTTCTCCACCATTATTGTACTTGCAACATTAGTACAACTACCACCATCAATAATCATACTACATACCTTATCCTTAACATAGCACCTAGCATGGAAGATGTTTTCTCGCTGCACTTCCTCAACTTCTCTTGCTTGCACACTCAATGCTCTCCTTGCCACTAATGTCAATGCATCTGGGATAACGTACTCCTCCTTAGGAATGTCCTCCAATGGTGGCATATCACCGGTGTCAGAATCATCATCCTCTGTTTCAATCTCACCATTGTCTCGCATCACCATAACCCGTTTATTTGGACATTGACTTGCTATGTGTCCCATGCCTTGGCATTTAAAACACTTAATGTCACAATTTATAGAAGTAGAAGAATCGGATTTACCTTGATTTCCATGGCTGGCCACCTCTTGTTTTTGCTCAGTTTTTGGCTTCACCAAAGGCTGCTTCTCATCTCTTTTCCAATTATTTGGTTTCCAAGCGGATGTATTGGAATTTTGATTTAGATTTTGGCTTGGACGTGTGCTGCTGCACCTCCGTTTGAGTTGATTCTCAATTTGAATAGCCATGTGTACCATATCCTCCAATTCAATATAGTGTTGCAATTCCACTGCATTGGTAATTTCCCGATTCAACCCAACTAAGAATCTAGCCATTGTAGCCTCTCGATCTTCCTCTACATTCGCTCGAATCATAGCAACTTCCATCTCCTTATAATATTCTTCTACACTCCTATTACCTTGCCTCAAACTTTGCAACATGTTATACAACTCCCGATAGTAGTAGCTTGGAATGAACCACTTCCTCATCACAGTTTTCATCTCCTCCCATGTTTCTATTGGATGCTCCCTATTTCTCCTCCTATTTAGTACCAATTGATCCCACCAAATAATAGCATAATCGAAAAATTCAATGGCTGCAAGTTTTACTTTCTTCACATCGGAGTAATTGTGGCAATCGAATACTAATTCCACCTTCTTCTCCCATTCAAGATATGCTTCTGGATCAGTCTTTCCTTGAAACGAAGGAATCTTCATCTTAATACTACCCAAATTATTATCTTCCCGGTTCCTAGCTTCTCTAAACCTAACTTCTCTACCCCGACCACCATATCTCCTATGATTATCTATTGATTCCCGATCATTTTCTTCATCAAAGTCTTCCCCAAAATACTCATCATCAACTCTTCTTTGTACATTATAAACATTTTGTGGTTGCCTACGCGGTGTACCCTCTTCAACTCTATCCAATCTCTCATGTATCAGTTCCAATTCTGCCCTCACATCCGCCACATCTCCCCCACTAAAGCTTGCATTTGTAGATTTGTAACAACCGGCTGTTGAGCCTCTTCATTTGTGACTCTTCCCTGATCGTGAGCCATAATCCCTGCAAGAACGGATTAGAAATAGAACAGATCCTCACTACACTCCCTCACGTGTTTCACTCAAGAATGTGATTCACTCGTGTTTACACTCAAAAATCAAGTCGGCTTTTACCCTCTTATGTGCTCACCACTCCTGCCTTTTTCCACTCGTAGTAATTCTCACTCAGTTCTTATGAAACTGATCAAACAATGACCAGAATTTCTCAGTAACAATCCACACCCAAACTAGACCAATCAAATTTGGAAGTTGAAAGCACGACTAAAAACGAACGCGGATGGCTAGGTTTCCAAAAGCACAAAAAAAATAGAATTTTCGGAAAAAAATTTTCACACTATGGAGTAAGGTCAGATTCAGACTCCTTAGACCCCAAATATCATAAAACAAAAATAAAATTTTAAGCCGAGTTTTTGTACTCTTTTTTTTCGACCTACCGATCTCTTCTCTTCTTCTTCTTCTTCTTTTTTTTTTTCCTTTTTTTTTTTGAATAGTCAGAGAGACTTCACAGTTCACTTATCTGTTTCAAAAACCCTAATTCCCGAAAAGGAAAAGACCACAATAACAACGATCACGAGAATGAACAAACACGAAGTAACAAGAGTTCACATATGAGATTCGCAAACCCTAAACACGAAATTCCAGATCGTTATCGAACACCTTTTTTTTTATATGGTTCATAAACGAGAACAAATAAGAAAACGAACAGAAACAAAAACGAATAAGAACAGAACCAGAAGAAACGAAAAAGATAGGATAAACCTGAGACTAAAACTGTGCTCTGATACCAACTGATACGAACCCCGCCAATAATGTGACGAAACCCGTAACACGATTAATGTCTCGGACCGTTCTACTGTCAGATTCAAATGGAAACCGTGACCCAACACCTATAACAGATGTGAACCTTGCCACGGTAAGGAGCGAGCTTATATAGAGAGAGAAGCTTCTCCCTCTCTCTAGAAATGTAAGGGATATGGAAAGATACAAAGTTGTTAGGGTCCTTAATGCTCCTAGTCATTCTAAGATCTGTGCAAACTCTTAGTCCATTAATAATTTCAACAATGAAGAGCTAGTGTTAGTTAAAGTTCAAACTCTCCTCCTTCTCTCTAGAATCCTTTGTCTGCTCCAATGAGGAGGAGTTGGAAGAGAGAAAAGGCTAATCTCATTTCCAGGAATGTGATTTTGGGCAAGTCCAGATCCCCAACTACTAAATCTACTTCTAAACTGCCATTTAAAGAGCTTATTGAATGTATTTCTATTATTCCCACATCCAACTTGGATGATAAGTCTATGGATTGTGAGTTTGCTCTTAATGAAGATCAAGGTAACCAAACTAGGGTCCCTAAACTTCACAAGGCCAAGTCCTAATCATTGGTTGAGCGGTTGCTGGTGAAAGGGAAGCATCACAGAAGGCCTGATAAAGCTTCTGTTATTAGTCCCATCGAAACTGTTACAGATGCTGATGAGATACCTATTGTTACTAACGAATGTGAGGGAGTCCAAGATGAAGGCTCTTCTATGATCCATGAGTCTCAGGATGAGGCCCATCCTATCCAATATAAGGATAAATTAAAAGTTGCTGCTAACCTGGAAGGAATCTTGAATAATGCTCAGGTTAGTAATACTCTAGAACCTACTGTTCATAAGCTTGGGGTATTTGTCCATTACCCTAAGATTCATGATCCTAGTGGTGCTATTACTCAAGGGCCTGCGAATGTTCAAGAATGTGAATACCCTCAAATCTGTGAAGATAAAGACTTTGGAAGAGATGGTTTTGTTTCTTTTGATCCTTCTTGTATCCAAGGTGAGACTCACGAGGTGTTAGTGACTGGGAGTGTATGCGACGCGCCCACGCTTGCTGGGCCTCATGTTGGACCGTGTGATCACGTGATGGACTATCAAAAAGCTGAGGATATTCAGATTGGCACGCCAGGTGCTGGCTCATAAGAGAAGATTCATGCGCCCCCTCTTGAGTTAGGTGCAATTGGAAGTGCTGATAAGTTGAAGAGTGGATCCCACGCGCATCAAAAGACTACTAGACTTAATTATGTTAACAGTCATATTGAGGATGAGATGTGCAATGAAAAGCCTAAAAACCCGGACAAAGCTGTCCTTTCTCACATGGGGATCACGCAAGGTCAGGTGTATGTTGTAGCTGGTGGGGCCCAGGCATCACAATGCGGGACGACGTGTTCCCATATTCACGATAATGCTATGCTTGAGGGTTTGACAGCTCATTCTTTGCCTCCTTGTGCTACTCTCTTTGGTAAACCTCCCAAGAATGACTTTTGTTATGGGACTCATGCGAATGATGAAAAGAGGGGAAACAAAAGAATTTCTATGCAAGAGCAAGTGAGATAAAAAGAGCGTTGTTTTCAAATCAGCCTATACTTGTACTTTTATACAAGGAGGCATTTTTGAACACTAACGAACTTAACCCCTCTTTGCCTAGTTCTATTGTGACTCTTTTGCAGGATTATGAGGATGTCTTTCCCGAGGAAACACCCCATGGTTTACCACCAATTCGAGGGATTGAGCATTGTATTGATTTCGTGCCCGGAGCAACTATTCCAAACAAACCAGCTTATGGAAGTAATCCGGAGGAGACAAAGGAACTTCAAAGGCAGGTTAGTGAATTGATGGAAAAGGGGTATGTAAGGGAAAGCATGAGTCCATGTGCAGTTCCAATGCTGTTAGTACCTAAGAAGGATGGGACGTGGAGAATGTGTGTTGACTGCCGAGCCATCAACATCATAACGGTAAAATATCGCCATCCAATTCCTCGTTTAGACGATATGTTAGATGAGCTGCATGGTTCTTGTGTGTTTTCTAAGATTGATTTAAAGAGTGGCTATCATCAGATTCGAATGAAAGAAGGAGATGAATGGAAAACTGCCTTTAAAACAAAATATAGTTTGTATGAATGGTTAGTCATGCCTTTTGGTTTGACTAATGCTCCAAGCACTTTTATGAGACTTATGAACCATGTTTTGCGTGCATTTATAGGCAAATTTGTTGTTGTCTACTTTGATGATATCCTCTTTTATAGCAAAAACTTGGTTGATCATGAAGTACATTTGAAATCTATTTTAGATGTGCTTAGGGAAGAAAAGTTATTTGCTAATTTGAAAAAGTGTACTTTTTGCACCGATAAACTTGTATTTCTGGGATTTGTTGTTAGTGCACAAGGTATACAGGTTGATGAAGAGAAAGTGCAGGCAATACAAGATTCGCCGAGTCCCGCAAGTGTAGGAAATGTTCGAAGTTTTCATGGACTTGCTAGTTTTTACTGGCGATTTGTGAAAGATTTCAGCAGCATAGCCGCACCACTCACTGAAGTCATCAAAAAGAATGTTGGATTCAAATGGGGTGAAGAACAAGAGAAGGCATTTCAGCTGATGTAACAAAAGCTGACCAATGCACCCTTATTGGCTTTACCTAACTTTTCAAAGATGTTTGAGATTGAATGTGATGCTTCAGGTTTAGGGATTGGAGTTGTTCTTATGCAAGAAGGACGGCCAATTGCATACTTTAGTGAGAAATTAAGTGGGGCAGCCTTGAACTACCCTACTTATGACAAGGAGTTGTATGCATTGGTTCGAGCTTTAGAGACATGGCAGCACTACTTATGGCCTAAGGAGTTTGTGATTCACACTGATCATGAATCCTTGAAGCATTTGAAAGGCCAACACAAGCTGAACAAGAGACATGCACGGTGGGTGGAGTTCATCGAGACATTTCCATACGTCATTCGGTACAAACAAGGTAAAGAAAACATCATGGCAGATGCACTTTCTCGCAGGTATACCCTAATCTCTACACTTGATGCTAAATTGCTTGGTTTCGAACATGTTAAAGAGTTATATGCTGATGACCTTGATTTTAGTGTTGAATATCAAGCTTGTGAGAAAACTGCTAGTGGGAAGTATTTTCGGCAAGAAGGTTTCTTGTTTCGAGAGAATAAGTTGTGTTTGCCTGATTGTTCTTTGAGAGATTTGTTAGTGAGGGAATCACATGGTGGAGGGTTAATGGGACACTTTGGAGTTGCCAAAACTTTAGCTGTGTTGCAGGAACATTTCTATTGGCCACATATGAAAAGTGATGTTGAGAGAATTTGTGATAGATGTGTCACGTGTAGGCAAGCAAAATCCCGAGTGCAGTCCCATGGTTTATACACTCCACTGCCCATTCCTAATGCACCTTGGATTGATATCTCGATGGACTTTATGTTAGGTTTACCTAGGTCAAAACGAGGTAGAGATTCCATTTTTGTGGTTGTGGATCGATTTTCTAAGATGACACATTTTATTCCATGTCACAAAACCGATGATGCTTCACATGTTGCTGATTTGTTCTTTAGAGAAATTGTACGATTACATGGAATGCCTCGAACAATAGTTTCAGATAGAGGTGCTAAATTATTGAGTTACTTTTGGAAGACCTTGTGGTGTAAGTTAGGAACTAAGTTATTGTTTTCTACTACTTGTCATCCACAAACTGATGGTCAAACTGAAGTCGTAAATAGGTCTTTGTCTACTTTGTTGAGGGCCATTATTCAAAAGAACATCCAAACTTGGGAAGAATGTTTACCGCATGTTGAGTTTGCTTATAATCGTTCTGTTCATTCTGCTACTAAGTTTTCACCATTTGAAATTGTTTATGGTTTTAATCCTTTAACTTCATTGGATTTAACTCCATTACCTTCATCTGAATGTGTTAACTTGGATGGAAAGAAAAAGGCTGAATTTGTTAAGCAGATACATGAGAAAGCAAAGCTCAACATCGAGAGGAGGACAGAGCAATATGCCAAACAAGCAAATAAAGGGCGCCGACAACTGATTTTTAAACCCGGAGATTGGGTTTGGTTGCACCTAAGGAAAGAAAGATTCCCAGCGCAAAGGCGTTCTAAGCTGCTTCCGAGGGGCGATGGCCCTTTTCAAGTTCTGGAGCGTATCAATGACAATGCATACAAGTTGGATTTGCCAGGTGAGTACAATGTTAGTGCTACATTCAATGTTACTGATTTAAGTCCTTTTGATGTAGGCGATGATTTGAGGACAAATCCTTTTCAAGAGGGGGGGAATGATACAGAACAAGGGACACCAAAGGATCCATTACATGTTCAAGTTGGGCCAATCACAAAGGCAAGGGCTAAAAGGTTCAAAGAAGCACTTATTGGGCTGATCCAAGAAATTTGGGCGGAATCTAAGATTTCCAAGAGTGGCCCAAATAGGGGAAAAGAATTCATTAACCTAATATATGCTTGTGATAATGAGGGCTGATTTGGACCAATTTCATCAAATAAGTTGGTTGGTAGTTGAGAGTTTGATCATTATGACTGTTAGTTGGGAGTTTATGTATATTTCCAACCTTTTGTTTGATAAGTTAAAGTGGTCTTTTGTATTAGGTATGCTAAGAAAATGAGTTGGTATTTAATCCTATGGTTGGAAGGATGTTCCAACTACTTGCATTTATTTCTTTCCAACCAACTTTGCATTTAAATCTTATGGTTGGAGGGATGTTCCAACCCACTATATATTTCTGTTTCTAGTAATGGAAAAAGCAGACTATTTTGAGATAAAAAGTGAGAGTAATCTCTTTGGTTCTTTTAGAACTATTTGAACTTATCAGATTTATCTGTGGCGTTCAACTTTCGACTTATCAAACAGTCTTCCACAACTGTTTGTGGCGTCATCACTTTCCATCCTTTCCTTTTCGTAGAGAACCGATCTGGGAACAAATTCATACGGGTTCCTTCACTTCGTGGGCGGGGTTCGTATCAACTTTGATGGCGCTAAAGGTCTAAGACAAGGTGATCCCCTCTCCCCTTATCTGTTTGTTCTTGTGATGGACACTTTAAGTCAATTGATAAAACATAATATCCAAGAATCTACCCAATTTAAATTCCATTGGAAATGTAATAAACTGAGTATATCCCATCTTTGCTTCGCTGATGATCTCTTATTACTGTTCTATGGGAATAAAGACTCTGCTCACCTCATGAAAAACACTCTTACTCAGTTCTATGAGCTTACTGGTTTAATAACTAACACTAGTAAGAGTTGTTAATTTACTTCCGGTATTGAGGATAATGTTGCTAATTCCATATGCCAGATCTTCCAATTCACTATTGGATCCCTCCCCCTTAAGTACCTAGGTGTCCCCCTTATAACATCTAGACTTAAGAAAGGGGACTGTAATGATCTTATAAATAAAATCAATTCTAGAATAACGTCCTGGACCTCTAAATGCTTGTCTTATGCAGTCGTTTACAATTAATTCAATCTGTCCTTGCTGGTATTCAAAACTATTGGTCTGGTATGTTCATTCTTCCCAAAAGTGTGATAAAGGAAGTCGAGAAACTTTTGAGAAGGTTTCTTTGGTCTGGAGGCATTGAGAAAGTCCATGGGGGCAAAGGTGGCTTGGGACATTGTTTGTACCCCCAAAGAGGAAGGGGGTTTGGGTTTGAAAAATCTTGTCCAACTCAATAAAGTCCTGAACTTAAAACATATTTGGTCCATTTTCTCTCCGGGAAAACGCTCTCTGTGGGCTGATTGGGTTAATACATATCTCCTTAAAGATAAAAGTTTTTGGGTTGTTAAACCACCCTCTCAGAGTTCTTGGGTATTGGAGGAAACTCCTTAACCTTAGAGACATGGCTAGACCTTTATTAAAACATAAAATTGGTAATGGTCATGGTACTTTTTTATGGTATGATAATTGGCACCCCTTAGGACCTCTCTTGGAAAAGTTTGATCCTAGAGTTGCTTATGATGCAGCCATACCCTTAAATGCCAAAGTCAAAGATGTCATTGTGGAAGGGGATTGGCACTAGCCCCTTACTAACACGTTAGAACTTATGGAAATTCGGGACCACATGCATGAGTTTCCTTCCCCATCAGATAATTTTGATAAAATCATTTGGATTCCTACTTCTAATGGGCAATTTAAGCTTGCTCATACTTGGGACCACCTCAGGGATAATCGCCCTAAGGTTTCTTGGCATCGTCTTATCTGGTTCCCTGGTAATATTCCTAGACATAGTTTCATGTCTTGGTTGGCTATTCTTAACAGATTATCTACTCATGACAGGATCTTCCACTTCACTCCTGGGCCATTGGCTTGTGTCTTATGCCACCAAGGTATGGAGTCACATGATCATTTATTTTTTCGTTTTTTATTTTCTTCTTTTACTTGGCAGGGCTTGTTGCATCGATTGGAGATAGCTAACCACCCTTCCCATTGGAGCTCTCTTGTGGACTGGGCTGCTAGGACTTGGAAGACGAATACTCAGAACCACATTATCCTAAAAATGTGCCTCATCTTGGCGGTCTATAACATTTGGAAAGAAAGAAATACTCGTACCTTCAAGTTCGAAACCAATACTAAAGAAAGAATCCTTGAAGAGATCTACCTCCAGCTTAGGTTACAAATCCAAATCAAGTGGAGGAATAACCCTCATCTTCCTATCTATGTTGCTAGATGGAATTAATTTGTATCTGTAATTGTAATTACTATTTTAAGCATAGCCATTTTCCTCCTAGCTTGTGTTAGGAAGCTTTGCTAGTGTTGCTTGTTTGTGAGCGCCCGAGTTTTGTTTTGATTTTCTTTAGGGGGATTTCTGCTTTATCCTTGAGCAGGTGTTTTGTTTGGATGGGTCCTTTTTTGGTTTATCCTCTGAAAGTTTCCCATCCAGTGTTGCATTGACCAGATGCTTTTGTTTGTGCTGATTGTTTTCCCTAGGGGTATGCCCCTTGTATTTCTGTACAGTGCCGTTTGGCTTTTTCTTTTATTGATTCGCCCATTCCCGAAAAAAACCACAAAATGTTCGTAATGTACAAAGAAGAGTTGATGATGAGGAGTATTTTGGGGAAGACTTTAATGAAGAAGATGATCGGGGAGTCAATAGATAATCATAGGAGATATGGTGGTCGGGGTAGAGAAGTTAGGTTTAGAGAAGCTAGGAACCGGGAAGATAATAATTTGGGTAGTATTAAGATGAAGATTCCTTCGTTTCAAGGAAAGACTGATCCGGAAGCATATCTTGAATGGGAGAAGAAGGTGGAATTAGTATTCGATTGCCATAATTACTCCGAGATGAAGAAAGTAAAATTTGCAGCCATTGAATTTTCCGATTATGCTATTATTTGGTGGGATCAATTGGTACTAAATAGGAGGAGAAATAGGGAGCATCCAACAGAGACATGGGAGGAGATGAAAACTGTGATGAGGAAGCGGTTCATTCCAAGCTACTACTATCGGGAGTTGTATAACAGGTTGCAAAGTTTGAGGCAAGGTAATAGGAGTGTAGAAGAATAATATAAGGAGATGGAAGTTGCTATGATTCGAGCGAATGTAGAGGAAGATCGAGAGGCTACAATGGCTAGATTCTTAGTTGGGTTGAATCGGGAAATTGCCAATGCAGTGGAATTGCAACACTATGTTTGAATTTGAGGATATGGTACACATGGCTATTAAAATTGAGAATCAACTCAATCGGAGGGGCAGCAGCACACGTCCAAGCCAAAATTCTAATACATCCGCTTGGAAACCAAATAATTGGAAAAGAGATGAGAAGCAGCCTTTGGTGAAACCAAAAACTGAGCAAAAACTAGGGGTGGCCAGCCATGGCAATCAAGGTAAATCTGATTCTTCTACTTCTAGAAATCGTGACATTAAGTGTTTTAAATGCCAAGGCAGGTGATGAGAATCAACATGGGCCATTACAAGATCCATTGCATGTTCCAAATGGGCCAATTACAAGAGCAAGGTTCAAAAAGATCAAAGAAGCTTTCAATGGACTGATTCAAGAAATTTGGGCTGATTTTAGCATTCCTAAGAGTGGCCCAAAGGGAAATGAAGACTATGTCAATTTAATTCATGCATATGAAGATGTGGACTGAATATAACCTTTAAGATATAGCTATATATGTTTTATAGATAGTAGTTGGGAGTTGGTTCATGTTTTTAAGTGCATTTAATGAGTTAAACTACTTTTTTGTACTAGCCTTTGCTAAAAAACGTGAATGCATTATTTCTTATGGTTGGAGGGTTGTTCCAACTACTTGCATTTATTCCTATGGTTGGAGGGATGTTCCAAGCCTATATATATCCTTGCTTATCTTTTGTAATGGACAGATTTGATAAATTGATAAAAGTGAGATTTTACTCCTTCTTCTTGGTTCTTCATTGAACTTCCAGAACTTATCAAGGTTTTCACCTTGTGGCGTTCAAAACTAAGAATACCTGTGGTTTGCGTCTCTTTATAGACGTTGGGTCTCAGGTTCACTAATTGGAATACCTGTGGTTTGCGTCTCTTTATAGGCGTTGGGTCACAGGTTCACTTTCACAACAATCTGATTTTTAGCTTTCTTGGGAAGATATTCAATCTTTGTTGTTGGGTCTCATTGCTAGTCTATTGAGGTTCGCATCATTTGGTATCAGAGCAAGGTTTCTAAAATCAGGTTATCTATCCTTTTAATTTTTCGTCTATTCTCTGTTTGTTCTTCTTATTTTCTTCGTGACTCTTCGTGTTCTTTTGTTCTTCAAATTCTGTATTATATTGCGTTCTTCTTTGTTTTTCGTTTTTGTGCCTCTAGTTATACAAAAAAAAAAAAGAAGAGATCTGAAGAAAAAAAAACAAAAAAGAAGAAAAAAAAAAAAAAGAAAAGATATCCCAAAAAAAAGAAGAAGAAGGGAGGCATTGATATCAAAGAAAGGCCAAATCTGATTTTTGTTCCATCTTCTTCCTTTGAGGTATACTAATCTTGGTTTCTAGTTCTCTCATAAAAATATAACTATATCTCTTATTTCTTCTCTCTTTAAATCTGATTGTGAGTTTCAATTCTCTCAATTCTGATTGTGTTTGTCCTTCTACTTTGATTCGTCATTTCTAAAATATTTTCGCCATTGGTATAAGTTTTGAAACACTACTTGTTGAGATCTCTTGATTCAAGTTCATTTAGTTCATTAAAGAACTGAAAAGGGGAGTTAAGAGTGGAAAAAGGCAAGAGAGTGTGAGATCAATTTCGAAAAAGCCAATTAAGAGTGAAACACGAGTGTGAGTGACATAATTTTGAGTGCATACACGTGAGGAAGTGCTGTGAGGTTTTTATCTCTAAC